>JBBGZY010001362.1:0-67646 GCA_037952925.1 Lithobates clamitans | reverse complement strand
GTCAAAAAAGGTCAAAAAGTGTCAAGCATTTCTGGACCTTTTGGTGACATAAAAGAACTGATAAATACTTCCTAGTGCACTTCTAGATGACCTGGTGATGAATAAAGGTCCATTCCTCTGATGGCAGATGACAAGGAAACACTAGATTACCTTTTGTGTTGAAATGCTTTGTAAATTACTCAACGCCTTAGTGCTTTTTTTTTTTTTTTTTAACTGTCTAGTGAGTGCGTTGTATGGAAAAAAATGTAACTTCTCTCTCTCTCTCTCTCTCTCTCTCTCTCTCTCTCTCTCTCTCTCTCTCTCTCTCTCTCTCTCTCTCTCTCTAGATAGATATATAGATATATGAGATATATTTATAGATATATAGATATGAGATATATTTATAGATAGATAGATTATATATATATATATATATATATCTAATCTCGGAGACCCTAGAGAATAAAATGGCAGTCGTTGCAATATTTTATGTCGCACCGTATTTGCCCAGCGGTCATTTGAATGTAAATTTTTGGGGAAAAATACACTTCAATTAATTAAAAAAAAACAAACGGTAAAGTTGGCACAATTTTTTTGTATAATGTGAAGGATGATCTTGCACTGAGAATCGTGATCTTTAATCTAAGCAAAAAAAATTGGGATTCTCATTTTATCCTGAATAGAGCATCTCTAATCGGAAGCGAATCCGGCAGGCTGGTTGTACCAAAGTTGATCGATTGATCAACTTGGTACATGCAACCTGTCCATTAATGGTTGGAATCTTGGTCGGTTCCTGCTGAACCAGCCCAGATTCAAACTGTGTATTTCCTGCCTTGGTAACGGCTCTCCGCTCTGCCTGGAAAGGGTGCGGCCATCTGCTCGGTCAGGCATCTGGGTAGACTTCATTATTGTTGGGATCCTTCCAGAGCCTGGTGACTTTATTATGATTTTTTTTTTTTAGAAGGCCCTTGCTGGAGTTGGGCTTTAAGTGTTTGCAGTTAGATACACTTTTATCATGTAATAAATATTCATAGGGATTGGAGTGCTGCTAGTGACAGTTACCAATCTGTGAGGTGTATCTGTAGGGATGGGGGGGGGGGGTGTAGGAAATGCAAGGCTCCATACAGATATCATCTGTGCTGTAGGACTTGGAGTTTCTCGGCTGAAAGCTGTTGTAGCCGTTTCATGCACAGATGGATGGAGTAACTGTGAATAATAAAATAAAACACCACCTTTACACCCCACTAAATAGCTGCTTATTCATTAAGCTAAAAATCACAGCTAATAAGGGTGGTGTGTGTTTTTTTTTTTTTTTTTTTTTTTTTTTTCGCTTTGCCTTGTCAACATTCACAGGTGATGTTACCCAGCATGCTTTGTAGAGTGTGGGCAGGAGACGTTATCATCCGACTCATAGACAATTGCCATAACCACAGACTGCATCAAGGTGTGTCACCGGCCACACCTGCACTCCGACTCCGATCACCGCTCTCTCCCTCAATGTCATCTTAAAGGCAACTCCAGGCAACGAGTAAAGTCAGTCTGTGAAACAAATGTTGCTCTCCAGGAAGCATTAGAGTGCTGTAATTTTCTTAAGAATTTGTAAAAGCAGAGACATAAAGGTAATTTACCTTTTATCAGCAGATAACAAATTCAAGTTTTCCAGGTTCCTGGCAACTCAGCACTCTCCCTGTAAAGTGCAACTTCAGGCATTTTTTCTTTGCTAGCTTTAGATCCTCTGTCAAGTTTTTATAGTTGTCTGTGTTCTCCATTGGGGATATTCACTCTTCTATTTGTACTGGTGACCATTATCACCGAGAAAGAAAATGATGAGACATCCCAGATTTTTAGAGTGCTCTCCAGAACAAAAGGTAACGTTAAAATCTTCCAAATTTGAACACCTTTTCTGGGAACAATTGTCTCAAAGGAAATTTCCCTCTTAGGAATACTTTCTCTAACTTCCTGATGGGTCTCTGGGACAGGAAGTAAAGGGAAATTGCCCCAGTGGTGCACAAGGAGCAAAAAATTATTTAGCAATTTATGGTGGTCTTCTGCGTATTTGTTTTGTGAATTATCCAGAAGCTATAGAGATTGAACTGATAGAGCGACTGTACGTGCAAGGTGTTTTCCAGGATGAAAATTAAGCTGGCCATACACATTTATTTTGATCCTTTTCTACATCTACAATAAAATGTAGCGTTTTTTTGGTCAGACAGCCACGGTCATCATGCTGCTGCCAAACAGTGATTGCATTTGGTAGTATGCAGTCGTCGTTTGGCTAATAATTCTCCACATTTTTTTTTTTTTTTTTTGCTTAAAGCGGAGTTCCACTGTGTGGAACTTCCGCTGATTTGCCCCCCCCCCCCCTTCGTTGCCACATTTGGCACCTTTCGGTAAACGGATACCTGTCCCCACTTTTGGGGGTCCGGGCTGTGGCCCATGACGTCACTGCTCGGCTCCCTCCTCCTCCCCCCCCTGGGCAAGTAGGAGAGAGGCGCGGAGCTTCATGCATGCGCTGTAGGGTTCCCGACGCTTGCCCTCAATGGCGGCGGCATGCACCCGACAGCTGATGGAAACATCCGCTGCAGTGCCGACATCGCTGGACACCAGGACAGGTAAGTGTCCTATTATTAAAAGCCAGCAGCTGCAGTATGTGTAGCTGCTGGCTTTTATTTTTGCAGTGGTGGGAGGAACACCGCTGAAAAGAGAAGGTCCAGCGCCTCCCCCCCAAAAATGAATACAAATACTGCAGCTGCTGAGTTTTAATATATGTACACCTTACCTGTCCAGGGAGCCCGGGATCTTCGGATCGGCTGTTGGGTGCTGGTAAGGAACCCGGCAGCGAAGCCTTTTGGCTTCACAGTTGGTTCCCTACTTGCGCATGTGCCAAGCTTTTTGATGTTTGTCAAACTTGATGACTCTGACCCAACCTTAAACCCACCAAACCGGGCACCTCTTACATTCAGTTTACCAATGTGTTTTTGATTTCCTCCCATCCTACCATTGCAAACAAGGCGATCCACCATTTGCAAGAGCGATCAACAGTGTCAATCTGTGATTTTTGCATAGATTTCCTTTAAAATGTCAGTACTTCTCATCTGATCAGTGTGAGCCTTTTTTAAAGCAGAACTTTCACAGCCATTCCTATGGCAGCCATTAACTGTTTGAATTAACGGTGTATTTGGTTTAATTTGGGGTCCTAATTATTTCTAACTTTATGTGAGTAGATTTAGATTACCACCAGACTGCTGGGATTTGTCACTAAGGCAACTGGAAGATCATTTTACATAAAGTAGTTTTGTTCTAGCGATTAGGTTCAAATGGAATGTCAGACAATTGGATCTGTTGTCAGATAAGGCCTATGGTTAGATGTCGAATTCCTGTGTGCCTGTAAAAGGGCATTCTGTATTAAAATCATTAAATACTTCTCTTCCTTTATAATAGAAACTATTTTTAGTGGTTGCTCTTTTCTCATACAATTTATAGAACCTGAGTGCTGTGAATCCCGGAAATAATTTTGGTAAACTATTGTTTTTTTTGCAAACTTTTTTGGTACAGTGACTTTCATTTACAAGATGGCGCCACAAATATATAATACTATCGGAGTTCACTTTAAGCCTAAACTGTATAGATTTTTTTTTTTTTTTAAAAGCTTGATCAAAAGACTTTGGCCCCTATATACCATATGGACAGTGTTGCCCATTGCAATCCCAATGCATAGATAAGGCAAAGTATGCCTTATGTTCTATTGTATAATTTCACACCAACGCACCACATTGAATGCTAAAAGAAAAGTAGAACAGGTTGCATTTTTAAGTCAACCCTCCAGATTTAAACGAAACGCTGTTTTGTTATAATGTAAAAGGGTATTCTTCTATAACAAGGGCGTTTAGATTGGAAAGATTTTGGAATAGTGAATAGGGATGAGCTCAGGTGTGTTCGGACACAAGTCCAAGCCCGTCTGAGCTACCATCAGGGAAGTTGTCAAAGCCGTCTACCAATCATTGGCGGTGAAGGCATTCCCTGCCCCACAGCCGCACGCCTCCCATGCATATGTTTGCCTGCGGGGAAGGGAATGCCTCTGTGGCCTATGATTGGCTGTTGGCTTTGACAGCTTCCTGGTGGGATAGCTCAGGCAGGTTGGGACTCGTGTTACATGAGCTCATCATGTAGAATGAATTGTTTAGATTAAGGTTGGCTAAATCCGAAAAGGTTTCAAGGCCATGTTGTTGCCATTTTGAAGGGTAGCTTCACACTGCCCTGCTGCACTTTTGCTAAAGTGCAGCTAACCTATGGTTTTATTGTAAGTAAGCTGTGTTTTCCCATAGACTTCTATGAGGACCTGCGGTTTTGGTGCGGTTTCACAAAGCGCACCAAAATTCCTGCATATGCTGTCTTTGGTGCTCTTTCAGAAAGCTCACCAAAACGGAGGGACTTCATAAAAGTCTATGGGAAAGCTCAGCTAACCTGTATGAAAGCTGTAGGTTAGCTGCGCTATAGCAAAAGCACAACGGAGGCAGTGTGAAGCCACCCTAAAGGTTTAGATTAGGGATACAATGTTCACATGTTCTAATCGGAATAGGAATGGGTGTATGCCCTTTTGTATATGGCCAGGATTATAACCTTAATCCACACAGAAATGTATAAAATGTATAACGTACTCCTACTGATGTGAATGGGTCTCTAAATTCTGTTATTGACTGGTAATTTGTGGAACAAATCTCTAAAACAAAAAAGACCAAAAATATTACCTTTTGAATTTGTCTTTTTTTTTTTTTTTTTAGCTGGTCCAGTCCAGCTTTAGCTTTCATTGACCATATTTGTATTGAACCAACTCCAGTTTACGAAGTTCAGCCCATTTCCAGTTCTAAAAATTGTGTCCCCTGCATGAAGTTGGCATGTTCTTGTGTTTGCTTGGGTTTCCTCTGGCTACTCCTCTTTCCAGCCACATTCCAAAGACATGCTGGTAGGTTAATTGGCTTCTGTCTAAATTGGCCTTAGTATGTGTATACAATATAGCTATGCACATGTGTTATCGCATTCTGCGTGCCAGTCTCAAGCCGAACAATTGGGGGGGGGGGGGGGGTTGAGAAAAGACCTGATGACCTTCCTCATAAAAATACATTTCCGAAAAAAATTCTACGTAAAAGTCTTTTAAGTTTATGGTGCCCAAAGAGCTGGTCCATAAAATTGCTGAGAGTTGGGTATGACTGAACTTATACATGCATTATTACAAAATGTGTCCCGGAAAACCGAGGACGGGTCTGGAAGTATGTAGGTCATAGAATCACTTTAAGCCCCCTTGTAAGTCTGCTGTGCTTATAACCATTTCTCTTGAAAAGTAAACATATTTCCCTATTGATAGACAACAGAATGTTGTGGTGAGCCGTTGTATCTGGTTATGTCTGCAGCCTCGGGGTTGTCTCGTCTTTTAATAGAGCTGCCTTCTTCTGCTCTGCTGTCTTGTCAAGCCTGAGTTCTTAGAAGACAGAATGTGTAATGAGTTAATGTTAGTTTTCTGCAATTCCAAAGTTTCTCTTCGAGGAGTTCCCTGCTGTTCTCGCCTCGCACCTTCACTAGATTCTGTCCGGAAACAGAGTTGGAAATGAGTCGTATAATTGTTCACTTTGCAGGCTTTCACTATCACTGTTTGCTTTGGCAAGGCTGCAAGATTCCTGTGCATCCAGCTATACCTGCTATGCTTCCTTTTACTGTTTTTGTGTGTATGTTGTACCCTTCGCTACGCATAAATTCAGATATTGAACTTCAATAAACAGGTTGCTACAGGCTATAGTCAAACCTAATACAGGAAGTGTAACTTGCACAATAGTCACCTACGTAGTAGGATTAAATACAGCAGGACTTCTGAATATTTCTTCAGGAATTTTTTTTTTCGCCTTCAGTATGAATTCATTGAATTGCATTTGTCAGCTGGGACCCACCCATAGGGGATAGATGTGTAGTTTTGACTTGCCTTTACCCAACTCCTAAAATATTTCTTTTTGGTATTTGAAGGGGAGGGTTTAAACCTCTGCCAGGTTTTTTTGGAGATTCTTACTAGTAACCTTATACATCCTTCCATACAAAATGTCCTCAGAACAGGAAGTATGGCTCGATTTACCTAATTGGAACAGCTGGTGCAAGTAAAACCTGAAACCTACAGCATTCACGAGTGCCCGAAGAGTGATCAAGCAACAATGCCCAACTTGTATTGCTTTGTGGGTAGAAATGTCCCCTCATTTCCACTCTGCATGATAAAGGGATAGAAATAAGGGCAAGTTCTTCAAAGAAAACCAAGCCAAAAAAAATCCTTCCCAATATTTTATTTAAATATATAATCGGACTCCTAACTGACATTTTTGACACTTTTTTTGGGAACCAGTGACCTTTATTACAGTGATCAGTGCTAACAATATGCATGGACATTGTACTAATGTCACTGGCAGGGAAAGGGGTTAACACCAGGGGAGATCAAGGGGTTAACTGTGTTCCCTCAGTGTGTTTCTAACCTTGTGGGGCGATGGGCTTCCCGGGACAACACACAGATCTGTCTTTCTCCCCTGTCAGGACAGAGGTTTGCCTTGTTTACTATCGTAGATCCCCGTTCTGTCACTGCGGGGAATGATCGCTGGTGGACATAGTCCGCTGGACCTGCTGATTGGCTCCCCCGCTGGCCAATGGGTGCTCCCGCAGATCGCCTAGTACGAGTCCGACGTACACCTACGGTGATTCGTGCAGCCGAGCCAACCTGCTGCAGTATATCTGTGGCATCTGGTCAGCGAGCGGTTAAGGGTCGATTCACACTAGATGCGATGGGACCACTTTGGGCAGCTATTCCAGCTCATTTAAACTACATGAAAATACCTGGTCTCCCGTGTACATGGTTCACACCACTGCTTTGTGGTGGCGTGTGGGATGTTTGTACTGTAAAAACCCACTTGACACTGACCCACACTGACCGACCTGACCCACACTGACCGACCTGACCTACACTCGCCTAACTGACCTACACTCGCCTAACTGACCTACACTCGCCTAACTGACCTACACTCGCCTAACTGACCTACACTCGCCTAACTGACCTACACTCGCCTAACTGACCTACACTCGCCTAACTGACCTACACTCGCCTACCTGACCTACACTCGCCTAACTGACCTACACTCGCCTACCTGACCTGACACCTGACCAGACTTCAGGTGTCCTCCTGCAGCTCAGCGGCAAGCCCAACACACAGTAGAGTAGACTCCAGGCAGCCAGAGCCATGATGGGGAGAGGAGAGCCACCTGCCCAAGTGCCGAGTGGACTCGGGATCTTCTCACAGTGGCGCAGCGGCCGCATTGTAATTTCCGCCTTCTGGAGCCTGCAGCGCCTATGATGGATGTCACACGTCCCCCGGCCCCCGCATTGGACCAGTGGGACGTCCATCAGCGCTGCAGGCTCCAGAAGGCGGGACCTGCTGTTACACTCGGCCGCGCTCGGGTCAGATCAGGCGGCGGCGCTCGGGGCTAATAATAGAACTGTGCCCACCCGAGACCCGGGGCTTTTTGGGGGCCCACTCGGGGCTTCAGCCCCCCCCCCCGCCGACGCCACTGGGGCTGAGGCTGCCATTTATCTCCCTTCATGCACATGGGTCTGCTTCATGATGTGTGGCTTATGGATCTTTTCCTTTGACATTTCAATAAAGTTTGTTTTAAAAAAAAAAAGTGAACAGTCCGGCCTGGCCACACCGCACAGCAGCTGCTTCATTACAATACAATGACTGTGTGAACAGACCCTAATAATTCTACACTGAGCAGCAGGCAGCGTTTATTGAATGATATATCATATGTGCTTCTTACAATACAGAAAAAAAAAAAGACAAAGTATACTTATTCTAGCGTCTGATATCCATATCCTGCGCTCACGAATATAAATTCATTTTGAACGTGTGATATTATTTTAACCAGCAGATAGGACAGACGCAAGTGCGAAATACGTTTTTTTTTTTTTTTCTTCTCCGCCTAATGGGTTTTGGGCACTAAAAATAGTTTTGCTCTTGAGCCCCCTTGGATAAAATATCATTAACATAAGTAGCTGATATGCTTGAATCCAGCGGTTAGGGAGAAATACCAGGCATAATGATTATTTTTTTCGCCACGCAAAAGAACTTGTTCCTTGTAACGAAATTATTGCAAAGTAATGTGATCTGTCCAAGGAGCAGCTGTTTTTTTTTTTTTTTTTTTTTTTCCCCCCTCCCAAAGTGCAGTATCACTGCAGACACCACAAGAATGCTCCCACTGCAGGTTTTATTTTTATTACCAAGTTCCAAAATAAAATCTGCTTTAATTACTTCCTAAACGCCAGGAATTTCCCAGATGATCTGTACTTGGTTAAAGGAGCACACCAATATACAAATAATAGGGAAAAAATACTTTTATTATTTACTATTTTCCAGAAAAAATAAAAATAAAATGTATTTGATTATATTTTTATATGACACAATTTACACAGCACTTTACATATATATTGTACATTCAAATAAATCCCCGCCCTTGAGGAGCTTACAATCTAAGGTCCCTAACTCACATGTGTAGATACTAGGGCCAATTTACACTATATTACCATAAGTATTGGGATGCCTGCCTTTACACACACATGAACTTTAATGGCATCCCAGTCGTAGTCCGTAGGGTTCAATATTGAGTTGGCCCACCCTTTGCAGCTATAACAGCTTCAACTCTTCTGGGAAGGCTGTCCACAAGGTTTAGGAGTGTGTCTACAGGAATGTTTGACCATTCTTCCAGAAGTGCATTTGTGAGGTCAGGCACTGATGTTCGACGAGAAGACCTGAATCGCAGTTTCTGCTCTAATTCATGCCAAAAGTATTCTATGGGGTTGAGGTCAGGACTCTGTGCAGGCCAGTCAAGTTCCCCCACCCCAGACTTGCTCATCCATGTCTTTATGGACCTTGTTTTGTGCACTGGTCCAAATCATTTGGTGAAGGGAGGATTATGGTGTGGGGTAGTGTTTCAGGGGTTGGGCTTCTGGAAGAATGGTCAAACATTCCCATAGACACACTCCTAAACCTTGTGGACAGCCTTCCCAGAAGAGTTGAAGCTGTTATAGCTGCAAAGGGTGGGCCAACTCAATATTGAACCCTACAGACTAAGACTGGGATGCTTTTCAAGTTCATGTGCATCTAAAGGCAGACGTCCCAATGCTTTTGACAATATAGGGTATATTTATTACATTCAAATCTGTCCCTGCATTGGAGAAGCTTTCAATCTAAGGTCCCTAACTCACATGTGTGCATACACATACTAGGTCCAATTTAGGTTACATTCACACAGTACATGTCAGAAACATGCGCAAACTCGCACACTTTCCTGTCATGCACAGAAACGTGCTGCCCTTTAGCAAAAGTGCAATGCCATTCATTCTTAAGGCTCTGTTCACATCATGCAAGTGCAATGGAGCACACGCGTGTAGGGCAGTCCATTCATTTTAATGGGCTGCCCTTCGTATGATAAACATGCAAAAGAAGTCGTGACCCCTTTGCAAAATCGTTCTGTACCGATCAGCTTGTGGTGGTGCCACTAAGAATTATGCCCTGTACACACGAAAATGTGTGATCCGACAACTGTGTGACCGTGTGTATGCAAGACAAGTTTGAGCCAACATCCGTTGGAAAAAATCCTAGGATTTTGTTGTCGGAATGTCCGATCAATGTCTGACCGTGTGTACGGGGCATTAGAGTTAGTGCATTTCTGTGCATGTCGGAGAAGTACGATTTTGCATGTGTTCCTGACACGCACATGCATCCGCTAACGCATGGCAAAATGGCGCAGAGCTCATTTGCAAATGGTTCAGGGACTTTCACATGTTTCTCCCACTTGGGCTGCCTATTAAAATGAATGGGCTGCCCAACACGAAGCACAAGTAGACTTTGTTAGACTTGCATAGTATGAAAGGAGCCAATTGATCTACCAAACCGGTCTTTGGAGTGTGAGAGACCATGCAAACTCCATGCAGGTAGATAATGATTTGAATCCTTGACCCCAGTGCTGCAAAGCAGAAGTGTTAACCAGTAAGACACTGTTAGAAAAACACAGGTTTAAAATGTGTAAGAAAATGCACGTTACCGTGCGCATATGTTTTTAAAACGTGAATGTGTAAATGGGTTTCATATATACTTGAGGGTAAACTAAAGACGATGGATCAGTTGTTCTAACTACATTTTATGATGTTTCCATATGTAAATTTTCATGTGAGAATGTTCAATTCACACAAATATTGCTTAGGCGTGAAATACTTTTTTTTTCTCACATAAATAAATTGGCTTTTTAACTATTGCAGGCCTGTTTATGGGCCTGTATGAGGTCTCCACCTAGAATGTCTTGGTTTCCTGATCTCCTTGATGGACACCTCATCAGACCTTGCAATCATCATCAGTACTGATGACCTTTTATTCTAATCTTTATAATCACACACATGGGTTGGACTTGATGGACGTGTGTCTTTTTTGAACCTGACCTACTATGTAAACTCATGGGCATTAACCCGCTAGGAATTTTGGGGCCCATTCACACCACATGTGTTGACCATTCTTGCCTAGTGCATGCAGTCCCAACACGTAAACAAGCTGATTTGCCTTGCGTTTGAGTTGAGTTCCCATCACTGTGTTTGGGCATGCTCCTACTTTTTTTTTCTATTTTTTTTTTTTTTTTTTTTACCTGAATTTTACTTCGTATTCCAGTCCCCGTACAGCAGAACTCCGAGCAGGATAAGCAGCACAAGGAGCCAATCAGTTTGTGTTGTCATGAAGCATGCTTGATAGGAAGAGGAACCAGAGTGACGGTGGGATGAGCTGCCCACTGGGCTGCTTCTCCTTTCACTGTCCAGTCACAGGCTGGGGACAGGTCCAGAACGACCTGGGGTCAAGGAATGCGTTGAATTATGCTGGCTGTTGTTCTTCCTGATAGACTGAGGACATCTAGTGGCATAAAAGAAGTATTGCTGTGGACAACTCTTGATTGAAGGTGAGTATTTTTTTTTCTTTAGATAGACTTTTTTTAATTTTTGACTGGAGCTATGCTTTAAATTTTCCAGGCTTTCTGGTCACTGGAGATAAAACTGTACACAGAATATTTAAAGAACCAGTACAGTCCTAGCTAAGCAATTTGGTTGATCTGTTATGTACAAGGGCAAATATTTTCCTGTCCCATGTTCATTGATCTGTTAAGGTTCAGATTAGTCTCTGCAATTGCAAACCATTGTTTGGGGGTGGAGGCGTCCCAGGTTCCTGTCCGGCCATGTGTCTCTTTTTTAGCTCAGGCTCGCGGTTTTTCCATTTGTGCTTAGTGTGAAGGTTCTGTTGTGTTTGGCGTGCTGAGAATTACACAACGTCAGATGTTTAAAAAGTCCTTTTGTGTTGTATTTTCGGCAGAGGTCACTGACCAGTTCACTGACAGATGGGGCCGGTGTGAAAAGTGTCAAAGCAAATGTTTTTTTTTTTCGTTCCTTTGACCAAGTGTTTAAAACCGGATGGCT
Source organism: Lithobates clamitans (assembly GCA_037952925.1). Classification (NCBI taxonomy): domain Eukaryota; kingdom Metazoa; phylum Chordata; class Amphibia; order Anura; family Ranidae; genus Lithobates; species Lithobates clamitans. The sequence continues at coordinate 56,138 of JBBGZY010001362.1, read as the reverse complement.
TATACCCTGTGTAAACACATCGCTGAGGTAAGCAGGACACAGGTGAAGGGATTTTGTTTCAGACAAAAAAAAAAACTGGGAGTATCTGGCTGTTTTTAAAAATATTGTGCAGCAAAACACTCTCAAAGCCTATCTGCAGGAAGAGCAAAGATGAACTCTTGCAATGGGTTAAACTCCAAGAGTTAAAAGCTCATTTAGGTTTAAGGGGCCGCCAACTTTACCTACAGGATCCTCCTCTCCCCTTGCAGCTGGCGCCCTACTCTACTCCCCTCGGTGCCCAATGACCATTGGTCTTGATGCATATTGGTCTTGATGCATATTGGTCTTGATGCATATTGGTCTTGATGCATATTGGTCTTGATGCATATTGGTCTTGATGCATATTGGTCTTGATGCATATTGGTCTTGATGCATTGGTCTTGAGGTCAGTGGGCATCTGGCCGCCGGATCATGGACGAGAAGAGGCTGCAGAGAACCATCATGTGGTCTGGAGGAAGCCTGTAGAAGTGGAGGACCGGGTAGGCAATACTGCTTTTAATGGTATTATATAAAATAAGCGAGTATTCAACCTTTGCAGTGAGGGGGGACCCCACTGCATGGGATTCAAAACTACCCTTGCAGTAGGGTTGCCCTGCGGTGCAAGGGTTAAAGATGAATTCTAGGTATGGATACTTTATAGATAGTTACATTGGTCCTGCTTGGACCAATGTAACTATGTATATACCGATACACCTGGAAGATGGAAATCATTGAAGTAGACACTGATCTCCACTTGCTTCCAGGTCACGCTCTGAGTGGCTGCATTCTGAAGGCAGGAGGTCAGCTGCTCGGCATGGATGCCAATCAGAGAATGTTTCTCTGAACAAGGTAAAGATCGTGTCACATCTCACCCCCCGCCAGAGCATTTTGTGACTGGTACATGTGCCAAGCGACCGACTTCCTGTGCTCAGAATGTAGCAGGGCAACCACTTTGTGTGACTTGGAAGCAAGTGGAGATTAGAGGAGTAGCAGTGTCTACTTAGGTGATTTCCAGCTTCCAGGTGTATTGGCCAGGTATGGTATATACATAGTTACATGGAGATTACTGGAGTAGTTGTGTCTACTTCAGTAATCCAGGAGAATCGGTCAGGTATGGTCACATTGGTCCAAGTCAGACTGCTTATTTGTCCCTTATCGCGTGCGATTTCTTTGATGTGTGGTTAAATGCGAAGCGCCTGACATTGATTTGCGCAGGCTGCCTTGTAAGGCTGATTCTTGGCAGCGTACAGCCCAAATCGACTGGTTGTCGAAGTAGTGGTCAAGCCACTGCACCTCTCAGAGGAGGAAAGGAGAAAGCTGGCCAGTCATGTGATCGCAATCTCGGTAGTGAAATTAGGTATTTGCAGCATTTATTTTTATAAATCACACACAGAGGGGGACACTACAATAGGAGGCAGTGCTGATGGCATTTGCAGGTTAGAGAGGCTTAACAACCACTTTAAATAAATGTAAAAATTTTTAAATATAGAGCAGCATTCTGAATTTTTTTTTAGGCGGAAATGACTAAAAGCTTTATCCCTGAAATTCTGCTTTAAGTACTTTTTGGTATATTAATTCAGAAGTCCTTACACTTACACAGACTTTAGCATAAGTGGCCTAAATGGTGTTTTTGTATTTTCCTGCAGTTCGGTTTTAAAGGAAAACTCCAGTTTTGTTGGAAGTTTGATATAATGTATATAATCGCTACACGAACCGTTTTGTAATTTTATGTTATTAAAAATGACCTTTTCTATTCCCATCCACAGCTAGCTGTGATTTTACAAACCTGCTGAAGAAACTCCAACTTCTCATTCCTGCGGGCATGGCAATAACACACTGCTTTGTGGATAGGGATTCACCAAATTTTCCCACTTCTTGTTTTATTGGCTTACTTGCTTTCCCATGGGTTGAGGAAATGAATGCATTGTTTCTGGATGGTGCCTTTAAGAAATAAAAATAACAAGGTAAAACAGCCCATTAGAAGATAAAATAAAAAAAACTCTTTTTTTTTTTTTTGCTTTTACCATCAATAAAAAGATTTTTGCTGCAGTGCATTTTTCTGCCACCAGATGTCCTCAGTCTGCTAGCAAGCATCATTTAACCCACTTCCTTTGAACCTGGGTCACCCTGATCCCACCCCTTCCCTGTGACTAGACCGTGAAAGGAGAAGCAGTAAAGTGGTTAGCTCATCGCTCTCTCAATCTGCTTTCTCCCCCTATCTACTTGCATTTTGTCAGCGCATGAATTGGCTGGCTTTTTCCTTTTGGTTGTGAGAAGTAAAATTCTTACTGGTCTTATCCAACCTCATTCTCATACTCTTGACTATACCGAATTGCAGGGATGTGCACTACAAATAAGGTCACTTGCACACGGGTGCTTTTGGGCATACATTTTTTTGGATGTATAGTCCCCACTACTCTATCCAGGGTAAGCTGTGGCGCAAACCTGCGTATAGACCTTCATTACTTTGGGCAGGTGTACGCAACAGCTGCTTATCCCAGGCATGGAAATATGTCTGCAAATTATATTGTGTCTGTGCATGAGGCCTAAAATTGTAGGCACAAAATCCTCATTTAGGAAGCTAAAACGGTTAACATGTTTTTTCCCCGTGCCCATTAGTGTTCAATATGCAGGGGTCGGTCATTGGTGAGCAATCTATGAGCCCTCCAGGAGATGAACTACATTCACTCTATTACCAAAAGTATTGGGAAGCCTGCTTTGACACGCACATGAATTTTAATGGCGTCTTAGTCTGTAGGGTTCAATATTGAGTTGGCCCACCCTTTGCCGCTATAACAGCTTCATCCCTTCTGGGAAGACTGTCCACAGGGTTTAGATGTGTGTCTGTGGAAATGTTTGACCATTCTTCCAGAAGCCCATTTGTGAGGGCAGGCACTTATGTGGACAAGAAGGACTGGCTCGCAGTCTCAGCTCTAATTCATTGACGACAGGCCGGTCAAGTTCCTCCACCCCAAACTCACTCATCCATGTATTTATGGACCTTGCTTTGTGCACTGGTCTAAATAATTTGGTGGAGGGGAGATTATGGTGTGGGGTTGTTTTTCACAGGTTGGGCTTACCCCTTTAGTTCCAGTGAAGGGAACTCTTAAGGCGTCACCATACCAAGACATTTTTGGACAATTTCATGCTCCCAGCTTTGTGGGAACAGTTTGGGGATGGCCCCTTCCTGTTCCAACATGACTGCGCACCAGTGCATAAAGCAAGGTCCATAAAGACATGGATGAGCTTGGTGTGGAGGAACTTGACTGGCTTGCACCTGACCTCAACCAGACAGAACACCTTTGGAATGAATTAGAGCAGAGACTGCTGTTATAGCTGCAAAAGGTGGGCCAACTCAATATTGAACCCTACAAACTAATACTGGGATGCCATTAAAGTTCATGTGCGTGTAAAGGCAGGCGTCCCAATACTTTTGATAATTTAGCATTTATCAGCATACCTGGGTAACTAGCATAAGTACTACTCCTTCTCCTTTGTTCAATAATAATAAAAAAAAATAACTTTTCCTGAGATTTGTTTACTGCACCGTAATCCAGACAACAATAATCACTGATGTAGTCAGAATAGTCTTTTTGTAAAATGAAATTTTATTGTTTTTTTTTCTTTTATTTTTTTATATTGCAATAGCGAAGGCCCAACATGACTTTGAGCAGGCATCTTGCCATCTACCTGCAGAGCATTGTGGGTAAAAAACCAAGCCTTCTCTGCTCGTCTAAATAAAAGCTATTGATTTTTACTCTGCCTGTACTAGATTTTGATTAGGTACAAATGAGAATATGAACCAACCACTTACTAATAAGAGGCGGCTGTTTGGCGCTGGGCGAGGTTCTCTGTTGATTTATTTGGACACTTCTTGTGCGTTTTCATTATTTAGAGGCTGGAAATGATTCTCTAGGCTGTTGTGGTGGCACCCATTTGATGATGAACCAGAGTAAGAGCATTGAATATTGCGCCTATTACTCTCGGTTTCCACTATTGTGACCTGAAAGTCACGCTATTTTGCTGTGATTTTTTGCTGTCATTTTTTTATAAGATTTTGATGCGACTTGAAGCAATGCCTGTGTATTCTTGAGGTCTATGGACCTCAAGTTGCACCAAAGCCTGACCAAAGTAGTGCAAGGACTTCTTTGAAGTCGCCGCAAATTTAAGTTGTTCAGATATCATTCAAAATCAAGTTGCAGGACAAGTTGCACAAGTGGAAACGGAGCCTAAAAGTGAAACTCCAGTTAGAATATCAAATCTGCCTTTAGCAGGAGCGATGAGTGCTGCCTACTTAGAGCCCTTTCACACTGAAAGCACCCGGGCGTCGGCGGTAAAGTGTTGCTATTTTTAGCGGCGCTTTACAGTCGTTTTAGCGGTGCTATTCGCCCACTAGTGGGGCGGTTTTAACCCCTGCTAGCAGCTGAAAAAGGGTTCGGCAGCGCTGCCGATTGATTTGGTGTATTCAGCGCTCCTACATCGCTGCAAAGAAGCTGCTTGCAGGACTTTTTGTGACGCCCTGCCAGCGCAGCGCCCCAGTGTGAAAGCATTCGGGATTTCACACTGGGATTGCAGCTAAGGCTTTTTTCAGGCGCTTTACAGGCGCTATTTTTAGCACTAAAGCGCTTGAAAAACTGCTCTAGTGTGAAAGGAGTCTTAGAAGACTAATGCCGCATACACACGATCGGAAATTCGGCCAGCAAAAGACCGATAAGAGCTTTTGGTCTGAAAATGCGACCGTGTGTATGCTCCATCGGACTTATACTGGCGGAATTCCCACCAGCAAAAGATTGAGAGCAGGTTCTCAATTTTTTGGTTGGAAAAAGTTCCTATCCGAAAATGTGATCGTCTGTACAAATTCCGAAGCGCAAAATTCGTACGCATGCTCGGAAACAATTTGACGCATGCTCAGAAGCATTGAACTTCATTTCCTCGTTTTGTCGTAGTGTTGTACGTCACAGTGTTCTTGACGGTCAAAAGTTCAGAGGACTTTTGTGTGACCGTGTGTATGCAAGACAAGCTTGAGCGGATTTCCGTCGGAAAAACCATCCAAGTTTTTTCAGACGGAAAATCCGCTCGTGTGTACGCGGCATTAATAGTGTGACACTGTGTAACACATTTTTAAATTAAAGCTGGTGTGATTTTGGGAATATAAATAGGAATTGCTTTCAAATAGACATTAGTTAGAAATTGAATAACTTTACTTGAGTAACATTCTTAAAGTGAACCTGTTGGGTCAGCCATTTATTGTAATGTGGAAGCTGCTGATTTGTTTTTTAAAAGGGGCGGTCCTCTGTTTTCACTACCTTCTCCTTCAGGTTTGTAAAATAAGTCGAAACTGTAGAAACATTGCCTGTGTAATATTTTAAGGCAGCCATTGGCTAATTGACCATTTGATGATGCTTGCATAGTTCCAACACCAATTGGCAGGGCCAGAGGCATGACTGTAAGGGTGGCATTCTGACCCCAAGTCTTTCCACTGGACACCATCAATGCAATTTCCCAATGACCACCAATGGACTAATATTAGCTGGGCTTCCTTGAGACCTGAACATTATTGCAGAGGTTCCTTTGGAGTAAAAAGGTTGAGAAAGACTGCTCCAGAGGTTTGTAGGGGTTCCTTGAGCTCTGTCTGATTGAACTCCCATCTTATGGTGTCTGCATATTTCCAGGGCCAGCAGCATGACCCCCAATGATCACCTTAGCTGTCTTTACGGGTGGCCTTCTGATCACCAGTGTATTGCATTCTTCTATTCTTCATTCTTCTTCGAGAAATATATCTGTTTCAACAGACATTACACTGACATGGACCACTGTGGTCACCATCAAGAAACCTGCCATGGGAAATGCCATGCGGCCTCGGCTGGGGTACATATAGACAAGAAGTGGCTGCAAATAAGCTGCAGGAGATCAGCAGCACTAAGGCAACAAAACATGAAAACAAGCAATGGCGGTTGTCTATGATACGCAATACTTAAGCATTCACTTCTGGTTTCCGTCTATAGTGGACGCTCCTGTGTGCTGTATTCCACACAAAACGCAGGCAACTTGATTCATTGCAGAGCAGCAAATGGCAGGTCACACTTTACAAAGGAATGAATCATTATTGAAATGTCTCGAACGGAATACTTAATTATTTGATACAGAGTAAATGGTAGGATGCTCCTTCTCCGTGTGCGTGTCAATATGTCAGCTGCAGGCCCGCGACGTTTGATTAAAGGTGATGATATAGTGTTAAACCCAGATTACGAGAGCCTCTTAACTTGTATCGATTCTGTCAGGCTGGCTTCTGTTTAGACAATATAAAAATAAGACGCTTACAAGCGCTATATAAGTTGTCGGCAAGCTTCTTTATGAGCGGACGGCTTTGTGATACGTCCGAGCTCGCAATATGTTCATCCATCAAAGAAATAGAGACACAATCTGGGGATTTGACTCTCCTGTCTTGTTTTCTTTTGTTCCAATTTTTTTTTTTTTTTCGGGAAGGGGGAAATTATGGCTGTGGTGGGACTGCCGATTCCAGCATGTTCAACCAGCGATGGAGAATTCTTTGGTATTAAAACCCGATTCCACCCCTAATATTTTATTTCACACTTGATAGAGCAAGGAATGGAGTTGAACTGTCAGGTTTCTTATTTGATAAAATGCAGGTAGGAGGCTCTGGATCTAGAGGTGCTTTCATTATTTAGTCTGTATTGAAGAGTACTAGATTTCTGGTTAGGCAGCTCTTAATGCAAAGGGGTCTTGGATGAATACAGGAAGACTTTACAGAAAACGAATGCCAAGTTTAATGCCACATACACACGAGCGGAATTTTCGTCAGAAAAAGTCAGATGGGAGCTTTTCATCGTATATTCCGACCGTGTGTATGCCCCATCGGACTTTTTCCGTCGAAAATTCAGACAGACTTAGAGAACATGTTCTATATTTTTCCGACAGAACTAATTACTATCGGAAAAACCGCTCGTCTGTATGCTGTCCTGACGAGATTAGCAGAAGGGGCCCAAAGGGTGGCACACTGGCTATTGCGCTTCCTTTTTCTAGTCCCGTCGTACGCGTTGTACGTCACCACGTTCTTGACAGTCGGACTTTGGTGTGACCGTGTGTATGCAAGACCGCTTGAGCAGAATTCTGTTGGAGAAACCTTCAGAGTTTATGCCGACAGCAAAACAGCTCGTGTGTACACGGCATTAGAGTCCAATTGTATTTTTTTTTTCACCATAGAAGTCCAAGAGTAACCAAAAAAATCAGTACTTGAAGCCTACTGAAGGGGCAATGGTGTAGCCCCCGAAATGTGCTGGCTTGTTACCTTTTGGACGTCTACAAAAAAATAAATGAGTCATTTTTTTTTTTTCCCCTTTTTTATTGCGGTCTGTCCCTATTGGGAAAGATTTTTACTCACTTCCTGTCATAACAGGAAATGATTGGAAATCTCCTCCCAACATTTACACTGACTCCCATGAGGAGGAGTTAAAATCTCTGGCAATGGTTTTAGTTACTGTACTTGCCTTTGTGCCCCGGTGGTGAACATACCCCTATTTCTTATATGTGAGATGAAGGGACCGGAAGTGAGGAAGAATCTCTCAAGTGGGGTCTAAAGCAGGCCATACATGGTCGAATTTCGAACAAATTTTCTTTTCAAAATCAGAAAGTTCGTTTTTTTTTTTTTTTGTGATCCAATGATGCCACCATTGATTTTTGAAATTCGGCCGACCAAGCCTTCAATTTCACCTCATGTTGCTACAGAAAAGAATTTTCGTGGGCGGGAAGCTTCTTTTCTCTCTGTAAATTTTCTTTCCTTATTACATTTCTCGCACGATTCTCCCATCATTGATTAGAAAATCGTTCGTTTTTCAAAATATTTCCAACATATCCGATTCCTCCAAATTTGATTGCCGCAGGAAAATCGGCCATTGTTGCAGCCCACTAATAGTGCGAAAATTCTTTGATACGCTTTTCGAAAGAAAATACTTTCGAAATTCGAACCGTGTATGGCCGGCATAAGCCTGGAAAAAAGCCAGACATTTAAATTCTTTCCCACTCAAAACAAACAAAAAAGTTTGGGTTTGGAAATGGGTTTTAACCCCTCATCTTCATGTTTTGCATGCTCTCAAGCCATGCTGAAGGTGGACAGAAACCTCCATTTTGGGGTCCCATAGAATAAAGGCAGAAGATCCACCACGTCCTGGTTCCACCTAAAATGAAATGAGTTGCGCTTTGTAATAATTTGTTTTGGGAACTGCGAGCGGTACCCCTTTTAAACCACTAAGCTCTCCCTTCTTAAATAACTTTTGTGGTCTGGCTGATTAAGCATTCATTACTGGACATATATAATCAGCCGTTCGCCATTCACCATTTAAGGTGTAAATAAACACAATGGCTTGAAATGATTGCGCAAGGATAATGTGTCCGGTTCCATATTTATTTATAATTTACTTCAATAATGCTAATGTTTCCCCAGTGTGTGATTACAGCGAATTTACGACGAGGAGATCCATAAATACATATGCAGCTTAATTTCTGCCGTGTCCTCTCTCCCGGTGGCGTCAGGTGGTAGTCTGTACTCGTCTTGTTGACCCTCGATACAGGTCATTCCCATAATACGCTGTTAATAGCTTCTGTGTCCCAGGCCTTGCTGCTTTAAAGAGCAACACAGCAATATCTGTATTTGAGCTGATCGTGAAAAACACCATGAAGTATATCTTCCTTTTTTTTTTTACATTTTGGATATTCTGGTGAGGGGTTGGAAAGCCTCTCAGGTTTTTATTGCTACTTGTATGGTAATGATAGCTCCAGCCAAGTTTCAATAAGGTCTAGAATTTAGAATTTTCTGGGGGAAGTGACCTTCTAAAAAAATTCAACTTGTTTCAGGAGTTCTAAGGAGTCCCCCCTTCATCTGGTCTGAATATAAATTGTTGCCAGGAAAAAATGTTTTTTCACTTTGAAAAGGACTTGCTTCTGATTCTGGTTTTTAATAGGTTTTTATTGTTGTCCCACTACGATTTTTATTGTTGTCCCACTCCTTGAAGACTGAAATCCAATGAAATCCAATATCAGTTGACTCGGTTGAGGGATTTGTTGGGAAGTCTTCTAATGGTGACGATTGTTCCAATGACAGTGGTCTAGGACAGGGCTGGACAAATTCTGAGGTAGCTCCTTAAACATTACAGTTGACGCCTAACTTTTGAGGCTTTCTCTAGTTGCCAGTAAAGCTGCCTCCTTAAAACAGAACTTAACCCCCCCCCCCTATCGTTTTCAGCCAAGGGGACAGTTGCATTTTCGGCACGTGTTGGAACTGTTAAATCGATGAGTTTAGTTCCACTTTAAAAAGGAAAAAACAAAAATGTGCTGGCTCTTGGATTGGAGACTGGCTCTAGAATGCCATATTGATTTGTCCATCCGGTCTAAGGGATTTGGACACTTTGCTGACATTTTGCTGAAATTACCTTTTACCTTTTGTTGTGTCTACATGACAGGGAGTAAAGAAAAATCTTCCCAATGGGGCACAGATGGTGAAAAAAGAAGCCTGTCAGAAATTTTAACCCCTCAAAACTCTGTGCGACATGAAAATAAAGTCCGCTTTTAGAGGAACCTTGTTTTGTGGAAATCGTTCCCTGCAGCATCTATCTCTGTTTACAGCCATATGGAGGGACTGGGAAAAAAATATGTCTCTTTTTTTTTGGTCATGCCTCTTGTTTATTTTGTCCCACCAGAATCGAGGATGGACGTAGACAGGACACTCTTCCTGCTGACCCCCACTGATGACCCAGACCCCAAATAATTCTAGGGGTCTTGTTATGGCGATAACCGTATTAGCTAATTAACAGCGTAAGCTTCAAAGAGAAAAAAAAAGTGCACAAAATCACAATAAAAACAAAATTTATAGGTAGTAAAACATAAAAATCTATCAAGTTTTGGTCACCAGTCTCCTCCCGCCACTTCTAGTTCTGGTTTAATAAGTTATATTTAGAAACCGAAACAGCTGTTTTTTTAGCTATAGAATCTTTTTCTTTAGAGATAAATGGCTACAGATGTGATGTGTTTCTCACACGTTTCAGATGGAAAATGTGAGATTTCTTCTGTCATTTTGACAGTTTCTGACCTTCTAAGCCTCCAGCAATCTAATATGATTACAGTAACCATTGTATAATGAAAGTGGGGAAACTTCCAGCTGTTAGAGTACAATATTGCACCGGGAAGGTTTTCCCCATTTACATTGATTGTGTTGATGGCGGGAATCAAAGTATTTTTCTTTCTTTCAACCCTTGGTTGAAGGAAAGAAAATTGCTTCATGTATGGTTAGCCGAAGACCTCATTGTCCAGTGCTGTCAACGGCAAGCTCTTGATTGGAGGAGAGAGCAGAGTGATGACCATAATCACTGTGCTTCTTCCCCATCCAAATCCAATGCCAAGTTTAGGGAAAGTTCTTGAGCATGCTGTATGACTTTATCTGCAGTGGACAAAAGTGAGACCAAGTAGCAGGCTTTGCTGTATGGCATGGGTGAGTGAATTTTAAGGCTCACATCCGAGCAGAGAGGTTTTCAGACCTTTTTTATTGAGGCATTTTCGAAAGCATATAGTGTTTTCAAAGCGTAATTTAAGCGTTTTACGTAATTTAGGTGTTTTAATGTGTTTAAGCTGTGGTTCTGTTTTAGCCAATGGAAAGCGCTATGGAGAGGAGAGACCAGTTCTTGGGGGCTACAAAACTCTTGAGGTGATCCCGTTGAAGTCTATGGGGCCAGAACACCCATGTCTGCTTCAAAAGTATCTCATGTGGCTTTTGGAGCATCATGCATCAAGCTACAGATGCCTTAGCAATCATATGTGAACATGCACTATTGGAATACTTGAGTTTTGTTTTGTTGAGGGTTTTGGAGCTTTGAACTACAAAATTCTCAGGTGTGAATGGGACCTAAGTGAATTACACATCTTTTTTGAGATTAAACAAGTTACATGTATGAATTTCAGCTTCACATTGAGCAGCTTACCTCTAGTTTAATATGCCAAAAAAAGTTTATGGCGTATAAAGGAGTTTTGAGGCACTAAATTTCCTTAACCCTACCCTTCCCGATCAGTCCTCCAAACCTTTTGGGTCTATTCCACACTGCATGATCTTCTGTGCCTATACACATCTGCGTCGGCTATACCCAGCTGCCCAGCGTCTGTCCTATTCCTAATTTGCATTGCAATGCCCGTGTAAAACCGATGTACCAGCGCTATGCCCCCCGCAGTTCTGTCACAATGCCTTTGATCAAACACAACGTACGTACAAGCGTTGTGTTGGCGGAGACTACATGCGATTATTAAAAAAAAAAAAAAAAATGGGCTTTTATGATGGTGAATTGGAATAATGAGTTAAGTCACATAACAGTAGAGACCATTTAGTATTTCAAAAACCCAGCAGGGGGCTTTTAAAAAAGACATAATTAAAATCAACGGAAGATGCAAAAGGCTGTTATGGAGCTTAAGTCCCAGGTTGCTACGATGATTTAAACGTCTCTAGGGCCCTTTTCTCCTGAACGCCGGCTTTTAGATTTATTATAATATTTTTCGTTTTATAGTTTATTTACATTAATACATTCTACTCTTGTTGCCTCTTTCTTTTTTTATAACTTTCTGCAAGCTTAAAAAAAAAATAAAAAAAATTGCTTATGATTTATGAAAGCAATTTTAAGCCGTTTTGTTTGTCTATAAACAGGCCCAAATATTTATATATGAAATGCGTCCTATTAGTAGCCACGCCACAACAGATCTGCTGCCGTGCCTTCCTGGCAGCGTCTGCGGCCATTTCTCATCTAGTTAAGTAAAAAAATGGGTCACATAAGCATCGTTTGCTATGGAGCAAGCTGCAGAGCTGTCTCATATGTTACTGTATGTTTGCTGGCCAAATACCACCGGGGTTGTGTTTGCTAGTAACGGTAATAAAATTACAGGTACAATCAGAGTTGGCAATATAGCAGGACGTCAATATTGGAGCCTCTCGAGGATAGTCTAGCAAAATAGCCTACCCTAAATGTAAGCTTTATTTTTAACATACGAGCATTCATTCTTTTTTAAACTCGTAGAATATACAAACATTAGTGTGATTTAATTATTTTTTTTTTTGAGATGTAAATATACAAAAGAAAATGCTGTGAATAGTTAATTCTTAAAGAGCCACAGTAGAGGTATGAAAGGTATACATTTTTTTGTGGTTGATTGAGAGAGAGTATCAATATCATTCAGAGGGTGCCCATACATGTTTTTATCCCGATTGAGATTCAGCTGCCCAATGGAACTTTTGCCCGAACCGAATGCCCTCTCTTATGGGGTTCCCTGTAGCTGCCGAATAAAGGCCAATTGGGCTCAAGTAATGTTTGTCCTCACCTTGGTAACCTGTAAAAATCTGTATCCAGTGCCACTCAAGTGGAATTATCTATATATATATATATATATATATATATATATATATATATATATATATATATATATACACACAAGTGTTGAGGGTGGCGTGCACTCAATCCAATGTTGCAGTGCTGAGCAATCAGGCCCTTCCACAGGCCTATATAGAGAAACGAACAAGTGGGATTGCTGCACATAAAAGATTTATTGTAGATAAAACATACATTCATGTTTATATATATATATATATATATATATATATATATATATATATATATATATATATAGTGGGGAAAATAATTATTTTATCCCCTGCAGATTTTGTATGTTTGCCCACTTACAAAGAAGTGAAGGGTCTATAATTTTTATCATACGTAGGTGTGTTATAAATGATAGAAACAGCATATCAACCAAAAATCCAGAAAGAACACATGATACAAATGTTATAAATTGAGTTGCAGTTCAGGAAGTAAAATAATTATTTGATCCCCAAGCAAAACGTGACTTGGTACTTGGTGGAAAAACCCCTTGTAGACAAGCACAAAGGTAAGATGTTTCATGTAGTTGGTTACCAGGTTTGCACACATCTCAGGAGGGATTTTGGTCCACTCTTCCTTACAGATCTTTTCTAAATCCTTAAGGTTTCATGGCTGTCTCTTGCGAAATTTCAGCTCCCTCCGTGAATCTTCTATAAGATTAAGATCTGGAGACTGACGAGGCCACTCCATGACCTTAATGTGCTTGTTCTTGAGCCACTTCTTTGTTGCCTTGACTGCATGTATTGTGTCATAGTCATGCTGGAAGACCCATCCAAGACCCATCTTCAGTGTTCTGGCTGAGGGAAGAGTGGTGGCACAGTGGTGTAGTGGGTAGCACTCTCACCTAGCAGTAAGAAGGGTCGCTGGTTCGAACCCCAACCACGACACTACCTGCCTGGAGTTTGCATGTTCTCCCTGTGCCTGCGTGGGTTTCCTCTGGGTACTCTGGTTTCCTCCCACACTTCAAAGACATGATGGTAGGTTAATTGGCTTCTGTCCAAAATTGGCCCTAGTATATGAATGTGGGTTGGGGACCTTGGATTGTGGGCTCCTTGAGGGTAGGGACCAAGGTGAGTGTGCGATGTATGTGTGAAGCGCTGCGTAAATTGACGGCGCTATATGGGTACCTTAATAAATAATATAATAGATGAGCATCTTAATGAGACACAATGTACAGGGATAAGGAGAATTGTAGACGCACCCACACTCACTCAGGTTGAACTGGATGGACTGGTGTCTTTATTCAACCTTACTAACTACTATGAAAGGAAGAAGGTTTTTATCCAAGATTTTACAATACATGGCCCCATCCATTTGCCTCTCAATGCAGCCAAGTCGGCCTGTACCTTTAGCAGTGAAACAGCCCCAAAGCATCATGTTTCCACCTCCATGCTTGACTGCAGGGATGGTGTTCTTCTGGTCATAGTCAGCATTTTTCTTCCTCCTAACATGTTTCCGATAAAGTAAACAAAAACACTCAGGTGGTTTGGCTCACGCAGGGGTGCAATAGCCTGCTGGTGAAAAAAGTTCTAAGCCACTTGGTGCCAAAACTAAAGCAAAAACGTTATAGCAACTGGACAAGTACAGCTTGTGTATGCGTGTGGCTCATACTGAAGAATAAAGATCTGCAATATATCAAGTCCATTCAGCAGGACATACTCTCAAATAGCTGTATAACCATCATAGACGTAGGAATGCTACACCAATTGTGAGCCAAACGGTAAATCGGGAGACAAAAACCGGGTTAAAGTGAATTACGTATTGAAGCAGTGGAGGAATCCTCCAATGGAACATTTGGACAGAGATCAATCCATTCATAACCTTTTTTTTAAATTTATTTTTTCTGTCAGTGTTTGTAATTGCTCAGAGATTTTCTGATTTAATGTGAAAACTTTGGAGCCGATCCAACCCTCTTAATTAAAGCCAAACTCTTTTTTTAAATATATTCCTCAAATAGCTCTAAAGAATATAAATTCACTTTGTGTGCACCAGATGCCCTGCCCTGTTATCACCTTGTAAAAGTAGCATTGACCTCATCACTGTGTTGCACATAGCCTGTGTAGTTTAAAGAGCTGTGGGAGGGGCCCAGTAGACTCCACCCACTGTCTGCCTGCAGAAAGCGACAGGAGGGGGCAGCAACAAGACCAGTCCCCCTGTGCAAGGAGAGCAGCCTTCATCGGTCTAAATACAGACATCTCCTGCACAGAGGGTTACTGCACAGATCTGGAAAAAATACACAAAGGACACCAAGATCCAAGAAAGAATTTTTCCGTACTTCCTGTCCTGGTAATGTGGTATCAGATGAACAGGAAGTAATAGGAAATTAATATGGACCTAGACAACAACTAAAATATTTTCTTGAAGAGTGGGGAAAGGTCTAGAACCTCTGAAATTTTTATTGCGGAATCTCATCCTGTCCCTTGCCCGTTCTTGCCTGGTATTACAGAAATAAAACGTTTATGGGTAACCCCCCCCTCAAAAAAAGAAAAAAGGTCACCAAGAGCAATAAAAACATGACAAAAATGTAAACACTTCTCCAATCTCTCCAGGACTAGAACAGTTTTGAGTGCAGCTGGAGTTTAATCAAAGTCCAACTCTCGAGTTTATGCGGTAACCCTTGCAGTCAGAACAATAAATCACATATTCTGGTAGGTGAGAGCTTCTAAAACAAAACCCGTAGTTTATTATTTGCCACATCTAAATGCGCATAAAAATGCATAGTTATGTGGTTATCTGCTATTCTTATAGCTAACAAGCGCCTACGTTGCCCAATATGACTTTAATCTACTGAACAGTTACTGAATCTAGAAACTCTGTTGGTTCCAAGTCCCCAGCCCATTTAAGTAACTTCACCCCAAGCTGTTCAGTTCTGTCTCTCTCTATTGTGCCAATGTTATTCATCTTCTGAGTCACACAAAGCCATAAAAGTCACAACGCCTTCTGCATTTGCTCTAATTTCACCATACAATTGAAATTTGAAAGTTATTGTTCCTTTTCTGGTGGTTTGTCCCTCTTTTGAATTTAATAAGAAAATTTAAACATAAAGCATAATCTCCATAAAATTTCAGGGCTCTGAACAAAATTTTTTTTTTTTTTCAAATAACAGTTTTTATTAAACATATAGACATACATATACATTAAGCAATAGTGTTGCTTATAATTAAGTGCAATAGATAAACAGTCAATGCCATAGACATTGAGCTTCTGATGGTAATCGTCAAGGTATATTAGTGGTATAATATCTTCCAAACCATCTGAAGTTTTCAACCAACAAATAACATTATTAAACTGAAAATGTATTAGCAGTTTACAGAGAGAAGGAAAATAAAGTAGGAAAAGAGGAAAGAGGGATGAAAGGGGGAAAGGGAAGTGGGGGGGGGGGGGTCTAGCCGCAGACCTAGGGCGGGTCCTCTCGTTTATGCCATTCCTCCCAGACCATGTCATGGGCCTCCATTCTGTTTTGTATCCTGGCTGTCATCTTCTCCATTAGCTCTATGTCCTTTATTCTGGTATAGAGGTCTGCTCGGGAGGGTGGAATCTGTTTCTTCCAATATAGGGCTACCAGGCATCTCGCTGCTGTGAGAACATGGCCTAATAGTTTCCTAGAGTGTCGGGATATACGTAGCCCAGACACACCAAGAAGAAACAGTTTCGGGACTTTGGGGACCTGGACGCCCAGTAGGCGATTCAGCAATAATTGTGTTTCCGTCCAAAAGGGAATTATCTTGGGACATGTCCAGTAAATATGAAATAAGGTCCCCCTGTCCTTCATACACCGCCAGCATCTATCCGAGCTGGATGGGAAAATGGCGTGGAGGATATCAGGTGTCATATACCAGAAGAATAGGACCTTGTATGCATTCTCTTTGTACAAAGTGCATAATGAGCTTTTAGCCGCCTGGGACCAAATCGTCTTCCAGGTAGCTTCCGAGATCTCCTCCCCTAGAAACTTCTCCCAGCGGATCATGTACGAGTGCTTACCCTGATCTGTAATGTTATAGGAGTTCAGTATCTGATAAATATCAGATATTAGCCCGCGTCTAGTTGAGCCCTCTAATATCAAACCCTCAAAGGGTGATGGGGTCGAAAACTGTAAGTTCGGGGCAATTGATTGAGCGTAGTGCCTAATCTGCAAGTATCCAAAGAACACTTGCTTTGGTAAATCAAATTTTCTCTGTAACTCTGTAAAGGACAGTAATCTGCGCGTGCATGGGTGTACCAAATGGCCAAAGTGGAATAAATTCCTCATCGCCCATGGAAAAGACATCTGATGAGTGAGGCCTACAGGCAGCTTGGGGTTGTAGAGGAACGATGTGAGGAGTGATCTATCTGAGCATAGCTTATAGAGCCGTGCTACTTTACGCCAAAGTGTACTAATGTGGAGCATGGGGCCCAAGAGTTGAGTGGACTCCACCTTCACCTCCGCATTCCACAGCATGCTATTTGGATGGATTGGGGCCATCCAAAGTTTTTCTATTTCTGTCCACTTATTATATGAGCGTTGGGTGAACCAAGAAGCCAGGGTTCGCAGTTGAGTGGCTTGATAGTATTTAGTTAGGTCAGGGAATGATAGACCGCCGTCTGAACGTGCCGCTGTCATAACTGATTGTGGGATTCTATGTCTTTTGTAATTCCAAACAAATCGTACTAGATCCGCCTGGAGTTTTTTCAGTTCTGATAGGGGTATTGGGATGGGGAGAGTCTGGAATAGATACAGTAACTTTGGTAGGATGACCATCTTAACAGAGGCTATCCTCCCTAGTAGGGAGATATGATGAGCCTTCCATTTCAATAGAAGGTCCCTTATAGTTTTAAAGAGAGGGGGGTAATTGGCTCGGTATAGGGTGGAATAAGAGGGAGTTAGCTGTACTCCCAGATATTTCAATGATGATGACTGCCAATGGTAAGGGAAGTTATGTTGTAGGTGTTGTGTTTCCTGTGTTGGGATATTAATGGGTAGGGCTTCTGATTTAGTTGCATTTATCTTGTATCCTGATAGGGATCTGTATAGGTCAAGTTCGGCGTGTAGATTAGGAAGTGACATTCTGGGTTGGGTCAGGGTGAGGATAATATCATCAGCAAACAAGGCTAGTTTGAATTCCCTGTCCCGCAGCGGTATGCCGTGAATGTTGGGGTTTTTTCGGATGGAAGCCGCCAGAGGCTCGACACACAACGCAAAAAGTAGCGGTGAGAGTGGGCACCCCTGGCGGGTCCCATTCGTGATTGGAAAGGCCCGTGATAGAGCGAAGGGAGTTTTTACTTGGGATGAGGGATTAGTGTACAGATGTCTAATTGCTTGGAGGAATGGGCCCTGAAATCCCATGCAATTCAACGTGGCGAAGAGGAAGGACCAGCCGAGGCGGTCAAAAGCCTTTTCCGCGTCCAAGCCAAGGACTAACGCTTGCTGCTTATTCCTGTTCGCCACGTCTATTAGGTCAATAATTCTTCTCGTGTTATCCCCCGCCTGACGTAGGGGGACGAATCCCACCTGATCCTTGTGTATTAGCGAGGGAAGTATCAGGTTTAGTCGCATTGAAAGGAGTTTAGTAAAAATTTTTAGATCAGAGTTTAGGAGTGCGATTGGCCTGTAGCTGGCGCACACAGAAGGATCCTTGTCAGGCTTAGGAATTAACGTGAGGAACGACCTCTGCATGTCAGTGGGAATGGGGGTTTTCTGAAAGAAGGCGTTGAACATCCTGCACATATATGGTAGTAGAATCGGGAGAAATGTCTTATAATACTCATAAGGAAGGCCATCTGGGCCAGGTGATTTATGAGAGGGCAGAGTTTTGATGGTGGCCGTTAGCTCTTCCTCTGTAATCGGTGCATTAAGTGACATCAGGTCCGTCTTAAGTAATTTGGGGAGTCCACAGTCCTCCAAGTATTGCTTCATTCGATCTTTTATTTCAGGTGGGGCCGGGTCTCTGGGAATTTCAGGGTTATTATATAGTGTTGTGTAAAATTCTCCGAAGGTCTGGGCTATATCTTGGGGGTGTGACATGAGGGCCCCCTTTTTATCTTTAATTTGGTGAGGTGTGGACAGGTGAGAGCGTTCCGAGAGTTTACGTGCTAGGATAGTATGGGCCTTATTCCCCTTGTCATAGTATGTTTGTCTTAATCGAGTAAGTGCTTTCTCTACCTGTCCCAACGCTAAATCTCGAAGGGTGTTTCTGAGGCATATTACTTTTTTGAGAAGGTTTAGGGATGGTGATATTTGCAGTCGGGTTTCTAGAATTTTAAGGTCTCTTTCGGCTTGAATTTTAGATGCCATCGCATTTTTCTTCATGGCCGAAGAAATCGCTATACACCGTCCCCGTAGGACTGCCTTGTGGGCTTCCCAGAGGGTGGTTAAGGAGACTTCGGGGGTGTTATTTTCTTGGAAGTAATTCTGCAGGGTTGTCTCTAGTTCCGATCTGGACGGGATATGTTGTAAGAGGAAGTTATTTAGCTGCCAATTACTAGGTTTACGGGTTGGGGTACCTATTTCTAGTGACATAAGGACTGGGGCATGGTCAGACCACGAGATGGGGAGGATCTGGGCGGTTTTGATGGCGCGCAGGGTATTGTTATTAACGAAGATATAGTCTATGCGGGAATGCATGAGGTGAGGGGCAGAATAGAATGTGAATTGCTTATCCCCTGGGTGTAAGGCTCTCCATGCATCGAATAAGGCATGTCGCCTGGTCAGCTGACGAAACAGCTTGGAATCACGGACGGTCCGAGCCTGGTGGGCTGCAGGGTTAATCACGTGACGGTCTAAACCCACTGAGTGCACCAGGTTAAAGTCTCCGCCAATAATTAAATAATCATTGGGTTGTCTAAAGAGGCGAGCGAGGACTCTAGATAGGAAATGTATTTGATGGGTATTGGGTGCGTAGATATTACAGAAAGTTACCGCCTGTGTTTGCCACTGACCTCTTAAAATTATATAATGTCCCCCCGGATCTATGAGGGAGTCGGTGCATTTAAATGGAGAGCCTTTTTTAAACATAATAGCAACACCCGCACGTTTACGAGGGCTAAAGGCCTGATAAATCTGGGGGTACTGTTTGGATGCGAAGGCGAAAGCATTCCCTCTATTGAAGTGTGTCTCCTGCAGCATAGCTACATCTGCCCCAATCTGCCTGAGTTCCCTCAATGCGAGATGTCTTTTTTTGTTTGAGTTCAAGCCATGGACATTAAACGATAAGATCTTAGCCATGGTCGGTGGTGAGTGCGTGCATCAGATTACTTAGCTTATCCAGTCGTGGACCTTCCAGGGAGTCCAAGGTGTGACGGGAATCAGGCGTGAGAGGAAGCCGAGTGGTTGCTCCAGACCTGCGGCGAGCCATGAGAGGAAAAAAAATTGGGGTGGGGGGGGGGTAGAAGAAGTAGAATAAGTGAAGGGGAGAAAAGAGAAAGAGAAAAATAGTTAGTAGCAAATCATTTAGCAATAAACATTTTGTTGTTGTCTCGGGCAGTGAGAACCGCCCGGGCTCTAAGAAGTTCCAGTAGGTCCCCTCGGCCGGGGCCCCTAACGGGGACTCAGGCCGGGGGGGCATAGCGAACAAGCAAAATCAACTGTGTTCAAGTCCTCAAAACTGAGTGACAATAGGGAACTCTAGTGGGATTAACCTCCAGGGGGGGGTCAGTGACCAAAAGTTCCACCGCTGAGTTGTCTCCAGCAAAAAAAGGGGGGGGGGGGTGCCCTATGTTGCTAAAAAAAATGACAGGTGGGGAAGGCCTAGGGGGGTAGCCTATAATTGTAGTTGTATTGGGAGGGGCAGGAGAGGAGGGAGATATAGTCATCCTTTTTTAGGCTTTGTTTTGGTGGATCCGCTGGGAGAGTCCCGATCCCTGGGACGCTTAGTTGGTGGGACCTTCTGCCACACCACTGGAGGAGGTGTGGGCAAATCTACTAAGTCCCATTCAGGCAGGCGGGGTGGTGGGATTTCCATGGTGTCACAGAAGTTTTCCACGTCTTCTGGAAAGCGTAGCACTGCGGTTTTTCCCTGCCTTCGGGCAGTGAGGCTGAAGGGGAATCCCCAGCGGTAGGTGATGTCGTTTTCTTGGAGCAGGATGAGTAGGGGTTGGAGCAGTCTGCGTTTCTGTAACGTTATCCAGGAAAGGTCCGGAAAAAGTTGGACCTGCGTGTTTTCAAAGAGAATCTTTTTTGTGGTGCGGGCTTTGCGCATGATGTCCTCTTTCAGGGGAAATGAGTGGACCCTGCATATGACATCTCGGGGTCTTGAGGTGGGCCCTTTGGGGCGGAGGGCACGGTGGGCACGGTCCATCTCAATAGGCTTGTTTGGGGGGTCCCCCAGAAGATTGTTAAACAGGAGTTGCAGAGTTTCGTGAAGATCTTCGGGACCCTCTGACTCAGGTAGACCTCGGACACGAATATTGTTTCGACGTCCTCGGTTATCCAAATCTTCGAGGTGACGCTGCATGTTCCGGAGCATTATATGATGGTCGGCCCCCTGTACTTGGGTGCGATGTACTGCCAGCTTGGTCTCCTGAATTTCCTCCTCTGCCATCTCCACCCTGTCGGATAGGTGTTTAAGGTTAGCATGTATCACCTGAATTTCTGCCCGGCATGCTGACTTGACTTCCTCGATAAGGAGTCTGAAGTCCTCCTTAGTGGGAATAGCCTGGAGACAGTCCTGCCATGATGTGGGGTGCTGGGGGTGGTGATCTTGTTCCATGTGGCTTTGTGGGCTATGTGATGGGGATGGTTCCCTTGTGGTTTGGAGAGATGCTGATCTCCTGGGATCCCATTGTTGTAGGTGGGGGACCGTCCTGTCCCCCCATGTGAGTCTCTGTGAGTGAGATGGGAGACTTCCATCCCTACCCTCCGTAGGGATCAGGGATGGCGAGCTTGTTGCCTGGGCATATGATTTCGCCTGGTTTATTCCTTGCTCTGTGGACCTGGAGGCATTATGGCGGGTCTGTCTTTGTGGCTGGGGGGAGACCGGAGGGGGACCAAAGTATGTTTGGAGAGTGTCACCATTAAAGTTCATCTCTGACAATTGCCCCATGTCCCCTGTGTTCCCCGGACCTGGCAGTGGGGGAAAGTCACTGGGTTGCAGGGATGGTGTGGGGGTCGCTGTTCCTCCCAGGGACAGGGATGGATCAGACATGGTGCGCAGCAGCTGCGGGAAGGCCTGTGAGCACTGCGTGTAGGAGTTAGTGAAGAGGCCTAGTAAGGGGTCCTGTGGCAGGCCGGGATGCTTCCCTTGTGCTGGGAGTGGAGGGGGTGGACTCACCGCAGTTGATCCCCTGCTTCTCCGGTCTCCTGTCTCCCGTTCCAGGTCCGCTGTGCTCTGGAGTAGTGGAGGGGATGCCGAGCTCCGCCGTGGTGGCTGCCTCGTGGATGAGGCAGGGGCCGTCGGCGCCATCTTGTCCCCGCCGTCCTCGGACATAGAGGGATGTTTAAAGTACCCGTGGAGGGTTGTTGTGGAGCCGGACGGCGGTTGGGATGATCCCCTGGGTTTGGAGGATCTGGTTCTCCTGCTGCCTCCCATAAAATGTAGCTGAAAATCCCCCTTTCAGGCCTTAATGCTGCGGGCTGGTGGAGAGCTGAAGGCTCAGGCGTCCATGCAGGGCAACTTCCGGTCCCGCCCCCTCTGAACAAAATTTTAAGGAGTAATTACTACGCCACTAAATGGTTTCATATGTCAACTAAATGCGCAAGGCCCGAGTCATGAGCGCGCGTAACAAATTACAGCATGTTTCAGTCAATGCTGAGCATTTCAATGAAATATATTATAGGTTATAAAAAGCTAAATATTAATTTGATAGCATTGTTATGATCTTTCTACACAAGTTTTTATCCCTCTATTTTACTGTCTCGGTCTCTATTTTTGTCGGGCTAGGTCTTTCTCCTTTTTTGCCGGCCTCGACCCGCTCTCCTTTTCTGCCGGCCTCGACCCGCTCTCCTTTTCTGCCGGCCTCGGCCCGCTCTCCTTTTCTGCCGGCCTCGGCCCGCTCTCCTTTTCTGCCGGCCTCGGCCCGCTCTCCTTTTCTGCCGGCCTCGGCCCGCTCTCCTTTTCTGCCGGCCTCGGCCCGCTCTCCTTTTCTGCCGGCCTCGGCCCGCTCTCCTTTTCTGCCGGCCTCGGCCCGCTCTCCTTTTCTGCCGGCCTCGGCCCGCTCTCCTTTTCTGCCGGCCTCGGCCCGCTCTCCTTTTCTGCCGGCCTCGGCCCGCTCTCTTTGAATATAAATACACTGCAATCTCTCACCTGAGGCTGGCTGAAATTTAATACAGCCTTTAAGAACAAAGGGAATCCCAGGGTCAGTGGGGCAAGAGGATGAGGCTTTTAGCTCTTATGTAGGGCTATTAAAGAAAAGCTGTACTGAAAAAAATGTAGGTGGACCTTTTTGAAAATGCAAGTTGCCTGTCTCTGGCTTTAAAGCTATAGTAAACCGCTGAAAAAAAAACAAAACACTGCATTGCATACTAGCACATTATGAAATAATTACCTTAGGACAAAGCCCATTTCAGGGGTGTCTGGTCACCACTGAGAGGGCTGACATGTTCCCCCCCCCCCCCCCCGGCTTTTCTTCTGGGTTCGCAGGCTCCGGCGCTGTGAGTGGCCGGAGCTTCGATTGGGTCACTCCCGCGAATGCACGAAGGAGACCTTGGTTGCGGCAAGAAGCTCTGAAGATCCGGTACGGTATGCCGGACCTTCAGAGGGCATGCGCCGCTGATATCAGCAGCTGCATGCATGGTGAATATCTTCTAAACGTACACCGATATTTTACCTACAGGTAAGCCTTATTATAGGATTACCTGTAGGTAAAAATAACAAAGCGTTATTTTTACAACCGCTTTAATACTTTCTTAATTTCTTCTTCCAAATTGTACAATGACTTTCGTATGATCTACGCAACTTCACATTTGTTTCACACATCGTGTTGTGCCATTGACCAATCCAGGAAAGCCAATGAAACTGGGACAGAACTGGATAGTTGGTAACTATTCGGGTTACTTTTCAATCCAGTCGACATCCTTTGAAAATCTTCCATTGCATGTGCAAGTGAAAACCTTAGGCCCAAGTGTGACACTAATCCATCAAATCTAGCGTTGGAGACTTCCTGTCCTTGAGTAGCTGCATATTCCATTCATCGTTTGCGGGCACTGTCCTCTTTATCCCCCTGGCACAATCAGAGCGGCAGACATGGGTCAGCAATAGTGCGACGGTGGCTGAATGTAGTACCCTACCCAGAATATTGTCTAATGTAAAATCTGTCTCTCTCTCTCTCGCCATTACTGTTGCATAAATAAAGCTTTCAGTGTGTGCATCGGAGCCTTGAAGCATGAATATCCCGGTGGACTGGGAATTAAATGCCAAGTGAGGGTCAGACGCAACAAATACTGAATAACAGTCAGCAAATGTATACATATTAGGTAAGGTACACTGCCCTTGATGCAGAAGAAATTGAATAAGCACCTTGCTTCTCCGAGATGAAGCATAAAGACTCCTTTTGTCTGCCTGAACTGTCAGCATTGACCCATACACAATATGCCATTATCGAATGACTTGGACAATACGTTATTACGGCAAAGGGGACACTGTCTTGCCGAGGGTCCTCTTTCTTCTTTCCTTTACATCTTCTGGCTAGCTTTGAATGCTGCTGCATTCTGAAAGGCTGCCGTGGAGAGTCATTATTAAGCTCCTATTGTAGGTCTGCTGCTGTGCTGTAAATATATTCATGTGTTTGACCCTCTAAGGTGGGAGCTGCATGTTGAGCTGACACGACTTGTGTAATAGCTGTTCCTGGACATGGAGATAAATGCCCCGGCTATCCAGTTAACCAGTTGTCTGTGCAACAAATGCTTGGAGAGCCATGGACCTGTTTTTAATTCTTGCACCTTCCCATCACTACCGTATTCTGAGTACATAGGTGACGTTCTATAATTAGAACTCTGGAATAATTTTTCTTCGGGAGGTGGAAAGGGATGTTTTAAAGGGGATGTCTGCTTTGTATATCCTCAGTTGCTAGGTGTGGATGTGAATCGGGGTCCAGTTTTTATGCTGTGCCAAAAAGGAAACCCTTAAAGTCCAAATTATTTTTTTAGTATGTATGACCTAATTACATTCCAAATGTAAAAAAATAAATAAAGTCTTAGGGCTCCTTCACACTAGCGGTGCTCCCCGAAGAGCGGTCTTCAGAGAGCATTTGACAAACAGTAAACAGGCTTTAACCCCTTGAACCCCACACTTGCAGAGTGGCCCCATTCAATTAAATGGGTCACGTTCTGTGAGCACTACACCCACAGGTATAATTCTTGCCATGGCTGAGAATCAATGCATCATGCCCGTGGCATGTGGACACCCCCAGCCGCTGCTTCTGCAGCTAAAGGGGGTTGTAAAAGCATGGCTCAACTGAGGGGTTTTATTTTTTTTAGTAAATATTTGAGTTTTGCAAGTTATACAGATACAAAAGAAGGATAAGAGTAGACTATTGGGAGTACCAATAATAGATAAAATAGAAACATATCAAGCCCGGGGACATGAGACTTTACATGGACTACAGCCTCCTTCCCAAAGGAATGATGTTAACACAACATATTGTAAAATTTTACTAACATATTCTAAGCTCTTCGGAAAACGCGGATCAACTGAGGGTTTTGACCACCCCCTGAGGGTTTTGATCTCCAACTGAGGGTTTGCCACGATTCAGCCCGCGATTTCCAAATTGTAAGGCAATCTGCAAAATGTGCAATGCGCGTTTGGGTGCCATTCATTTTAAATGGCACCAAGAGCGTGGCATGATTTTGTCACGGTTGTAACACAACAGAATTGAGAAGCAATTGCGGTAAAATGCAACTTTAAAAATCACGAAGCTTGTCGCCCAAAGAGGAGCAAGAATTTCTTTCGGGCAACAAACACACATAGGGCAGCCCATTGAAGTGACGCGCAGAAAAACACATGCCCGCGCGGGCCTTATAGTTGAATTCCTTTGGAAAACAGCAGCAACCTGATTGGAAAGGCCTGTCCCCTGCCAGCATACTGCAGAGAAGGACTCTTGCTTTCTTGTTCAAATATTTTATTAAGCAAAAATAGGTGATCCAAACAGGCAATGGTCCATGCAGGGACTAAGGCTGGATTCACACCTATGCAGTTTTAGTGCTTTTTGCATTTTGCAGATTTGCACTAGAGCCCATTTAACATTGTTTCCTATCACGATCTGTAGTGCAGATCTGCAAAAAGCACAAAAAATGCATAGGTGTGAATCCAGCCTAAGAACAAATAACTGGCACATCAGTAACAGAGTCCAATCACAATGTGGGAGTCCATAAATATTTACATAAAATATGGATTGAGCATTGAGATACAATTCCAGCAATCTAGTAAGCTCCCACAAATTAAGGGTGCATAGCCTACGCTTAAACATGTTTACGGGATAAGTAAAAGATGTGATGCATAATAATGTAGAGGAGCCTACATGTTATCACACTTCTAAACGGTGGTAACTTCCATAGGCAGGTTGGCTACCAAACGAGAGAACTGTATTGAAAGGAGTATATGGGGAAATAATCAGAGAAAGAAAGAGGGGAAGAGAAAGGGGAGAAAAAGCGAGAATAAAAACCAGGTGCCTCTAGAGGAGACCGAAATTATCATATCGATAAGGATCCAGGAAGATGCTGCCATTCATGGAAGAAGAAGAGACTCCTCGAAATTGGGTGAGAGGTAATGTGTCACCCACGGAGCCTAGAGGGCTAGGACCCTTGCTTTCCATTCGGAGACAGTGGTTTCTCTGTAGAGGTCCAATAAAACGTCAAATATGGTGCTATATATTTATCAAGGTACATGTGTTAATTGGCCATTTAATGATCATTGAGTAATTTTAGGGTGAACTTTCACTTTAACCTGTGCTTCATTTTATGTGTATTGGAAGTAAATAACACCGCAGGAGTCTTTAATGGCAAGTACTAAGCAACTAGAGAGCAGCTTCTTGTAGCCACATCAAAGGGAATAAAGCCACAGGTTGGTGAGCAATCCTGCATACCATGACTCCTCTATTATTACAGTGGCCATTGAACAGCAAGCAAGTCCACGCAGATCCCCACAGTTTCAGTTGTTATAAGTAACCGCAGCATGTAGCAAATAACAAGCATATTTCCTAATGTGATCTGCGCTGTAAACAATACTAAAAATTCAATAATATAAAAGTTTTAGATGTTCTTTGTGCAAGTCACTAACTCCCATTTTCTTTCTCTTTTTAATTGCACAGCAAAAAAACGCATTAGCTCTAACAGCAGTGCTTCCCGCCTTGCCAAAATCCTGTTTTATCGAGCCTTTTTTTTTTTTTTTCCTTCCAGCAAATAATATTTGATGGTGCAGACAAGTTGTCGCCTTTTGCTAACAAACACCTCTTAGGCATTAATTGGTCTATTAGTGAGAATACACATGTATCCATGATGACTTGGGAGATTGTGTGATGTCATGGTGCAGCCACAGAGGACCTTCCCGTACTCTGGTGACTTGGCAGAGACTATATGTGTTTGTTGTGTGCTTCTCCGTTCCTGGCCGCTCTTCAGCGTGATTCGCGGTAGTATCAGGAGAATCTCACCTTGTTTTTATGCCTTCTACTCTGGGTAGGAAATGTCTGCTTTTATGAATGGAGCTTGTGGTTTCCATTTAGTTTAAGCCAACGTGTTGAGTCCCGGGAGGACTGATTATTTTTTTTTTTCTTTCCTTTCTTTCTTTCGGATATATTGGCTCTTGTTTAATGTGAAGTCCAAAGCTTGATTTTTTTTTTTTTTTTTTTTTTTTTAGCGAGCTTGAGGATAGTGCCAGCAGAACGCATTTAAACACTTGTTTAAAGATCCGTGATATCATTAAAAAGCAAGAGTATTGTTCTGAAATAAGAAGCTGTTAAAGTAAAAATCCACTAAGCAGCCTTTACATCTAAACAGGCCACACGACGCAATTTAAAAGCAATTTCAGGAAAGAGTCTTTTTCTTTTGGGAAAAAAAAAGGATTCAGTGAAATATTGCCATTCTTGTTCAAAGATTGGGAAAAATACAGTTCTGTAACAATTTCTTTATTTTTTTTTTTTGGTATACGTAGTCGTGACTAGGAATGAGCCAATTGAGGAAAGTGATTTTTTTTTCCCCCCCTCCACCAAATGGCATGGCTAATTAATCTTAACCATAAATATCTGTTGTTGCCTTGTAGTACTTAATGCCGCAGCAGGACTGCTATTTACTAAGACCAAATGTGGTCATCCGCCACTTGGGTTTCCTAATAGTGGCAGCATCCAGAAGGATTTAACAGGTAGAAATAGGGCAGAATTGGCTGAAAGGTTAAATTTACAAGTTTGTCTTTATGAATGAATACAGCAACGTTCGTTGTAGAATCGAACATTTATACCAAGTATAATAGGGCACTTTTGCGAGAGTAAAGCCTGTGCTGCGCCATTTTCTCCAGTGACAAAGCACTAACGTCCATGTAAGACCGCATGAACGCCTAGGCTGATGTCACAACGGTGACTCTGCCATTAGAAATTTGTTTGAAATTGCCAGCAGCAGAATCGCTAAAGAGGGTTGTCTGTTTATCCCAATGGAATTGCTCCCTCTATACGCTCTCATTGCTAGTGATCGAAACTCAGCAGCATTTGGGCCACCAATAAAGAAACATCTTGCTGCATCTGGCAACAGGGGGGAACAGACAGGCAGCTTCTTTAGCATTTCTGCTTCTGGCAATTTGTTTCTAGTGGTAGAATCGCCTGTCTGACATCTGCCTTAGGGTTGCTTGTTTTGATCAATAGCATCTTATTCTGCCTAGGGTGCTCCTGTTCATTAAATACAGATGCATATTAAAGTAGAACAGCAATAACTGTATGGAGATGCATTGTTCCAGCAAATAAAAAAAAAATTTAGGTGGAGGCCAGAATAGGCTACACAGAGTAGGTGATAGTTTACAGGTCATGGTAGGGACTTCCAGAGAATGGGAGATGCTCTAAAGAAGTCCTGGAAGTGATGACGTGGGAGCTAGAGAGCAAGGGGTCTTGGGAAGAGTGAAGAAGTTTGGATACACTTTGGGGGGGAGTGCTTTGAAGTATTTTTTTTCATGCGAAAGCATATATAACCTACATTTACTGAACATCCCTGAAAATTAGTGGTGCACCGAAATTAAAATTCTGAACCAAAACTGAAAAATGCAGAATTTACTTGGCCAAAACCCGAAAATGGGCAAAATGGGCAGTTTTTAAAAAATGTATATATATTTTTTTATTTAATTGTATTATATTCAACTTTTTAATTAATATAATGAATTTAGATGACTATGAATACATTTTCGCCCATTATCGTCACCTTTTTTGGCTGATAGGCTGTTTTCACACTGAGAAGTTTTTGAAGCGCCTTTGCTTTTTGACCCGGTTTTCCTTCCATGTTCGCGTGCTCCGGCCATCTCATTGGCCATGCAGCGATGACGTGATTCCCTTGCATGCACTTGGGAGTCGCGGTCCGCGGCACGGTTCTTTGAAGGGACAGCCCAGGTATGTCGTCCCTTCAGAGCCCATGTCCTCACCGGCTGCCTGCAGTGTGAATATCTCCTAAACAGTGCAGGTCTAGGAGATATTCACGGTGCAAGTGCAAAAAGAAACTTTACTACAACTTAAAAAAAAGAAAAGACTGCTTTCCGCATGTTTAGTCAGTTAAAAAGACCGCACCAAAAATGCAACCCCCCCCCTTTAATGCATTGAAAACGCATCAAATCACACCCACGTTTGATGTGTTTTTTGAGCCACATGACCTATGAAAAATGCATTGGAAAATTGCAGTAAAATCGCGTGCATTTTTTGGCTGCCATTATAGGCACCCTATCTGCAAAACGTCGATAACCCTATTTTTGGCCAATAATTTTCGGTGGCCAATATATTGTGTATCCCTACTGAAAATATAAGTTGCCTTGCTGTCTCTGGTAGTACAAAGAGGGTTTTTTTTTTTTATTATATTTAGTTTCCATATGATTATTCAAGGATTTTGACTCTAAAATACTGAAACCAGACACAGCCAGGTATCTAGCAATCTCAGAAGTAGGTCAGCAGTGGTATCCCACATGTCAGAGTATTTTACCATCTCATTCATAGGACGAAGCATTCCTGTTGGGCAGTGTTTTGTAGGCCAAACCAGAGTAAACATATAATGGGTACAAAATGGCTGCCTGTACTCTGCAGGTATTACATGTCCATGAGGAGAAGCTCATATTACCTTGTGTAAACGTCTGTTATAACCTAAGCAAGGCATATAAAAAACAGGAGATGAAATATTTCAGGTGTCAGGGTTTTTTTAGGTGTCTGACCTGTGAAGCATTACATTTCCGTGCTTTTTCTGTGACACATGATGATAAATGGGTAGCAGACTTTGACGGGGCAGGAAATTTGACTGGGAACCTATGTTTTTCTTTTATGCAAATTCTCATTTTCCTGTTTCTGTCACATTTGCTTTTAAACTGCTCTCTTCAGTCAGTATTTTAAATGATTCTATAAAGGGGCCCCTACAGGGGCCTGATTATCTGTGAAATTAGGCTTAATCCAAACACATTGGAGATGTGCATTGAGTAAAACTAGCTCCTGGGGCTGAGTATGATTATGTACCAAACCCTAACCAGCCCAAGGCTCCTGCTAATACATTATGTCCCTGTCCATTGGGCAGTGACTGATCCTAACACCTCCGGTGACTTCCTTCGTCTCCTGACCTTATGACGGTCCAGCCTGGTCTGCACTGTGGTCAAGTACAATGAGCATGTTCTGTTTTAAAGATAATATTATAATTATATAGCACTTTGCTCCCTAGAGACTGACGGCGCTTATCAAACTGGTGTTGGGATCTTTGGATAGAAGGGTTTGTCAGATGTTGCTATAAGCTTGGGTGAATAGATGTTTCTTAAACGGATGACAGTGAGTTCCTTATTGTGGGTGCTACATAATGGAATGCATTCGATCCAGAGAGTTTTATGGTGACCGTGTGCGTGAATTATTTTCTTTTCTTTGTTTAGAGTTTAAAATCCATCTCTATGGAGAACTACAGTGGGTAAATGAGTGTTTAGGACCGGGGGGCAACTGAAAGGAGTTTTACTTACCCAATCCTCTGCTCTCCCAGTAGCTCTCCTTTATGCTCCTACAATGGACTGGTTCTCAGTGTCCTCACCTTCCAACACAGGGCTATGGGCTCTGCATTCCACTTGATGGCATCTAGCGACCAGAGCATAAGGGAGAAGAAGCTGCAGGGATCAGTCTTAAGCCCCATACACACTATCAGATTTTCTGCTGATTTTGTCCTTCAGATTTACCAAAACCATATAATATGAGGTCAAACCTTAGGAGTTTCAATGTGTATGCAATCAGGCAGGCCCTTCTACTAAATGGTTTTGGTAAGTCTGAAGGAAAAAATCAGCAGAAAATCTGATAGTGTGTATGGGGCTTTACAAATTGCCTACGGAAGAGGAAGATATGTTAGTTTAAAACTGCTCTTCCTGCTCTCCTAGACATAAGATGGCAGCCCTACTGCAAGAGAGCACTCACAAATCTAGATACAAGACCTTTTGAATGATTTTTGTTCTTTAATGAACTATGTTGTTTAACACTAACTGGCTGAATCATAAGTATTCTCAAAGCCAAGTGCTGCTCTTATAAGAGGATTGTGCTTTATCTGGTATTTTCCTATACTACAACCTTTTTAAAGAAAATTCCTAATGGTGGCATGGGCTTATTAAAGGCCAGTTCCACCAAGCAAAAAAAATTGCCCAACTCTTGTATTATTATTAAGACAAATGGTGGCGTTACATTCTGTAATGTAACATAATAAAAAAACAAAGACGTTCAGACATGCAAGTTTTGCCTGGTGCTAACTGTTTAAAACTCAAGGGGTTCATAAGGCAGTCCCAAGTAGGTGCCAGCAGGTTTGATGTTGGACTCAAAAGCTTTGACAAAATTCATTGTGTTTTTTTTCCTTTTAAGGTTCCTCTGACTTCGGAGAGGTTTCTTCTCACTTCCTGCTGTGCCCACAGGACAGAAAATTAAAGGAGAATTTACCCAATGGGCTTTCACCATTCCCTGCTGTAGTGTTTCCCACATCCGAGGTACTCCCACCACATTAGAGGTCCCCACTGTTGCATCATAGGTTCTCCCACCACAACAGAGGTCCCCGCTGGCTAATCAGAGGTTCTCCCATCTTATCAGAGTCCACTCATCAACAGAGAGCCCCCATCACAGGTTCCCCTAGTTATAGAGTCCTACCTTTTTGGCTCCAGCAGTGCGGCAGAGAAGGGTAGGTGGAGGAAGTCTGGAGGAGGCGGACTTCTGTCTTCCCCTGAATGCTGAGGGTGCCCCTACCCTGGATCAGTGTCACATGATGCCATGGTGCCTGCGAACCGTCCGCCATCACCGTAGCAATGAATGACTACACGTCCTACACCTAGAGTGTCATTGGTTGTGGCGTTGGGGGACAGCCTGCATGCACCATAGCAAGTCATGACGCAGATTCAGGGAAAACTGTGTCCCCTACTCACGCTACCCTGGGGGAACCCAGCTGGCACCCTCATTGAGAAAGACTACCCTACTGTATCCAAAATTAAAATAAAAAAATAGAATGGTTTTGGCTACCTAACTTGATTTGTTCAAACCTCTGGAGGGGAAAAAATAGGAGTTCATTATGAATGTTTAAAAGAAGAAAACCTTTCCACAGATTAAATACGGAACACCTGGACTTGTCCCTGGAAATTAGCTTGCTGCAATGATGAATGGTGATGGCTGCTAGCAGATGAGATGAACATGGTTATACTGTGTTTTTGTGACAGTCTACTGTAACCATGTACCGAGGGAGCCACCATTGTGTGTGCATGTTAGCCTGCTCAGGGCTTGTTTTCTGGGTTCTCAGTTACTCCTTGGTTTGTGTTTAGAGCATCGGCTGCTTTTTCATGAGCAGTTATTTTATTTCTTTTTTTCCTCTTTGCGCATTGCTCAGTAGTCGGCAGACATAAACAGTTAATCATGTGTTTTGCTCGACACTTAATGACTTGAGTCACATTGGTTGAAATCTCAGGCTTTATTTATTTATTTTGTTTCATCAGCTGTGTGCACCATATGTTTAGTTAGAATTATCTCACCGTACAATTAAGGATTATGTATGCCGCATTTAATAACTAGGGGTGGAGAGCAGCAGACATTCTTGTGACGGCAGACCCTGGGCCCTCGTACACAAGACAGATTTACAGTCTGCGGCCTTCTTGTGGAGCGTACACATCTGCAACAAAACAAAGGGCGATCTTTAGCTTATTTACAGCACACAGAAGTTTGAAGAAAAGGAGAGTAGTAACAAGATGTTCCATCATGTAAGGGGGTCACAATGTCGCTCAATTATGAGATACTATTATTAGAAAAAAAATTAATTCATTGTGGGGGTTAGAAAAAAAAAAACCCTTCCTCGAAGAGCTCATGGGCATGTGATGATCTATATGGGGCAGCTAAATTCCTGCTGGCTGACCAGTTGGGAAAGGGGTGGGGGGATATCAAGTTAAACAATCCATCATACTGCTATCCTCCTTCTCTGTCTAGAGCTTACACTAAAGCGTATTCACATTTATTTTTTTTCAGATAGGGTAGGGAATCATTTAAATTCCCTTTTTTAGGGGTTTTTTTTTGGTCATTTGTGTCCTGTTAGGGAGAGTTCTCTTCACTTCCACAACAAGAAGTGAGAATAATCTTTAAAATCAGGGAAATCTCCCTCGCTTTCGGTCCTGGTGACCGTGAATCTTTCTACTGGTGTCAAAGATGGAATAAAAACCTGACAAAGGTTCCAATGCCCCCACCACTATCCAGAACATGCTTAAAAAAAAGCTGGATTTAGATGCATTTTAAAGGCAGGGCTGGCTGGCTGCCAGAGGTGGTGCTGAAGGGAGCAGCCAACTTGCCCTCCTGTGGGCACCCTTAGATGTTTCATAGGTATCTTTTGAAATACCGACACTCTTCCAATATATACCATTGGTGCTGCTCCAGTCGCTGGTTGCAGAAGGGGGTTTGGTACGATTTTACTCACATGATCTGTGTAGACTTTATTTCCATCAGTTTCTTGTCAGAATTTATCAGCCTACCCCTGAAAATGTCTGCATAATCAGCAACTTTTATTTCACTCATCGCTAAATTATTGACTTTAGATCTTTGTCCCTAGCTGCTGAGTTTATCCATAGCTCCCAACTTTCCCTCCATTGTAGGTACCTTTTCTTTTGTAACCATATCCCT
Organism: Lithobates clamitans; assembly: GCA_037952925.1. Taxonomy (NCBI): domain Eukaryota; kingdom Metazoa; phylum Chordata; class Amphibia; order Anura; family Ranidae; genus Lithobates; species Lithobates clamitans. The sequence goes on along the minus strand of JBBGZY010001362.1, from coordinate 22,467 downwards.
CTGCCCGTCTTTCCCCCTATCTTGTCCCTCATGTTAGCATAGTGCAGCTATTCTCATCCGTTTTCCCTCTGATGAACCCTTGAAATAATTTTCCCAGTCTCTGGCAACCCATGAAAAAAATAACTTTAGCATGACCATTGAGGTATGGTGACCAAGAATAAATTACGTGACATGCCTAGAGTATTAGACACCCATATGTGGAACAATTTGGCATATTAACAAGCAGAAATTAAATGTGCCCATTACACTAATCGTCAGTTAAGAAAGGTCACCCTACATTGGTGGTCAGTGAAGAAGGGCCCACAAGTGGTCATTGGAAGCTTTCCCTCCTTACATTGGTAGTCGATGGAAAGAATGTCCTCTGCTTTGATTGGATGGCGGAATGCCGCACAGGCATCTAAAAATCATTGGTGTCAGTGGTTACCATCCTGATCGATATCCCACATTGAAGCTTCATTGAACCAACTTTGATGGCTCCGCCGAGTGATATCAACCCCAGAACTGTGCAGTCACCATCATGTGGGGGATTACTCCTCAAGGAACCCCTAGTAAGTTCTGGAGGAACCCTAGTTGAGAAAGGCTGGTCTAGTGTACAAGACCTCATGTATTATGTACCTTCAAAAAATGTTTATACAGTACGTTTTATACCTTTTTATCCAACTTCTAAATTTATTGCATTTGTTATTTTGAATAAAACTCTAAAAAGGAAAAAGGAGCTGTAAAAATTCACTTGTTTAACCAATACATTTTGGCAGAATAATTCTCTGTGGTTGGCATTAAATAGGACACAGCAGAGGTGCAACCTTTACCTCTTTTACTTTCTACCAAAATGTGACCCTCTTTCTCATTTCATTGAGTTGAGAGGTATGGTGTACCTGTAAGAAACAGGTCCTCTTTAAGAAAAGCCTAATTTATATTGCGTAGTTAGGTGGGTGAGTTTCTACAAATCTTTAATCTTCAGTTTCACACATTAACACTAAATGTTTTAGAAAGTCTATGATCTCAAGAAGTTGGTTTAAAACTTGCTCCACCCAGATTATTTTATTGCTTGCCTTTCATCAGTTATGACTATTGGGCTTGGGAGGGATTTACCGTCTTTTTTTATTGGCGTGTTTATATATAGCTGTGTAAATCTTCTAAGCGGCACAAAATTATTTTAGATAATGGTATATTATAATATGTAGTATAGTATACTTTTTTTCTGAAGTGCTTGAGGGATGCAGATTGGTATTATAGTCTGCATTTTATATTCAGATACTGTGTCAATTCCCAGAAGCATATGCTTTTAGTGGTATTTCCACAGCCTTGCAGTATTTACTGAGTGTAACAGTTATGATTGTTGTGCTCTATTCACTAATGGTTTTATTGCACGTGTATGCATAATTTATTGCATATGTGTTATATTATCTATTCACATGTTATTCATGTGAAAATCCAAGATGAGATTTTTTTTTTCTCCTAAAATATATATATTTTTTTAATTAGTTTTGGATCGAGTGGGGGAGACTTAGAACCCCTGTCAAGTTTATACAGATATCTAGGACTCTGTTGGAGAGATCTCCCCTCACTTCCTGCCCAGTTTTACCAGGCAGGAAGTGAGGGGAGCACCCATCACTAACAGACTTTTTTTTTTTTTTTAATAGAGTAGGAAGGGTAGAACCCCAATAGGAATTTTTCCTCTGTCATTTGTTTCTGTTGCAGAATTTCCCTCATTTCCTATCTGGTGAAATCATTTTCAACTGGACAGGAAATAATGGTCATGGTAAGTCTCCCCTGGGCAGCAGTAACAATTCAACGTGGGTTCTGAACTGGCTTGACTTACATTTTAAAGCAGAATTCCAGACAAAAATAATCTGGAAGTGAAAAGGCCATTAAAGAATAAAAAGTTTGCAATATACACTTTTTATCCAGGGCTCTGCCCTACCATACTTCTTTTCCGCCACTACATGTCCTCAGTCTAATGTCCAGCATCATTCAATTACCTTACTCTGCGTCCAGGTCATCCAGGACCTGCCTCAAACTGTGACTGGACAGTGAAAGGAGAAGCAGCACAGTTTTAAGCTTGGCTCTCTGTCACACTCTTTTCTCGTCGGCACATGAACTGATTGACCCCTTGTTCTGCTTCTTCCTCTCACATTCCAGCTCTGCTGTACAGAAACTGCAAGGGCCTGATACCAGGTCAAACTCAGGACCTTACACTGCATGCATTTAAAAACATACATTTAATGCTCAGTTGAGTTCAGCTTTAAAGTATCTCTTTATATTTTAGCATTTATTTTTTTTTTTTATAGAATATACCGTATATGAAGCATCAATTAAAAAAAAAACTAAATAAATTTGACCAATACCTTTAGTTCCCCTTTGAAACAAACTTGGTAACATTACCCCGCCAAGTTCAGTATAGGAAATCGATCAGAAGTCTCTAAACCTGAAATGGTATCTAGTGTTTGACTTTAATAAATGATTCATGGGTATCTTTAAGGCAGGGGGAGACCTTTACGCTTAGGCCGATACTCTGGGGCCATTCTCTAGTGCCGTTAAGAGTAACGAATATCTAATTTTTTTGCTTTAAATATCAAGGAAGGTGCTATTCCTTGCTCTTCTTTAACCACTTGCCAACCAGCCGCCGCAGCTGTACTGTGGCAGAATGGCAGGGCTGGGCAAAACAATGTTATGTAACGTCGCTTCGCCCTGTGGCCACTAGGGAGCGCGCACGCCCCCCGAGCCGATGCGAGTGCTCGGCGGTCTCGATCCCCGCCGGGCTCCCGCGATCTTGATCACCGCTGGGCTCCCGCGATCTTGATCACCGCTGGGCTCCCGCGATCTTGATCACCGCCGGGCTCCCGCGATCTTGATCACCGCCGGGCTCCCGCGATCTTGATCACCGCCGGGCTCCCGCGATCTTGATCACCGCCGGGCTCCCGCGATCATGGCTGAGACACGGAGAACCCAGAACTGTGTGTTTACATACACAGTTTCCGGTTCGCTGAGGGGAGAAGTGACAGATCGTCTGTTCATACAGAGTGTGAACAGCAATCTGTTATCTTCCCTGCACAGTCCTCTCCCCCCTTCAGTTGGAACACACACTAGGGAACACATTAACCCCTTCACTGCCCCCTAGTGTTAACCCCTTCACTGCCATTTTTACAGTAATCAATGCATTTTTAATCGCACTGATCGCTGTATTAATACCAATGGTCCCAAACGTGTCAAAATTGTCCGACGTGTCCGCCATAATGTCGCAGTCACGATAAAAATTGCAGATCGCCGCCATTACTAGTAAAAAAAAAAAAATGCTATAAATCTATCCCCTATTTTGTAGACGCTATAACTTGTGCGCAAACCAATCAATATACGTTTATTGCGATATTTTTTTTTTTTTTTACCAAAAATATGCAGAAGAATACATATTGGCCTAAACTGAGGAAAAAAGCTTTTTTTTATATTTTTGGGGGATATTTATTATAGCAAAAAGTAAAAAACATTGCGTTTTTTTTTTTTTTTCAAAATTGTTGCTCTTTTATTGTTTATAGCTCAAATAATATAATAAATAAAAACCGCAGAGATGATCAAATACCACCAAAAGAAAGCTCTATTTGTGGGGAAAAAAAAAGGACATCGATTTTGTTTGGGTGCAACATCGCACGACCGCGCAATTGTCAGTTAAAGCGATGCAGTGCTGAATAGCAAAAAGTGTTCTGGTCAGGAAGGGGGTAAAATCCTCCGGGGCTGAAGTGGTTAAGTTCTCTAAGGCTCCATGTACACTACAGCTTCTAAACTTGAGGAGCTTTTTGCATTTTTTTTTTTTCCCCAGTTGTGCATGGTAGCCAATCAGCTTCTAACTTCAGCTTTTTCAATTAAGTTTTGAGAAAAAAACTTGGAAGCTGATTGGTTACTATGCACAGCTGCAACAGATTTTGCACTCACCAGTTTTAGTAAATCAAGCCCTATGAGTCCATGTACATCGTGTAGGAGCTGCTGTGGTTGGGGGAGGTTTAGCCTCCCTCTCCTGAACCACAGAAGAATCACGTTCAGGATAGGTTAAGTTTTGACCACTGACCGCAAAACTCGGCAACATCGTGGCAAAATCACGCCGCAGTTGTTTTGCTGCGGTCATAATAGGCTATGTGTACATGAAGCTTAAGATGAACAGAGTATTTGAATCTGTTAAATGTGGAGCACCCCCACAGAGGGGCAGAGTCTAGTCTTTCACTTTCTGAATTAAAGTCAACTACTGCTTACCGGTGACACTATGGGGTTGATTTACCAAATCTGGTGCAGCTGTGCATTGTAGCCAATCGGCTTCCAACTTCAGCTTGTTCAATTTAAAGGGGTTGTAAAGGTAAAAATTTTTTCACCTTAATGCATTCTATGCATTAAGGTGAAAAAACTTTTGACAGTACCGCCGCCCCCAGCCCCCCCGTTTTACTTACCTGACGCCTCGAATCTTCGCTGCTCGTTCTTGTCATCTTCGCTGCAGCTCAGCCTGGTCGCTGATTGGCTGCAGTGGATGGATTGAAAGCAGCGCAGCCATTGGCTCGCGCTGCTGTCAATCACATCCAATGACGCGGTGCGCCGGGGGGCGGGGCCGAGTGATACAGCGAGCGGCTATAGCCGCCGGCTGTATCACGGGAGCGCGCCCGCAAGCACTCACCACCATGCGAGGGAGCTCGCATTAAGGTGGTGAATGCTTGCGGGGAGGAGCTGAAACAGCCGCCGAGGGACCCCAGAAGACCAGGTTCGGGGCCACTCTGTGCAGAACGAGCTGCACAGTGAAGGTAAGTATAACATGTTTGTTATTTTTTTTTTTTTTTTTAAATTACCTTTACAACCGCTTTAAGCTTTGACAAAAAAAAAAAAAAAAAACCTGGAAGCTGATTTGTTTCTATGCACCGAATTTTGCACACCCCAATTTTAGTAAATCAACCCCTATGCATTTGAGTGCACTCTTTGGAAGGAAAAAAAAAGCAATATTTTATATTATATTTATATTTGAGGCCTATAAGAGAAATAGGCTGTCTTTTAAATCATGTGGTTCTGCCATCAGCTGGCCCTTGCACACCATACGGTTGATTCAGCAGCAAACCTTAATCTTCTCTATCAATGACCCCGTTGTGACTAGGATCAAAGCGCTCGGTCAGTAGGAACCTTTTAAATGAGGTTCTCCTGCATTTCACTCTTAAAAATTTCATGTGTACACTACCTAAGGTTATGTACTTTTATTTGTGATTTTTATTTTAAATTGAAGCCATCCTTTTTAAAGCATAAAGAAAGTTTGAGTATATCTATCCAAGACGTTTTATTTAATTATAGAAGGGTTATTATTATTATTATTATTATTATTTTTTTGCTTTTTGTGTCCAGTTGGGAAGATTTACCTTAATTTCTTGTCCGAAGATACAACACAGTGACAGGACATCTCTACAGATTCCCATTTTAGACAAACCTGAACCCGTGCCCCCATTGGCTGATTTTTCCCTCAATTCTTGCTCTAGTAAAAGATAACATTTTGTATAGTACCAGTTATCACCATGATATCTCTGCAGCAATTTCGCTCAGGCACCAATGAAAACTCAACGGGGGTTCTAATCCATGCCTTCTTTTTTTCAAAACTAAAAAAAGGCGTTTTGATTATACATACTTTAAATGATCTCATACATATTTATTTTTAATGTTTTAATTCTTTAATAACTTTTTAATATCTAAATATGTTGCAAGCTGTGCGTTTGTACTCGATTAAAGTTTTTTTATATGAGGATTTAAAAATTTCCAGCATAATAAACAGGTAATTGTCTGATTTAGATTCTCATCTAGACATCCTCTCCCCAAACAGACCTTCGCCTTAAACGTACTTTGTTTGTTAAGCCAACTTCGGCAAAGCGGTATTGATGGACCACCCGCTGACTGCGTGCAACGTATAAGATGGAAAGATGTAAATGAGTTTTTAAGTAATTTACTTGCCTTTGATTGCAAATGATGGATGGACCTCTCTCCTGTGCTCCCACAGTGAAATACAAGTGTGTGTGTTCAACGTACACCAAAGAAAAAGGGGAAGCTTGTCATAAAACATTACCATTAGGCTCTCTTTATGAGTGCACGCTTGTTAGGCCCGGCTAAAATGATTTCCACGATGAGGAAAGTCTGGGGAACACTGTACTCTTTGTCACGCTGCACAATAAAATGGCAGTTTGAGGGGTCTTGGCCTTGTTATTACAATGGCCTGGCCGAAGCCTGCCAGTGTTTATTTAAAGGGGGTCGCTTATTGATTGAAAACACAAACTCATAAGCGCGACACTGAGAGATTTGCTGCAGACCTTCCTTTGAATTCCATTCTTTGGTGACCTTGGATGGGGTTTATAGCTTTCCTCTATTCTAGGCACTAAAGGCAACTTAGATTTGGCGTTGTAGAGAAGGCTAACGAGACCTATCGCCACACTGTTCATTTCAGCAACGATCTTGCCATAACATTTAATGTGCATTAACTTGTTTATCTGTAAAAGCCACCTATTTACTGTATGTAGACATCCAAAAGCCCTGGCACTGCTCCTGGGCACCTCCATATTGGATGTGATGTCAGCAGCCCAACACGCTGAAGTCTATAGTATTCCACTTTGCGTCCCCACTAGTAGCTTTATCAAAGGTTGTGTAGTGAGGTGAAGGAGAGGCAAAAGAGCTGGGCCAACAGGGGGGCTACAATGTGCTTGTGATGAGGAGGTCAACTTAGAGAAATTCTACTTTCTGAAATGACACTTTCTGAAGTGTCAGTTCGCTAGCAAGTTCAGAGGCACATTGCAAGTCAACAAAGCAATTTAAATTCCCTCTCTCGCTCTGATCTTCACCCTTTTTCTCAAGCCTGTCTCTTCCTTCTCCAACCCTCCCCTTACCTCTCCTCCTTATCCTTCAATTCCTCCAGCTTACCTCCCACCCTTCGTTTTCCTCCCTTCCCGTCCACCATCCCATACCTGACCGTGACTGTGTGTCCACCTTTGGATGGCCCACTCATGGCAAGACAACAGGTTTGATTAATTGCCCCCCCCCCCCCCCAGGCATTTACTTACCTTTCCTTTGCTCCTCCAGCTTCGGGAACCAACCTACCCAATACTTCCAGGTATGGAGCAAGTATAAGCATCTGCAGAGGTCTGCATTGCAATCAACCTGTTTCTTTGCCCTACATAGAACCACTTTAAGGCAGCCCGATCAGGCTGTTTTTATTAATGGTCTGCTATTTGGGTACCTTCAGATGCTGTTCTGGGGAGTGTGCAATCGAAACAGATCAGGAAAAAAATGCGCCAAATTATATTCCAACCAGATAAACCAGCGCAAGCAGCGTTGTTCTTCCTTACCCCTCCCTTCTTTATTGACTTGTATGCTTGGCAGAACAGGCTTTAGAAGTTTATGGTATACTTTGAAGAATTTTATGTTGTGAGGGTGGACAGATTGTTACTGTATTTCAACTGTGTTCTTAAGTCACTGGACGATTTATTCTAGCCTAAAAAAACAGATCATTTTGATATCCTCGGTCTAAGGCTGGCCATACACATAGCTCAATCAGCACAGACAGTATTGATGTGGGAATCCCTCCTGCCTGGTCATTGTCTTCTCCCGGGGGGGGGGACCGTTCCCCGCTAGGAAAAGACAGTGATTATGATTATCGATAGCAGCTATAGCAGCCGATTTTGATAATCGCAAGAGAATCCGGGAGGCTGGTTGTACACAAGTTGATCACTCAACTTGGTACATTCAGCCTACCCGATAATAGTTCAATTCGGACTGTGTATGACCGGCTTAAGGCTGACCAAACACACAGATTTTGAACAGATCAACAAAATATGCTATCAGAATTGCAGTGTATGCTTCTGTGCAATTACATAGTAGTTGGTCATTTTGTTAAGAGCAAAATCTGACCATAGGAGGCTGTAGAAGAAGTGGTGGGAGTGGGTACCGACAAAAAAAATGTTATTTTGTAACATATTGGGGGGTTGTTTGCCATAGTCTAAAAAAAAGTTCCAAAAATGCATGCTTAAATTCTTTGGAAAGAAAAGTGCCAAAAAATGTACTTCTTCTTTAAACTTCCTCCACCCTTCCAGCACCGCTGACTGCCACTGAATAGCTCCCTTCTAGCTGAACAATTTAATCATGGCCTTCCCATAATAAATAAAATACGGTTCTAAAAGCCCTCCATGCAAAGGTAAGCTAGAATCAGATCACGCCAAAGCATTCTCCGTGGGGACGTTTTATTGTCGCCGCAGACATGCAGTGTCAAATAATCTGTTTTTCCTAATCCTGTATTGCAATTAAATTCGTGCTTTCTTCTACCTTCAGAAAATTTTGAATACAAAAAAAAAGAAAAAAAAAAAAAGGTGTTCTTGTTAAAATAAAAAAGAAAACTCATTACAGAATGTATTTAGGATTATATAAAGTTCAGTTTTAAAAAGACTACCTTCTTTTTTTTTTTTTTTCCATTGTGTTGTTTTTTGCCCTTAGAGGGATTGTCAGCTCGCGTTGTATGCGATTAACGCTTTGACAAAACTAGAGCAGAGTTTGTGATTCCTATAATACTGCTGGCTGAAAACCTTTCTTTTTTTTTAACTTTTTCTTTCAATTCACTACCGCCCCCCACTCCCAAAAAAAAAAAATCTCTCCCGCAGCTAGTGACCTTGTCAGACAGAAGTGTAGAATAATGGTCTGCGGCCCAGGGACCGTGGTTCATTTACAAGCAGCTGCTCACTACTGTCAGTGTATAGACGAGCCCCGCATTGCATTAATGGAGGATGACATGCTCCAACAGCAAATGTGCCCCCTTCTTGGCTAAACAATGCCTGCCGAAAAACACACAACTGGCTGCTGCATAAGTCACTGTGTAAGAGGAGGTGTGATCCGTGACCGAAAGGAGCAGAACGGCTGTGAGGCCTGAATGTCATAACCAATGGACTGCAATTTCTGCATAAAAAAAAAAAAAAAAAAAAATCTATATTCTGGAACATATGTAGTGTGAAAATTAATCTGAAAAGAGACTTGCTTGAAAATGCAAGGTCTGCTTATTCGGTAGCCCCCCACCCGCAGATTTAAAAAAAAAAGAAAAATAATAATAAAATAATTTTAAATAATCAAAGGAAAAAAGCAAACATACACTTGGCCGCTTCCGATGGGCGATGGTGACATCGGTGCCTTCTTCCAGGGCCCTTGGAAAACGAATTACTCCAAATCCCAAGAAAGGACAATCCTGTGCAGGAGTACATTCTCTGCTTTTTCCAGGTTCCTGAAAGAAGCCCTAGCGATGCCCCCCTAACCTATGCAAGCACTTTGGAAGATAAGTATTTTTACTTTTTTTTTTTTTTTTAAATCTTATTTAAAAGTGTACCAAAGTAGAGTGGAATGGGATTAGAATACCGGTCAGGTTTTTATTGCCATCTGACTCACCCGCTCTTTTTGTCCTGTTTACGTACTCCTTTAAAGTGATACTAAAGTCTCAGTTTTTTGTTTCTCTTTAAAAATAACAAACCTGTTCTACTTACCTGCTCTGTGTAGTGGTTTTACACAGAGCAGCCCCAATCCTCCTCTTCTCGAGTCCCTCACCGGCGCTCCTGGCCCCTCCCTCCTGCTGAGTGCCCCCACAGCAAGCAGCTTCCTACGGGAGCAGCCGAGCTGCTGTGTATGTCCATTTAGACATGGAGCCATGGTTTGGCCCCACCCCCTTTCTCTCCTCATTGGCTCACTGACTTTGACAGCAGTGGGAGCCAATGGCGCCAGTCTGCCATCTCAGCCAACGAGGAGGGAGAGTCCTGGGTATCCAGCACTCTTCTGTTTGGCTTCTTTCACAAGGGCTTGTCTGTTTAACAGACTCCGCTTGCCCAGCGGGGGATCGATCCTCTGATCCCCGCTGAGCAGACGTATGGCTGGTCCGTCTCCACTCACTGTGCTGGTATGGACCTGTCAGAGTCCTGCTCTTCTCTATGGGGAGATTGGATGAAAACTGACCACCTATCTATTTTCATCTGATCCCATCCGATCTGCCAGACGGGTGGAAGATAGGGTCACCATCCATCTGGATTCGGCAGGTCGGATAGCAGCGGGTGTCAGAGGACATGTCACCACTGACATCAGCTGCTATCCTATCCGCCAAATCCAGATGGATGGTGACTCTATTTTCCAACCGTCTGGCAGATCAGATGGGATCAGATGAAAACGGACAGGTGGTCCGATCAGGTCCGCCTGAAAAATTGACAGGCAGACCTGATAGGAAAGTCCGTGTGAAAGTGCCCGAGCATAGCTAAATCAAGATGGGCTCAGGTAAGTATTAGGGGGGCTGCTGCACACAGAAGATTTTTTATCTTATTGCGTAGAATGCATTAAGATAAAAAACCCTTCTGACTTTACAACCACTTTAAAGTGAAAGTAAATCCCAAGTTTTGGGTTGTCCTCAGAACAGTAATAAAGGGGAAAAACTTCCAGTGGGGACACTAGTTCTGGTGACACCCAGGGATTCCCACACTGGAGGGATTTTCTCTCCCTTCCTGTTTTGGCTATGACACAGGAAATTAAGGTAAACCTCCCCAATGGTATTTTCAAATTTGGGTTGAGGGGCAAGCTTTCTTTATCTGTGCATTGTTCCTGTCATTAGTTCTGCCACAGGCTGACTATGGTGCTGTAGGGCCTATTTTAGACTTGCTTTATCCATAGTTCCTCTGTCTTGCCGTTGATATTTGATTGGCAACAGTCTGTCATCAAGTGTAAACGATACTATTGCTCAGAGTTTGTGTGGTCTGTAAAAGGGGACGCTCACATCTGATTATTGCAGTACATGTGTGGATGTGGTAATTTTTTTTGTACCATTGGGAAATTTCTGTTCGATTTAACAGTTTCAAAAAACAATTACATTCCCGGCATGCCCTAAAAGGCAAGCTGTCACATTTATTTGTCCTCTTAACCAAGCATCATGGCAGTTGAAGATTAAACAGAGGCCAAGATGGCAGCTTCCTTGGCTGAAAACGATAGGAGGGTTTACTTCCACTTTAACTTCCTTTCCCAGAGGACCAACAGAAAGTTAGAGGTAATCTCCCAAAACGAAGGGAATTTCCCTCTTAGATAGATGTCCCTGGAACAGATGTCCTCATTGGAAGAGTTCTTTTACCTCTTGTTCTGGAGGCAACTCCAAATTTTTGAATGTTCCCAAATTTTTCGATCTAGTACGAACATAGGACTCGATCTCTACAATGGGGGCACAAGCCCACAATAAAAGCTTGATGGGGTACAACCCTTCCCACTCTATACAAAAATGAAAAAAAAAAGCTTTGCCTAGTTATACATTTTCAAAAAAGAGTGTTCAATTTGGTAAAATCTAATGGGATTTTTCCTGATCCTCGTTGTTGATGCAAGTCTATCTAAAAGAACATGCTCTCCCTTACGTGGCAAACTATTATATCATTAGTCCTTCACCAAAATGTTGTTTTTTTACACTAGGAGAACAAAAATGTACCTGTAAAACGCTGTCATGGAAACCTTGGATAGCAAGCATATAAAAATGTGAAAGTCACACCTAAAATGACTTTACTCGAGTGTGTAATATAATAAGTTAAAAATGCTTACTCTCGGAAAATTGTTCAATTGTTCCCTTCAGTTTAAAAGGGTACTGTATATTGTACGCAAAGACAAGATTGTGTTATATAATATAATATGTGTTACAAATATGCTCGGGTTGGATTGTAGTGTCGTTCCCACAGTATTTTTTAAGGGGCCCTGTCACCAGTTTGATCATTTTGACAAAATTCTTCACATACTATATGTGAAATAAACATATTTTAGGCATATTTACCTGTAAAAGCCTTGTGTAGACATCCAAAAGGCCTGAGACACTTGCTGGGCACTGCCATCTTGGATGAAATGACAGCAGTTTCAGAGCTGTCATTTAAGCGAAACTCTCTAGCTTTCTCAACCTTTTTACTCCAGAGGAGTTATTGGAATCATTTTCAGGTCCTAGGGAGCCCCTGCTAAGGTTAGCCATGGGGATGGGGGTCAGTATAAAAGTATCTCTTTAGTTAGTGGTCTGTGGGAAGACTGCCACACTTGCATTGGTGGTCAGTGGAAAGAATGCCGCCTTTACATTGGTAGTCATTGGGAAGAATGCCACCCTTACATTAGCAGTCTGTGGGAAGAATTTTACCCTTTCGATGGTAGCCAGTAGGAAGAATTCCACCCTTGCATTTGTAGTCAGTGGGAAGGATGCCGCCCTTACATTGGTAGTCAGTGGGAATAATGCTGCCCTTACATTGGTGGTCAGTGGGAAGAATTCCACCCCTTCGTTGGTGGCCAGTGAGAAGAATGCCATCCTTACGTTGGTGGCCAGTGGGAAGAATGCCACCCTTACATTGGTGGCCAGTGGGAAGAATATTGCGCACAGTGGCGGTTAGAGTTCCATCCTTATAGCCAGTTAAGATCATTGGTGTCAAGCTACTATCTTTGCCAATGGTGAAGGACCTGGAACTAAGAAGGCACCCTACTAAAACCAAATCCTTGAATGTCAGTGGGGAAAATGTCCCTTGCATTGGTGGCCAGTAGAAGAACACAAGTAGTGGTAATCAGAAGCCCACCCTTAACACAGCTAAGGTGATCATTGGGGTCGTGCTGATGGCTTTGCTGAGTAAGGTTGGCTGGGAACTATTCCGGGGCCATCAGATGGCAGGTCAATCAGCCACAGCTCAAGGAACCTCTAGCAACCTTTTGAGGAACCCTAGGGTGCCACAGAACACTGGTTGAGAAGGACTGCTCTATAGTTTTGCCTTTAGGTTCTCCAGTAGTGGCATAAAAGGTTATGTAGGAGGGTGGGGAGATGGCCCTGCACAGATTGTATTTAGAAACTCCCATAAGAGGAGAGGGAAATGGTATTGCTAGGGAAAAGACTCTTCCTGTAGTAGTCAATCTTTCTAGCAAGTTCTAAGACCCAATGCAAGAAAAATAAAAATAATTTATGGAAAGGAAAAAATCTGCAAGTAATCACTTCCAATATTATATATTTTCTGTGCGTTACCGGTATTTTTTTTTTTTAAGTTGGTGATGGGGGTCATGTTGAGGACCTTGCTTTAGCGGTGATTTATTCCTGGACAGTAATTGAACACATTGGCAGCCGTGTCTTGCATACAAGAGAAAAAAAACTGCATTCCCATTGCATCCCACCGTTTCAAAATTGCATCCTACTGTGCTATTTGTACAAAGAAATCCAGAGCGGGGCCTGTCTGCTGACGGCGTGCTGACAGCCTATAAACTGGCACACCAATGATTGGCTGACCTCCCACATTTGACAGAGTCAGCAGTTCTGTGTAGATCGTTGAGGGCTAAATTCCTTTTCTGATGTGATTACCATGTTGGGAGGTGATGTGGGAGAACCACAGGATTTTCTCCCCACGTCTAATAAAATCAGAACCTTTGGTAAATACATGTGCCGAGACCCACTGGGTTTAACCTTAAATAGCCGCTCTGCCCATTCCAACAGAGGACTCAATGTGAATATGTCACTGCACAACAGTTAATTACCATCCATGGATACACGGCCTTGAATGAAGAGTTTTGCTGGTGCCCTAGTGCCCCTGTTCAGTCAGTCTCAATGCATATTACATGATTGCCTGATAGGCCTAGGAAATCTACTCCCCTCCCACAATCTATGCCCAGAATTCAAGATCGGGCTCAGTGTCAACAAGGCCAAGGTGCAGATCACAGCAATTATGGCAGCCAGCACAGCGGTTTCCATGGCGACAAGATTGAGGATTCTTTGTGATTTATTATTTACCACTTCAGACTCTCATTCTCCGATTTAATTAGAAGGAAGGGATTACCATAAGGTCTGTCACTTCCAAATTGGAGGACCATTGTTACGGCTACCGGGAGATCCCTTACCCTGAAAGCAGGCATTAAATTAGGGAGGCCCTCATCCCTACACACTCCATCTTGTTTGCTGGTATGTTTCTCTGAGACTTTTTGGCAATCGTAAAAATAACCAAATCTCCTCCCCCATCCCCTGATTAATTGCTGCTCGCTAACAATAACAGAAGGCCCAAAAGGGCACATTAGGCTAACCTTGTTCCTTTCTCTGTAGGTGAAGCCAACATGGTTATCAAGTGTGAAGAGAGGAATTGTCTTCATTTTTCACTGAGCAGAGGAATTTATTTATTTTTCTTTTTTTCTTCTGAGTGTCAGGATGTCTTTTTTTTTTTCTTCTTCTTTTTTTTCCTTTTGTCTCTTTGAAGGAAAAAAAAAAGATGAGCTCAAGTAAGCAGAAACGGCTCTGTATCACAGGCATTTGAGAAGAAACAAAAGGGCACCATAACTTTTATTGCGTAAAGTTTGTTTTAGACTTTTATGTATTATTTTTACCCTTTCCTCTGTTCTATTGTGATAAATCCGAAGAAGGACCTTTTTATGAATCCTAAGTCCAGCCAAATCTTTTAATTTACTTTGGAAAGAGCATAGAAGAGAACTACTGTCGAGGTGATTTTTTTTTTTTTTTTTTTTTTTGCTGTTGGGGAGATTTCCCATCACTTTGGGAACAGAGGAATTGGGGGGGAAATCTTCATGGGTACATAGACAAAACACATTTTCTGGTTAAGTGGTGGAAAGGAGAGAACTTCAGACAATATTGATCATGCCTTCTTATTCGGTGTCGACCATAACACTCCTTTCTTGTCTGTGTTCCAGGGATAGGAAGTGCAGAAGGACTCCTAAAGGGTGTCACTGATGGTTTTACAATATCCAAAACGTAAGATGAATTCCAGGATTGGCAATTTTTACATACTTACACTGGCTCGGCTTGGGCCAAGTGACACTGGCCCGGCTTGGGTCAAGTGACACTGACACTGGCCCGGCTTGGGTCAAGTGACACTGGCCCGGCTTGGGTCAAGTGACACTGGCCCGGCTTGGGCCAAGTGACACTGGCCCGGCTTGGGCCAAGTGACACTGGCCTGGCTTGGGCCAAGTGACACTGGCCCGGCTTGGGCCAAGTGACACTGGCCCGGCTTGGGCCAAGTGACACTGGCCCGGCTTGGGCCAAGTGACACTGGCCCGGCTTGGGCCAAGTGACACTGGCCCGGCTTGGGCCAAGTGACACTGGCCCGGCTTGGGCCAAGTGACACTGGCCCGGCCTGGGCCAAGTGACACTGGCCCGGCTTGGGCCAATTGACACTGGTCCGGCCTGGGCCAACTTACACTGGCCCGGCTTGGGCCAATGTAAGTATGTGTGCGCCATACTTTCCTGGATCCCCGTAGGAGCTGTAAATCACTGTAGTAGAGAAAGCTACTTCAGTGTCAGTGCTCTCCATTAGCTTCCGGGTACCACGCCAAGCAGCTGCCTTACATTAAGAACACAGGAGGTTGCGTGCTCGGCAAAGGCGCCATTTAGAGAACACTTGACGTTTTTTTAATGAGTACAAAGTGTTCTTTGATTGGAAGTACAGTCTGCATGGCATGGGGCCCGGAAGTTAGTTGGAGATCACCGACTGGGCCACCCACTGAATTAATTTTAGCTGATTCAGCAGGAATTGGCTGAAGTTCAATCTGTGTATCGCCAACTTTAGCCTTAGTGTTTTCTCTTCGATGGCCCTTGCAGGGAAAATAGACCACAAGCTTTTTAGAGTGAAGATCTAGTGTGAGTGATATTTGTTCTCTGTAGAGACCTCTAAAGCCCAACTAAGGCCAGAAAAGGTTTTTCCATGCAGCTGGGCTGTGCTCACACTGCATGGGTCAATTGCTTGTTTTGTCTAGGGGTAAGAAGAGAGCTTATACTCACCTGATCCTTCGTTCCACCAGAAAATGGAACAACCCCACTGTTCAACAGTGGACTGCTCTGGGTTTAATGACGTCAGGAACTGTCCACAACTCCATACCACTGGAGCACAGGGGTGAGGAACCAGTCTTGTGCTGGAAGGATCAGAGGATTAGGTAAGGATATCTCCTTTCTCCTCTCCCCTAAACAAAAACGAGCACTTAACCTGTGCAGTGCAAGCACAGGCCTGCTGCATTGGAAAACTTTCTTTTTTTGCTGGGAGATGGGCTTTAATAATAGGCAAAGAAATGTTATGAGTCTAGTTTGAAAAAAATCCTGCTTTTGTTGAGCCAGGTGGTGCCAATAGGGCCACCCACATAACAAATTTTAGCCAATTCACCGCGAATCAGCTGAAAGCTTAAGGATTTAAGTTTGATGATCCTCTGTTGCATTAAATGTAGCCACATGTTTATTTGCTGCCATGCTATGCCCTGATGCAAGGGTTGGGTGCTGTAGGCCTACACTAGGAGTTGCCCTCACCATGACCATAGTGATGGGACCTTTTAGTATTTTCATCATTTGCATTACGTTATTTTGCAAAAAAAATTATCTTCCTCCTTTTAATTTCCCGACCAAATTTTCAACAGATGCCTCCATTTGCTTCCAGAAATGTGATTAACGCGTACAAATTAGAACAGGACTCTGAGTTCACGGCTTCATGGTCAGAACTAATACAGCTCTTGGTATTTCGAGTCACACATCCAATACTACTGAAGTGCTGTGTAATCGGCTGAGATTATTCCTTGTGACACCCCAGGCCTCGGGTCGGCTGCTGTGCATGCCAGGGTTATATTTGGAGGCAATTAAACCCAACACAAGTTCTGCTCATTATATAGCTTTCCTTTGCTTAAAAAAAAAAGTGTCGGGAGAGGAGAAAAGGGCGTCTGTTTTCGGCCGTGAGCTAATGGTGAAAAGTCATTAACATAACCCTGTTTGTATGTCACCCAAATGCGTTTTTGAGTTTTGTCATAACTCACACAAACATTTTTCATTCTAATTGGCCTGTTAAAGGTCTAATCCGTACAGTAAAGCGTCGGCAAGGTGTGTAAAGCGCTCGCAGTGTTTAGCCCATTCCCGTAATTTATCCCGCTTTCCTGCTTACACATCAAATTAAAACTTTTTATGGCTGTTTGGCCCCCACCAGAAAACCGTGAGGGCTGTTCGGCTGCCAAGTAGGCCCAGCGCTGTGTTGGAGGGGAGGAGGGGAGGAGGGGGAACAGTTGTGGCTGTGTTTTTTTTTTTTAGAGGTGGAAAGGGAATAAGGTGACGAAAAATGAGCTAGGCATCTTTATAGTGGGATGGAATGGGGTCCATGTGTGAGCTCAGGATTTTTAGATTTTTGAGGACCAAGTCAAAGATGGCACGTTCGTTTTTTGTAAACTTTTACCTGGTAATGTCCACTGATAAGACCATTCCAAGCATGCTAAAAAAAAAAAAAAAAAAAAATCCTGTAAAAAAAAAAAAAAAAAAATCCTGTAAAAAAAAAAAAATCCTGTAAAAAAAAAAAAAAAAAAAATCCTGTAAAAAAAAAAAAAAAAAAAAATCCTGTAAAAAAAAAAAAAAATCCTGTAAAAAAAAAAAAAATCCTGTAAAAAAAAATAAAAAAAATAAAAAAAAAATCCTGTAAAAAAAAAAAAAAAAAGGAAAACGAGTCTAGTTTATATTGGAGGGGTTCCTGCATGTGAGTGGGCAAGCAGCGAAAGTAGCTCAGTATAACTTTTCTATGATCAGTACAGTTACAATAGGATTCAATACAGGAGGAATCGGAGGACTCTACGTGTTAGCGTTTGCAATCTAAAAATTTGGAGTTTTATGTTATATATTTTTGTTTTCCTGCATATGAGTGGGCAGGCAACCCAAGGAGAGCAATAATCTGCTCATTTGTATTATTTCTCCTTTTTGATATCCAAGGGGGTTTCCATTTCCCCCCCTTTTTTTTTTTTTCAGACCCTGAAAAGAGAAGTCATAAATGTGGTCTATAGCATTTTAGGTTTTACATTTGTTTTCCTGCATGTGAGTGGGCAGGCAGCTGAAGTAGGGCAGTAAAACTCTTCTCTGATTTATATTTCTCCTTTGCATTCACCTTATTGTGTCATTTTTAGGCTTTGTTTTTAAGCTTAGCATGTAGTACATCATCAGCTTTAGCAAACATTTTTGCAAAGCCCTGGCATGCTTGTTTCTTCTGTGTCAGCCATTTGGACTACCAAAGCCGATGGGGGGTAGTATAGCAGCCTGGCAATTGACATTTTTTTAGGCAGGGTTTAGCGGTGGCAGCCTTCCCCCTTCTATCAGGAAAGGTATAATGCAATGAAAGGCTTGGCTGTAGCTTTTAACAAGCTTTTAGCGGGCATCAGCAAGAGCTGAAGGGTTGTCGGCGTCGTCAGGAAGGTTCGGTGAGGATGGGGTTAATGGGAAATCGGCCTTCACAGACACTTCAATGTTCAAAGCCTCCCCGCAGGTCTCTCTTGGCCAGTCACAGGACCGATCAGGTTACAGCGATCTCAGGGTGTGCTTTGTTATTTGCACGGACTGCCAATAAAGTTCTTGTGTAAGGCCTTCGCTTTGCTGGAGGTTCACAATCCTATTTAGGATTTAAAGTGTAATTACATGTTTAAGGAATGCATGAAGTTTGACACTTTAATCCTGCGCATGCAACGCACATTTTTGGTATTGTTTTACACTCTGGCAGATTTCAGGGGCATCTCCTATACAATGAATGGCTGGAGATTCTGTCCTCCTCTCCTCCTGAACTGACTCTCTTTTTGGTCTGATAAATGGATATCTATAATAAAAAATAAAGTGGTTGTTAACCCTTTCATATAGCCAGTGAAGTGACTGGGTGATACAGAGATGAGACCAATCCTCCTACATAAGTTGTACCTGTTTATCTGCAGTCTTCTCTTCTCTACATCCATTCAAAGTCCAGAGTTTATAAAGTTTGTCTGATCTGTCAGAAAACGGGGCAGGGAGCTGAAATGAAACACTGCAGAGCTCAGTGAGGAGAGATCTGAAAGCTGATTGGAGGGAAGGGACACCCCCCCCCCCCCTTCATCACACAGGAATAGAGCTAAGGCTGTCAATCACAGGCTGTGTGCTGGAGCAACTTTCTCTGGAATCAAAGCCCTGGGGGGCAATGGTTTATTGCAGGGATGTGGGCACCATGACCCTAACCTTAAAGGAAGGTGGGGGGTGCAGTTTGGCATCTGTGCCCTGGGCGACGGATGACCTTGTATCAGCACCGGTTACAAGCATGACTCCCAAAGGCGGAGGCATGATAGGACTTGTAGTTCCGCAACAGCTGGAGGGCCACAGGTTGAGCACCCATGATTGTAACACCTTTATCCCAAAAGGGAAAAAAAAAAGAAAAAACGTTTGCTGTAACTGATTATAAAGCGTGAGCTGACATTTGGCTTCAGTTTGTTGGTGTATCTAAACCTGCTAATACATTTAGGCTGGATTTGCGCTGGTGTGATGCGGAAACCCTGCGAATCCAGTGCAGGTTCCTGTATTGCACACTGGTTCAAACTGACATCTGCGAACTGCTGTAACGTTAATGTAACGTTAATGACACCCCCAGATCGGTTTGCAGATCGCAGTGTGAACTATCAAATGGTGCAGGAATCAGATCGAATAGGTGTGAACACCCATGCGTTCCAATTCCAGTGCAGACCAAAAAAAAAGAGTCCTGCACCATTTTGGTGCAAATGCAACGCGTTTTCAGCCATACAAACCATCTGAATTCGCATTGCACCAGCATCGCACGTGATCTGCACATTAATGCGGTGCGAATCGCATGCCATGTCTGACATCGCACATGTGTGAACACAGACATAAAGTGGTTGTATATCCCGGTTTGTGATTTTTTTGCTGTAAAGCAAAGCACCACATGTGTACTGTCCTTTCTGGCTCTATTTTGACAGTTTGGGGCGGTAAAATGGTGGCCCAACCCCCCGGATTTTTTTTTTTGTTTTTTTTTTACCACTCCTATGTCACCCACCTGAAAGACGACAAATCAGAGGGCACATTTGAGATGTCCTTCATTTGAATGGCGCCTAAAATCACGGTGTGTTTCTGCCGCGATTGTTGGCTGCACGCAGTGCAGTTCTGCCGCGATTGTTGGGTGATAAAGCACGCTGCAACCGCAGCAAACTGCCTCCTCTTTCCCCCCTCCCCCCCTTTTCCTCCCCCCTTTTCCTCCCCCACTCCCCCCCCTTTTCCTCCCCCCCTTCCCCCCCCCTTTTCCTCCTCCTCCCCTTTCCTCCTCCTCCTCCTCCTCCTCCTCCCCCCTTCCCCCCCCTTTTCCTCCTCCCCCCCTTTTCCTCCCCCCCCATTTTCCTGTGACCCCCATTTTCTCCTCCCCCCCTCTCCCCCCCTCTCTTTCCCCGCCTCCTCCTCTTTCCCCGCCTCCTCCTCTTTCCCCGCCTCCTCCTCTTTCCCCGCCTCCTCCTCTTTCCCCCTCCTCTCTTCTCCCCTCCTCCTCTGTAACTCTGAACAGGTAACCTATAAAAAAAATTTATAACATGGCCTATGGAGATTTTTAAATCCTGTAGTTTGTCGCCATTCCATGAGCATGCATAATTTTAAAGCGTGACATGTTGGGTATCTATTTGCTCGGCGTAACATCATCATTCACATTATACAAAAAAATTTGGTTAACTTTACTGTTTTTTTTTTTTTTCTTTTTATTAGGATAAGTGTATTTTTGCACACAAAAAAAGAGTGTTTTGTAAGACTGCTGCACAAATACGGTATGACATAAAGTATTGCAATGATCTCCATTTTATTCTCTAGGGTCTCTGCTAAATATATATAATGTTTGGGGGTTCTAAGTAATTTTCTAGCAAAAAAATACGGATTTTAACTTGTAAACAACAAATGTCAGAAATAGGCTTGGTCCTTAAGTGGTTAAATCCGGCTGGTTGTCGGCAAGCTGTGCCAAGACTCGAGTCCTGAACGCCGCAGACGTTTATTCTTTATGTAACTTTAATTTGTGAGCTTTTGTAAAGCTGTTGAACTAAATTTGTATTTTTTTTTTTAATATGAAGTTATTTATGTTTGCAAGTCCGGATTATTTAGCGGGGGGGTGTACAGGAATCCGCGTACAGCTGACCAGTTGAATGAAGCCATAATGGGGGGCCGCCATGGGGGCGATTGTGCCGTGAATAGGCAGAATATTATGAATGGTGTGTGTTTAGCAGCGAGATCACTGATGTGCTCCCCTAGGTATAATCCGAGCTGATACAGTGCAGATGAGCCGAGGAAAACAGGAGGAGACCGCCGGGGGAATCATTCGGCAGGCAAAGTTGTGATGGGAACTAGCCTAAAATATAGACGTCGGCTCTTGTTTGTAATACTTGTTGTGTTTGTGAACGCGGCCTTCTACTACAGCCTTCCGAGCCAACGCCGCACTGCAATTTTTATACTTTTTATTATTATTATTTTTTTTTTCCCCTCGTTACCTTAAGTGTCTGTTCTGCTATTGTAGCCTCTTATTAACACAGGAGTAGCTGTCATACGGCCATTGTTCACAGCTCGGTCATCCAGCTGTCATCTCTTCCACCAGGTGCAGCTACAAAAGATTGCTTGTTCTGGAGAGGAGGGCAACACCGAGACCTCACTAATTATACACTTGTTACAAGTCCCTCCGTCCAATGTTGTGCTGAGAAATTTGTGAGCGCATTCAGCACTTGTGGAATGGAAACGATTTATTAAAATAGGGTGACATCACCCACTCCATCTTTTTTCTCGCTCATCAAGTCACCCTGGCTATTTCGCTCTTGATTTACCCCTAGTAATCCTATCCGTAACACACTTTATTTACACGTGCGGTGGGGGGGGATTTAAAACGTGCGGCTTGTCTGCATTTTTATCACTCACTTCCAACTGCTCACTACAAAGACAGTGGATATTAGTGTATGCATGCCGGATGACAATGCGTTTGCATTGGAGTGTTCCAATATTTATCCCCACTGCCGCACCCAACTGAATGTGGCAGCATCGTAACTGTGTGCTATACGTGCAGTTGCGGCGTGGTTGTGCGGGGTTTTAGGGGTAACCAGGCAATAAGGAGGCAACATTTAATGCCTCCTCAACAACCACCCAATGCCCTCTAAAGAGTGATCATCAGCAAAAGGACATCACAAGTATCTTAGGTTGACAATGCTCACTCAATGTACTGCATCTATGAGGGAGAAACGTGGTCACCCTACGGAAGGACAACAGAACAATCATCCCTTCTTCCTCCTTCCTCCTCTTCCTTTCTTTTTCCTCTCCTTTCTCTTTCCTCTTTCTCTTCCTTTCTCTTTCCTCTTCCTCTTCCTTTCTCTTTCCTCTTCCTCTTCCTTTCTCTTTCCTTTCTCTTTCCTCTTCCTTTCTCTTTCCTCTTCCTTTCTCTTTCCTCTTCCTTTCTCTTTCCTCCTCCTTTCTCTTTCCTCTTCCTTTCTCTTTCCTTTTTCTCTTCCTTTCTCTTTCCTTTTCCTCTTCTTCCTTTCTCTTTCCTTTTCCTCTTCTTCCTTTCTCTTTTCTCCCTCCTTCTTCCCTTCCTTCTCCCTCCTTCTTTATTCTCCTCACTCTTCTTTCCTCTTCCTTTCTTTTTCCTCTTCCTTACTCTTTCCTCTTCCTCTTCCTTACTCTTTCCTCTTCCTCTTCATCTTCCTTTC
>JBBGZY010001360.1:0-360000 GCA_037952925.1 Lithobates clamitans | reverse complement strand
TTTGTACACGGGGGGGGGGGGGGGCACATTCATGCTGGAAGAGAAAAGGGTCTTCACTAAACTGATACCACAAGGTTCGAGAAGCACAATTGTCTAAAACAGGGGTAGACAACCTCAGTCCTCAGCTGTCATAAATACCAAGCCATTGACATTGATTGAAAACCTGATCTGTTGGGTACTTAAGGCTGGAAGTTGGGAGCTCAAGTTCCTCCACACCAAACTGGTCACACCATGTCTTTATGGAGTTGGCTTTGTACACAGGGGGGCGCAGTCATACTGGAACAGAAAAGGGTCTTCACCACTGACCATCACACCTATATGAACTTGTTGGGCAATCCATTCCAAAACCAAGGCCATTAATATACAGTAGTCTTGTCTCCCCTTCCTTCCATGGCTATCAATATGGTGTTACCCCCCTTTGTGACTTTACCAGCCTCCACTTCTTTTAGGAAGACTTTCCACAAAATTTTGGAGGGTATCTGTAGGAATTTGTGACCATTTGTGAGGTCAGGTACTGATGTTGGATAAGAAGACCTGGTTCACAAAGGGCATCCTAATTAAAAGGTGTTCAGTAGGGTTGAGGTCATGGCTCTGTGCAGGACACTCATGTTGGGCACCCCATCCTAAAACCTTGGCTCCTTTTTGTGGCTTTAACATCCTCCACTGTTCTTGGAAGACTTTTCACAAGATTTTGGAGGGCGTCTGTAGGAATTTGTGCCCATTTGTGAGGTCAGGTACTGATATTGGATGAGAAGACCTGGTTCAACATTGGTATTCCAATTCATCCCAAAGGTGTCCATTAGGGTTGAGGTCAGGGCACTGTGCCATTGCTCCTATATTTTTATATGTTGGACATCTAGTTTCAAAACCATGACCATTATTATAGAGCTGACCCCTTTTGTGGCTATAACATCCTCCACTCTTCTGGGAGGGCTTTACACAAGATTTTGGAGGGTGTCTGTAGGAATTTGTGCCCATTTGTGAGGTCAGGTACTGATGTTGGATGAGGAGACCTGGCTCACAATGGGCATTCATTCATCCCAAAGATGTTCAGAAGGGTTGAGGTCAGAGCTCTCTGCAGGACACTCGTGTCCCTCCATAAACTCAAACCTACTGAACATCTATGGGATGAGAAGACCTCATCCCGAAGGTGTTCTATAGTGTTAAGGGCAGGTACTTATGTTGGATGAGAAGACCTTATATCAAAGGCCTTTCAAAAGTAGGGTTAAGGTCAGGGCTCTGTATGGGACTCTGGAGTTCCTCCATGATATCAAACCTACGGAACACCTTTGGAATGAGAAGACCTCATTAAAAAGGTGTTCCATAGGGTAAAGGGTAGGTACTGATGTTGGATGAGAAGACCTTTTACCAAAGGCCTTTCAAAGGTAGGGTTAAGGTCAGGGCTCTGTACAGGACTCTGGAGTTCCTCCCCACCATCTGGTCAAACCGTGTGTTTATGGATGTGTCTTTGTACATGGGGGGGGGGGGGCACAGTCATGCTGGAATAGAAGAAGGGTCTTCACCAAACTGTTATCATAAGGTTGGAAGAGCACAATTGTCTCCAATGTCTTTGTATGATGGAGTATTACCAGGACCCTTCATTTGGAGGGGGATCCACATACTTTTGGCCATAAAGTTAATACCGCAAAATGGACATCATATACGGCACCTCTGTAATGTGTGGTGCTGATCATTTTTGGTATTACCTGCACTGGAATGTCCATACCTGACTCCACATCTAGTCAAAGGTATACCTGAGAGATGCAGGCACAAAAAATACTGTATATCTATACAGATTCAGAGATTTCTAGGCCAGCGTTCTTGGCTCAGTAGATTTAAAGGCTGTGTTGGGACTCATTCTAGTCGTTTCAAAACTTGTCTTGTATATTTCCCCGTGCTCGTGTGATGTTCCTTCTGTGCTCCACTTTTCTCCCACAGTTCAGTGACATATTGTCAGGTTAATTGGATTCTGATTATTGGCCCCAGAGTGTGACTGAGTGCCTATAGCATGGAAATGAGATAAAGTCCGCTGAGACAGGGAATACAAATTGTGCCTCGTGTATAAAATCTTGTTGCTGGAAAAGCTTTCACAAGATTTTTTTTTTTCCTGAACAAAATTTGAAAAAAAAGTCCTGAACAGCTGAAAAACCTTTTCCTTTTTGGGTAATTTTTATAATTCTTTACCCAGATTTAATATTTGGTCCAAAGTCATTTCGGTTGTAGGACCTTCGATATCAATATCTGAAGGTTTTCATTTATCCATAGATATGGTATATCTAGTAGTAGTTAGTTACCGTACTTTCATCTGGACTTGTTCTGTCATGTCAACGTGTGATCTGGCAACCCAGATCTTCTCATCCAACATCAGTACCTGACCTCACAAATGGCCACAAATTCCTACAGACACCCTTTCAAAAATCTCATGGAAAGTCTTCCCAGAAGGGTGGAGGATGTTATAGCCCCAAAGGGAGGATGGTCAATCCATGGTAATGGTCATGGCTCTGCTATAAGATGCCCAACGAGTTCAAATAGCTGTGACGGTCAGGTGTCCACAGACACACTCCAATATCTGGTGGAAAGCTTTCCCATAAAGTCTAAAAAGATGTAGCCACAAAGTTGGACGACTCCATATTAATGGCCATGGGGGGAGGGGGTGGGCAAGTTCATATTAACAAAATTGGAGGGAGGAACCTCCATAGTAAGGGCCATGGTTTTGGAAAGGGATGTCCAGCAAGCTCATATAGGTGTTATGGGTGGAGGAACATGAGTGTCCTGCACAGAGCCCTGACCTCAACCCTACTGAACACCTTTTGGGATGAATTGGAATGCCAATTGTGAGCCAGGTTTTCTCATCCAACATCAGTACCTGACCTTACAAATGGGCACAAGAAAATGGTAAATGCTAGAGCCGCAAAGGGGGGCACCTCCATAATAATGGCTATGGTTTTGGAAAGCAATGTTCAACAAGCTCATATAGGTGTGATGGGTGTAGGAACTTGAGTGTCCTGCACAGAGTCCTGACCTCAACCCTACTGAACGTCTTCGGGATGAATTGGAATGCCAATTGTGTGCCAGGTCTTCCCATCCAACATCAGTACCTGACCTCACAAATGAGCGGAAATCCCCACAGGAGACTTCCAGAAGAGTGCAGAATGCTATAGTCACAAAGGGGTTTGGGGCTCCATATTTTTGCCATTGAAAGGAGGAAACTTCATAATAATGGCTATTGGAATGGGATATCCAGCAAGCTCATATACAGTAGGTGTGATGGGTGGAGGAACTTGAGTGTTCTACATTGAGCCCTGACCCCAACCTTACTGAACACCTTTGGGATGAATTAGAATACCAATTGTGAGCCAGATCATCTCATCCAACATCAGTACCTGACCTCACAAATGGACACAAATTCCCAGAGGGGACTCAAAAGGGTGTAAAATGCTATAGCCACATAGGGGTTAAAACTCCATAATAATGGCCATAGGGGAGGAGCAACTCCATATTAATCCCATTGGTTAGAGGAAACTTTGCTATGCGTTTGGAATGGGATGTCCAACAAGCTCATATAGGTGTGAAGGGTGGAGGAACTTGAGTGTCCTGACCTCAACCCTACTGAACTGCTTTTGGATGAATTGGAATGCCAATTGAATACCACAGCTTTCCACCCAGCATCAGTACCCGACCTAAAAAATGGGCAAAAATTCCCACAAGATACTCCCAGAAGAGTGGAGAATGCAATAGCCACAAAGGGGGGGGGGGGGGGACTCCATATTAATTCCATTGTTGGGAGGAAACTCCATATTAATGGGTGTGGGTTTAGAATGGGATGTCCATCAAGCTCATAAAGGTGTGATGGGTGGAGGAACTCGTGTGTTCTACATTGAGCCCTGACTTCAACCTTACTGAACACCTTTGGGATAAATTGGAATGCCAATTGTACATCAGTACCTGACCTCACAAATGGGCACAATAAGTTTGGTAAATGCTAGAGTCACAAAGGGGGGCAACTCCATAATAATGGTTATGGGGGGAGGTGGCAAGTCCATATTAATGGCCAAGGTTTTGGAAAAGGTATGTCCAACAAGCTCATATAGGTGTGATGGGTGGGGGAACGTGAGTGTACTGTACAGAGCCCTGAGCTTAACCCTACCTTTGAAAGGTGTTTGGTAAAAGGTCATCTCAACAAACTTCAGTACGTAACCTTAACCCTATGGAACACCTTTTTAATAAAGTCTTCTCATCCCAAAGGTGTTCAGTAGGTTTGAGATCATGGAGGAACTCCAGAGTCCTGTACAGCACCCTGACCTTAACCCTACTTTTGAAAGGCCTTTGGTATAAGATCTTCTCATCCAAGATAAGTACCAGCCCTTAACCTTATGGGACATCTTTGTAATGAGATCTTCTCATCCCAAAAAGTGTTCAGTAGGTTTGAGATCATGGAGGAACCCCAGAGTCCTGTACAGAGCCCTGAAGTTAACCCTACTTTTAAAAGGCCTTTGGTATAAGGTCTTCTCATCCAACATAAGTACCTGCCCTTAACCCTATAGAACACCTTCGGGATGTTCAGTAGGTTTGAGTTTATGAAGGGACTCGAGTGTCCTTTAAAGAGCTCTCTCAACCCTACTGAATTAGGATGCCCATCGTGAGCCCGGTCTTCAAATCCAACATCAGTACCTGACTTCACAAATGGGCACAAATTCCTACAGAAACCCTCCAAAATCTTGTGTAAAGCCTTCGCAGAAGAATGGAGGATGTTATAGCCAGAAAAGGGGGCAGCTCTATATTAATGGCCATGGTTTTGAAACTAGATGTCCAACAAGTAAAAATATAGATGCAATGGCACAGAGCCCTGACCTCAACCTTAGTGAACACCTTTGGGATGAATTGGAATGCCAATTGTGTGCCAGGTCTTCCCATCCATTATCAGTACCTGACCTCGTAAATGGGCAAAAATTCCCACAGGAGACTTCCAAAAGAGTGGAGAATGCTATAGCCACAAAGGGGGTTGGGACTTAATGCCATTGGAGGGAGGAAACTTCATATCAATGGCTATTGGAATGGGATGTCCAGCAAGCCCATATACAGTAGATGTGATGGTGGGGGGCAACTCCATATTAATAGCCATGATTTTGAAATGGGGTGCCCAACAAGCTCATGTAGATGTGTTGGCCCAATGTCCAAAAAAAGTTGGCCATATAGTTTACCTCCTCTTTTTCTTCAGCGCCTCTAGAACCCTTTCCTCCTTTCCTCTAAAGCTCTGTTTGTCCTCCTCAACTGTTTAGTCAGTTTTCCTTCTTCAAGAGAAATACCCAGCATGTCAGAGCGTAGAGATCATGTGGCTCACTTGCCTTTCCCATATATGCCAGCACTGCAGCTTCTTGACTGCTGAGGCACCCGAAATAACTGAGGCACCTCTGGAGATGGGGACAGAGACTTGGTGGACACTGAGTGGCAGGGGTGCCAGGGGTGTGGAGCACCCTGCAAGCCACAGTCCGAGATCCGAGCCGAGGTCAAGTCCAGTTTGGCAATGAAGTATAAATGGGTTAATCAGAAGAAGAATGGTCAAGATCCAAGCCGGGGTCGGTTCGAATCTGCCAGCTGAGTACAAAAGGGACAAAGAAGTAGAATGGTCAAGGAACACATTCGAGGTCAAATGGCAAGCAGCAAACAAGAGTAGTCAAATAGGTTTCCAGGTCATAACTAGTCCAGACAGATCACACACACTAGCACAGGAACAAGGGAGGACTGAAGATAATTCAGCAATTGGCAGTATCTGGGCTGAGCCTACATAAGGAAGTTTGAGGTCTTTTCCTGTGCGCCTCCTGGGGATTTTCCCGCCTTTTTCCATCAAGGTTGAGGTCACTTCCTGTGCGCCTCCTGGGGCATTTTCCCACCTTTTTCCATCAAGTTTGAGGTCACTTCCTGTGCGCCTCCTGGGCATTTCCTGCCTTTTTCCATCATGTTTGAGGTCACTTCCTGTGCACCTCCTGGGGCATTTTCCTGCCTTTTTCCATCAAGTCTTCTGCGCAGGTGCGAGTTGGCGTACTGAGGCGTCTTTGGCGCATGCTCAGTTGGCACGGATTTCCTCTTGCAGCAACGCGCCATTGGTGCATGCGTAGTAAGTCCTGGACTCTTACACCCCCCAACCTTCCTTACATCACAGTGCACCGCCCCTTACCTTGAGCTGCTGCCAGGAAGAAAGATGGAGGAGAAGTGCAGGGTCTGGAGGAGGATCAGAGGAGGGCTGGAGTCTTCTGAATGCTGAGACCAGGGGAGGCCGGAGACCAGGGGGTTCTGCGGCTGCACAGAGGTGCAGGATCTGTAGGAGAAGCTCTCTGCTGCTGACTGCTAAGAAAAGGAGGGGGGGAGGGGGGGGGCGGAGATAAACCTCTTTGCGGCTGCACAGAGAAGCACAGGATCTGGTGGAGGAATTCTGTCCTCCTCTCTGCTGCCAACAGCTGAGACAAAGTGGAGGCGGAAATGAGAGGGGGTACCATAGCTGCAGAAAAGGTGTGAGGGCCACATGAATTGGCCTGGAGGACTGGATTCAACCTGCGGGCCTTGTGTTTGACACATGTGCTCTATAATAACGTCTACATTCAGATTAGAAACTCCAGAAATATTGCTCCCATATGATGTTCTGGGGGTTAGTCTTGATTTACATTGGAGGAACTGTTGTGTGGGATTAATCATGTTTTTTGTTCAGGGCTGTCAAAGTTATATGGGACTTGAACCTCAAGAGAAATCAGCCGAAAATAGATGTAATGAGCAGCCTGATTGTGTTTAAGTGACGCCGGTGTTCTGTATAATAGGGTACATCTGAGCTAAAGTTTGGATGTGAAGGATTTATTCCAAGTGACCGGGGGCAGGGCACACACTCTAACGCATTTAGAGATGATGGACCAAGCGGTTTTCCTTTGTTTGGATTCTCTACTGATGGCTTGCTTGAGGACCGAGCGGTAAGTCATCATAGCATAGAAGACAGTAGATCTCAATTTTCTGAGATGCGAAGGAGGGGAAAAAAATGGCTGAAAGAAGTATTCTTGTATTTGTTGATGCTTGTATGGGTTAACATCAGCAAAAAAAAAAAGATATTACAAGTGTTGCAAATCACTTAAAGAAGAATTCCAGGTATGGATATTTGTATGTAGTTACATTGTTCCAACTTGGACTAATGTCTGTGTAATCCCTCTAGAATAGGGGAGTCAAACTCAATTTAATCATGGGCCACATCAGCATTATGGTTGCCCTTGAAGGGACAGTTGTTTCTGTAAGATTATGCATGCAGAGCTCAGGAGTGCGCTACGTCCTGAGTGTAGAGTTCAGGAGTGTGGTAAGTACAGAGTGTAGAGTTCAAGAGTGTGCTATGTACAGAGTGCAGAGTCCAGGACTGCGTTACGTACAGGGTGCAGAGTTCAGGAGTGTGCTATGTACAGAGTGGGGAGCTCAGGAGTGTGCTACATACAAAGTGCAGAGTTCAGGAGTGCATTACATACAGAGTGCAGAGTTCAGGAGTGCATTACATACAGAGTACAGAGTTCAGGAGTGCATTACGTACAGAGTACAGAGTTCAGGAGTGCATTACATACAGAGTGCAGAGTTCAGGAGTGCATTACATACAGAGTACAGAGTTCAGGAGTGAATTACATACAGAGTGCAGAGTTCAGGAGTGCATTACGTACAGAGTGCAGAGTTCAGAATTGTGTTACGTACAGAGTGCAGAAATCAGGAGTGAACTGTATACAGAGTGCAGCGTTCAGGAGTGCACTGTGTACAGAGTCCAGAGTTCAGGGTTATGACTAAGGCCTTATAGGCTGAAACGCGTCAACTGTTCTTATTTGTGTTTGGTCACTGTGGCTTGTCAATAAATATTATACTTCCTAAGAGCAATCACCGGAGTGCGGATCATCTGTTCCTCATTTACCTACTCAGCCAGCCACTGTGGATCGAGCACCTGGGATCTCTGCTTTCTATGTGATGTATGGGTAGTAGAACTGACTTTTTTGTTTATATTCTAGAGTTCAGGAGTGTACTGTGTATAGAGTGCAGAGTTCAGGAGTGCGCTATGTACAGAGTGCAAAGTTAAGGAGTGCATTATGTACAGAGTACAGAGTTCAGGAGTGTGCTATGTATAGAGTGCAGAGTTCAGGAGTGTGCTATGTAGAGAGTGCAGAGTTCAAGAGTGTGCTATGTACAGAGTGCGGAGCTCAGGAGTGTGCTACGTATAAAGTGCAGAGTTCACGATTGCATCACATACAGAGTGCAGAGTTCAGGATTGTGTTATGTACAGAGTGCAGAGTTCAGGATTGCATTACATACAGAGTGCAGAATTCAGGAGTGCGTTACATACAGAGTGCAGAGTTCAGGATTGCATTATGTACAGAGTGCAGAGTTCAGGAGTGCATTACATACAGAGTGCAGGGTTCAGGCGTGAACTGTGTACAGAGTGCAGCATTCAGGAATGTACTGTGTATAGAGTGCAGAGTTCAGGAGTGCGCTATGTACAGAGTACAAAGTTAAGAAGTGTGGTATGTACAGAGTACAGAGTTCAGGAGTGTGCTATGTATAGAGTGCAGAGTTCAGGAGTGCGCTACATACAGAGTGCAAAGTTCAAAATTGCATTTCATACAGAGTGCAGTGTTCAGGAGTGTGCTATGTACAGAGTGCAGAGTTTAGGATTGCGTTACTTACCGAGTGCAGAGTTCAGGAGTGCGACGTGTACAGAGTGCCGAGTTCAGGAGCGCGCTATGTACAGAGTGCAGAGTTCAGGAGCGCGCTACCTACAGAGTGCAGGGTTCAGCTCTCTTTCACAGGCTTTTCCCCCCTCTCCTTGGAGCTTCCTTGCATGTAAACACAGGAGGCTTCCTTCCCACCGGGTTTGTTGTGACTGTTGACACATTACTTCAATACAAGTTTTTCATTGCACCTGACTGTGTGAATTATTGCCGCCGCCCCACGCTGCACCCCACCTACAAGTGGGAGCCTCTCTACTGCTATAGCTATACTGGTCTCTGAGCCTGACCCCCTGACTGTGACATTAACACTTGGTTTAAGTATGAAGTTCCCCATGCTTTTCATGAGTCCCCTGTTCATAAGACACCTCCTTTCTGTTGTGAACAGTCTTACCAGAGTCAATAATCTTATAGACCTACGGATAATCTAAAGAAGTTCAGCTTTAAACCAGAATAAAAAAAGACAATTTACGGAGGGGAGGTCTACAAATAACCTCAACGTGCCACAAAAAAGCAGCAACGTTGTCAGTATTGTAAACCAAATTGTCCTCCTCTGTTCCGGAGTATTACTCTCTCTGTGTGTCCATCTGTTTACCTTTTATTTTCCCTTCTAGCACTCCTCGAGGCATCCTCGTCCCCCATTATAATACAACATTAACTCGAGAACGACGCATTTGATATGTTCTCCAGCACATAGTAAATCTCCGTGCTCCAATTGTGAAATGTCTCCCTCCGAACCCATCGTAACTCTATGTGGCCCCAAAGTACCATCAACCAGAACAAGAAATGACATGAAACGGGCTGGAGGAAAAAAAAAAAAAAAAACTCGGGAGCTGAAGAACGCGTGAGAAGAAAACATTTTGCTGAACAACGAGGTTTGTTTTCCTGTAGGACCTTGTTTGTGCCCAAAAAGGGGGTCGCGGGACTCTTTTGGTTTAACTGATAGGTTTCTTTAAAAAGAAAACAAAAGGGGGAAGAGGGTGGCAATTTACATTTTAAATCCCAAATAATAGGCTTGGAGAGTTAAAAACTAACACAATGATTCTTAATTTAGGGTCTGGTCCAAAAGAGAGGAAAAAAAATAATAATGGATTCTTCAAATAATCGTCAGAGATTTTGTGGTGTAAATATTTAAATTTTGGAAAACTGTCTCTTTTCCATAGGTGACTGTTGTTTAACAACCATGAGAACCAACATGTAATACCTATTCCTGTCCAGACCATTTTTTTTTTTCCATTTTGAGCACTGTGGTAGTTTGACTGACAATTACTCATCGTGAAACACTGTATCCATGGCTACAGGGTTCCCATTCATACACTATACCTAAAAATAATTTTAAAAATATGTATGACCTTTCTAGTTGATTAAAACCATATTTGGTCAATATTCAGAGGTTGGCCACGTGGTTAGAAGGGTAGGGTGTAATATCGTTAATAGGTACCATCATCCTTTACGTGAATAGAGCAAAGTTGGGTTGAAAGAGAAGACAGCAAGGACCTCTCCAATTGGGTCCTGCCTCTTTCAGAGATATTAGGACTATTACGGTACCGAAGGGATGTACAATATCTTTGTCTACATCCCTTCGGTACCGTAATAGCCCTAATATCTCCGAAAGAGGCAGGACCCAATTGGAGAGGTCCTTGCTATCTTCTCTTTCAACCCAACTTTGCCATATTTGGTCAATAACATCACCCAGGACCCCCGATTTGGCTTGAAAACACAACGACTGGGGATCCCGGGTGACATCACTGACCAAATATGGTGTTGACCAACTAAAAAGAAAGAACTAAAAGCTATATTTAAAATTTCTACAAATAGTAGGATCCCCAACCTGTTTCTTTAAAAAATGGTGATGTCGTTGACCAAATTGGTTTTGAACGCCTAGAAAAGGTAAGAAATATTTGTAGAAATGATTCTAAATATCTTTTCTAGTTCTTTCTTTCTTTCTAGTTGGTCAACAACACCATATTTGGTTCAATGATGTTGCCCAGGATCCCCAGTCTGTGGGTTTACAAGCCACTCGGGGATCCTGGGTGATGTCATTGACCAAATATGGTTTTGACCAAATAGAAAGGTACCGTATATACTCGAGTATAAGTCGTTCCGAGTATAAGTCGAGGCCCTAATTTACCACAAAAAAATGGGAAAAACTTATTGACCCGAGTATAAGACGAGGGTGAGAAATGCACAGCTACTGTAAGTGGAAAAGAGGGTCAACAATGCCCATTTGCAGCATCACTGTGCCCATTTGCATGCCTCACTGTGCCCATTTGCAGCCATAGGTCCCCTAAACTTCAAACTCGGTAGTTAAGGGTTCCTAGATGCCCCCTAGCTGCAGCCAAAATTTGGGGTCTCTGAACCCAAAGGGTCCCGAAATGACATTGCTGCAGATAGACACAGTTTACCGAATTTGGGGCCCCGTATCTCGGGGCCACTTAGTGCTAAGAACCCCAAATTTGGTGTGCAAACCCAGTTGAACTAGTACCATAAAATTTCCAAAGTTGGGGTTTCTAGCACCAAGTGGCCCCGAGATACAGGTCCCCAAAAATCAGTTCAGAAAATGTCAAGCACTTTTCTGCAGCAGAGAATGACATTTTCCGAACCAATTTTTGGGCCCCGTATCTCAGGGCCACTTGATGCTAGGAACCCCAGCTTTGGATATGTTATAGTACCAGTTCCACTGGGTTTGCACACCAAATTTGGGGTTCCTAGAAGCAAGTGGCCCTGAGATATGGGGCCCCAAAATCGGTTCAGAAAATGTCAAGCACTTTTCTGCAGCAGAGAATGACATTTTCCGAACCGATTTTGGGGCCCCGTATCTCGGGGCCACTTAGTGCTAGGAACTTCCGCTTTGGATATGTTGTAGTACTAGGTCCACTCTGTTTACATACCAAATTTGGGGTTTCTAGTACCAAGTGGCCCTGAGATACGGGGCCCCAAAATCGGTTCGGAAAATGAAATTTTTTGCTGCAGAAAAGTGCTTGACTCGAGTATAAGTGGAGGGGGGCACTTTCAGCACAAAAAAATGTGCTGAAAAATTTGACTTATACTCGAGTATATACGGTAATAAATATTTGTTAAAATGATTTTTTAAAACTATTAGACAGTATACTTTCTAGTTCTTTCTTTCAAGTTGGTCAAGACCATATTTGGTCAATGACATCACCCAGGATACCGGTTTGTTTACAAAATGACTGGGGGTCCTGGGTGATGTCATTGACCAAAGATAGTTTTGCCCACCTAGAAAATTAAAAAATATTTGTTATAAATATTTTTAGGTATTCTTCCTTGTTGTTTCTTTCTAATTGGTCAACACCATATTTGCCCAATGACATCACCCAGGATCCCTGGTTGTTTTGTAAATAAACCGGTTTGGGATCCTGGGTGACATCATTGACCAAATATGGTCTTGACCAACAAGAGAAAAATAGAGAATAAGGACACCCAACCTGTAAAACATATTTCTTACCTTTCTAGTTGGTCAAAACCATCTGTGGTCAAAGACATTACCCAGGATCCACCCTGTGTCAATGACATCACCCTGCTCCTTTTTTCTCATTGGTCAAGGCTATGGGGATCCTGGGTGACCTAATCGACCGACTTTCTAGTTATTACCTTCTTTTTAGTTGGTCAAGACCATGTTTGGACCATGTTTGGTCAATGATGTCAATGTAACATGATGGCGAAGTAACCTGGGGATCCTGGCTGATATTATTGACCAAATATGATTTTGACCAACTAGAAAGGTAATAAATATGTTTTATTATTATTTTATCTATACTTCCTAGGTCTTTCTTTCTTTCTTTCTTTCTTTCTTTCTTTCTTTCTTTCTTTCTTTCTTTCTTTCTTTCTTTCTTTCCAAGACCATGTTTGGTCAATAACGATAAAAAGTAACATGATGGGTCATGTTATTGACCAAATATGGGTTTGACCAACCAGAAAGATAAGAAATACAGTATGTTTTAAAATTATTTTAGGTAAACTTTCCAGTTCTTACTAGTTGGTCAAGACCATGTTTGGACCATGTTTGGTCAATGATGTCAAAGTAACATGATGGTGAAGCAACCTGGGGATCCTGGCTGATATCATTGACGAAATATGATTTTGATCAACTAGAAAGGTAATAAATATGTTTTATTATTATATTATCTATACTTCCTAGCTCTTTCTTTCTTTCTTTCTTTCTTTCTTTCTTTCTTTCTTTCTTTCTTTCTTTCTTTCTTTCTTTCTTTCTTTCTTTCTTTCTTTCTTTCTTTCTTTCTTTCTTTCTTTCTTTCTTTCTTTCTTTCTTTCTTTTTCAGACCATGTTTAGTCCACGTTTGGTCAATGACGTCAACATAACAAGGGATCCTGGGTGATGTAATTGACCAATAATGCTTTTGACCAACTAGAAAGGTAAGAAATATGTTTTATTATTATTTTTAGCTATACTTTCTAGTTCCTTTTTTTCTCATTGGTCAAGGCCATGTTTGGACCATGTTTGGTCAATGATGTCAATGTAACATGATGACAACGCAACCGGGGATCCTGGGTGATGTCATTGACCAAATACATTTTTGACCAACCAGAAAGGTAAGAAATATGTTTTAAAATTATTTCACCTATACTTTCTAGTTCTCTTTCTTTCTTTCTTTCTTTCTTTCTTTCTTTCTTTCTTTCTTTCTTTCTTTCTTTCTTTCTTTCTTTCTTTCTTTCTTTCTTTCTTCCTTCCTTCCTTCCTTCCTTCCTTCCTTCCTTCCTTCCTTCCTTCCTTCCTTCCTTCCTTCCTTCCTTTCTTTCTTTCTTTCTTTCTTTCTTTCTTTCTTTCTTTCTTTCTTTCTTTCTTTCTTTCTTTCTTTCTTTCTTTCTTTCTTTCTTGCAGATCAAGACCATGTTTGGTGAATGATGACAAAGTAACATGATCATGGGTCATGTTATTGACCAAATATGGCTTTGACCAACTAGAAAGGTAAGAAATAGTTCTTACCTTCTTTCTAGTTGGTCAAGACCATTTTTGAAC
Source organism: Lithobates clamitans (assembly GCA_037952925.1). Classification (NCBI taxonomy): domain Eukaryota; kingdom Metazoa; phylum Chordata; class Amphibia; order Anura; family Ranidae; genus Lithobates; species Lithobates clamitans. The sequence goes on along the minus strand of JBBGZY010001360.1, from coordinate 346,272 downwards.
AATGTTTGGTCAATGGTGTCAACGTAACATGATGACAATGCAACCGGAGATCCTAGATGATATCATTGACAAAATATGAATTTTACCAACTAGAAAGGAAAGAAATATGTTTTAAAATGAAATATATCTATACTTTCTAGTTCTTTCTTTCTTTCTAGTTGGTCAAGGCCATGTTTGGTCAATTTTGTCAATGTAACATGATGGTGAAGCAACCTGGGATCCTGGCTGATATCATTGACCAAATATGATTTTGACCAACTAGAAAGGTAATAAATATGTTTTATTATTATTTTATCTTTACTTCCTAACTCTTTCTTTCTTTCTTTTTCTTTCTCAGACCATGTTTAGTCCATGTTTGGTCAATGGCGTCAACATAACAAGGGATCCTGGGTCAAGGCTATGTTTGGACCATGTTTCTACCATGTTTGGTCAATGATGTCAAAGTAACATGATGGCGAAGTAACCTGGGGATCCTGGCTGATATTATTGACCAAATATGATTTTGACCAACTAGAAAGGTAAGAAATATGTTTTATTATTATTTATTATTATTTTTTTTGTATACTTTCTAGTTCCTTTTTTTCTCATTTGGACCATGTTTGGTCAATTATGTCAAAGTAACATGATGACAACACAACCGGGGATCCTGAGTGATGTCATTGACCAAATATGGCCTTGACCAAATAGAAAGGTAAGAAATATTATTTTTTTAATTATTTTTCGAACATAAAACAAAATATGGCCCAAAGGTGGAAATGTACTTTAAGTAAAACCGTATGAAGTTGAAGTTGACAAATCTAAAGCAGCTAATAAAGCCTGCGAAGGAAGACATTCCCCCGGCTTATAATCTTTCTGCTCCTCACTAACCGATCCCTTAAGTGCCATCAGGAGTGGAGCTGATGAGAATAGCATGAGCATATTTTTCTGGTCTATTAACCGCGTTCCAGTGTATGTAATGCTACCTGACACGTGGCCGGGTCTTGTTTATGGAGACAGACAGATGGATTGGGAAACGCGGGACATTTTTTCTTGCCCTGGGAAAAAAAACAAACACTTTTTTTTTTAATACAGTGACTATTCCATATTTTTCTCTCTGTCATCTGGATCTACCTCGATCATCACTTCATATTTGCTTTTCACACCTCTAGCCTGCTGGAATGCAGGAATATAAACATATTTCTAAGGATACCCGTGTTGGACTGGAGCACCAAGGATCCAGCGGATAATCTTGCTGTAGATGCCCACCAATTCTAAGCGGACATGTTAATAGGGCAAAAGGAAACAATCTTTATTTTTTGGAAAGCCAATCACTAATATCGAATATAAGCTCAAACACAGTCTTTCATAACCCTTTTTCCTCAGAGGAACCCCTCAAATATCTTTCAGGTCTTGGGGAACCCTTGCTAAAAGAAAATATTCCGGAGTCAATGGGGAAAATGGCCCTTATTACTGGTGGTCAGTAGGTTGAATGCAACCCATAAAGAGGTGGCCAGAAAGACACCCTGACAGGCAGGTAAAGCGATAATTGTATCATTCTGCTTGTTTTGCCAAGTGGAATTGGCCCTGGAACCATGAAGAAACCATCAGCTCACAGCTCAAGGAACCCCTGGCAACTTCTGAAGGAACCATAAGGTTTCATAAAACCCTGGTTGAGAATGGCTGCACTGACATGTTAAAGCGGAACTCATCTCATTTTTCCCCCCTTACCTGTAGTCCTTGTAGGCAGGTGCAGTCTATGTTCACTGCAGGTGTCGCTTGACCACAGCGACAATGCAGATGGGAGAGGAAGTTGTGAGGAACTTGGCTCCTCTATGATTTTCTCAGTCCTTGGGCAAGGGCAGAACCTATTTAAGGCCTTGGCTCCCAGCCCTGGCACACATTTTTGTGAGTGGCTAGCATAGGGCGAGGATATCTGTCTGTCAGGGAGAGTACTTGTGAAAGGTTCTGGAGGAGTAGAGAGAGCGCAGTGACTACACCATCCTCTCCTAGGAAGCCTCCCCAGTGGGTTTGGACCAGCCGGGCCACGTTCTGCTCCTTTGTGGTGGATGCTGTCAGCATCTCCAGGTCTTCAAACCACTGCCCCACCTCTGTTACAGTCGTAAGTGGCTTTGAACGGGTTACCTCCAAACTGGGCCTGTTGGTACGTTCTGAACTTTTCTACAATATGTTACTATTGCCGAACTTGGTCTCTGTGTGCTCACTGCCTACCGCACAATGCTGCTACTAACCCACAGTGTTCTCTTCCAAACACAGCAAAATAAATTATATTTTAATACATATATATATATATATATATATTCATATATATATTTATAATAAAATATAATTTAATATAATATAATATATAAATTATTACATAATATTAAGGTATTCTTACATTTTTCTATCACTTTTCTTGCTTTATTTTTCTTTCAACGTTTCATTATACAGTATTATTACTTTCAATGAGCAATTATTTTTTTTACTTGAGGGGTAGGTGCTGCAGCATAAGCAGATCATATATATTTATATATATATATATATATATATATATATATATATATATATATATATATATATATAAATAAAATATACATTATTACATAATATTATTATTTTTAAAATATTACATAATATTAAATATATATTATTACACAATATTAAGGTATTGTTAAATTTTTTTATTACATTTTTCTTTTAATGTTTCATTGTACAGTATTATTAGTTTCATTGAGCTTTTTTTTTTTTTTTTTTGAGGGGTAGGTGCTGCTTTTAATGTTTCATTATACAGTAATGTTACTTTCAATGACCATTTTTTTGTTTTAATTTCAAAATATTACATAATAAAAAATATATATTATTACATAATATTAAGGTATTGTTGCATTTTTTTGTTACATTTTTCTATTAATGTTTCATTGTACAGTATTATTAGTTTCATTGAGTATTTTTTTTTTTGAGGGGTAGGTGCTGCAGCATAAGCATATAAATATATATATATATTTTATATAATATATATATATATATATATATATATATATATATATATATATATATATATATATATATATATAAAATAAAATATAATATAATATCTACATTATTACATAATATTAAGGTATTGTTACATTTTTCTTTTATATATATAACATACATAATATTAAGGTATTGTTACATTTTTCTATATTTTTCTATTACTTTTTTTGCTTCATTTTTCTTTCAACGTTTCATTATACAGTATTATTACTTACAATGAGCATTTTTTTTTAATTTGAGAGGTAGGGTGCTGCAGCATACTCAGATCTTTTAATCTTATATATATATATATACATTATTACATAATATTATTATTTTTTAAATATTACATAATATTAAATATATATTATTACATAATATTAAGGTATTGTTACATTTTTTTGTTACATTTTTCTTTTAATGTTTCATTGTACAGTCTTATTAGTTTCATTGAGCATTTTTATTTTTTTTAGGGGTAGGTGCTGCAGCATAAGCATTTTTCTTTAAATGTTTTATTATACAGTAATGTTACTTTCAATGACCATTTTTTTGTTTTAATTTAAAAATATTACATAATAAAAAATATATATTATTACATAATATTAAGGTATTGTTACATTTTTTTTGTTACATTTCTCTTTGAATTTTTCATTGTACAGTATTATTAGTTTCATTGAGCATTTTTTTTTTAGGGGTAGGTGCTGCAGCATAAGCATAAGCATATATATATATATATATATATATATATATATATATATATATATATATATATATATATATATATATATATATATATATATATATATATATATATATATTTTGATATCTATATTGTTTTTTATATATATATATATATATATATATATATATATATTGATATTGATATATATATATATATATATTGATTGATATACCGTATTTATCGGCGTATAACACGCACAGGCGTATAACACGCACATTAATTTTAAGAGGGAAGTTTCAGGAAAGAAAACATTTTTTTTAAATAAGGAGCTTTGAAGCAAAATAGGGGTCAATGCCCATCTGCAGTCTCACTATTGCCATCAATGCAGCCTCATCAGTCCACATCAGTGCAGCCTCATCGGTCCACATCAATGCAGCCTCACTATTGCCATCAATGCAGCCTGATCAATGCCCATCTGCAGCCTCACAGGTGCCATCAATTCAGCCTCATCAGTCCACATCAGTGCAGCCTCACCATTGCCATCAATGCAGCAGCCTCGCCATTGCCTTCAGTGCAGCAGCCTCACCATTGCCATTAATGCAGCCTCACCATTGTCATCAGTGCAGCCTGATCGATGCCTATCTGCAGCCTAGAGGGGACAGGGAGGGGGCGGGACAAGCGCCGACAGATTACATACAGTGAGAATCTCCTATGATAGACAGAGCAGTGGTCCAATGGCGGCCCAGGAGACGGAACTTCCTATTCCAGAGGCCGCCAAGTAAACAGGAGATTCTCACTTTATGTAATCTGATGGCGCTTGTCCCGCCCCCCTCCCTGTCCCCTCTGAGGCAGCTAAAATTGAAGTATTGGCGTATAACACGCACACGCTATTTGCACCCGATTTTTAATGGTGAAAAAGTGAGTGTTATATGCCAATAAATACAGTATATATAAAATATAATATAATATCTACATTATTACTTAATATTAAGGTATTGTTACATTTTTCTATTACTTATTTCTACTTCATTTTTCTTTCAACGTTTTATTATACAGTAGTATTACTTTCAATGAGCTTTTTTTTTTTTTTTTGAGGGGTAGGTGCTGCAGCATTACACATGTATGTGTGTGCATATATATATATATATATTTTTTTAAATATAATTTAATATAATATAATATATACATTATTACATAATATTAAGGTATTGTAAAATTTCTTGCTACATTTTTCTTTCAACGTTTCATTATACATTATTATTACTTTCAATGAGCATTTTTTTATTTTTTTTTATTGGGGGGGGTGGGGGGTTGGGGCTGCAGCATAAGCAGACCTTCCATATAATGTATTTGCCGTAGTCCTCATCGCGACACTTGCGGAACGTCAATCAATGTAACACGTCTTTGGATCCCGGCGACGCACTAATAAATCGGTTTACGGGAGGCGCGTGTTGGAGGAATTTGCTGATCTTTTTTTCTTCTCTGGTGTCATAAAGCAGACGCGGCGCTCGGAATACATTGTATATAATTGGACCCCTTCCTGTATTCTGAAAGACACGGCCTTTATTGTGCGCCGTTCTCGCCATCGCTCCGAGTTACGTGTCGCTTTTTTCTTTTTTCTCCAGCGGGGAACACAAAGCGCGGGGGGGGGAATGGGGGTGGGGAAGGAGCGTCGGCCCACCAACAATACAGAAAGCGGATCCTCCGGCTCCTGGAGAGTGTTTGTGATTAGGAAGATTCAAGTGGAGTAAATAATGTAATTGCAGGAGCCACATCTGCACAGACTCAGCCAGCTGTGTGATCTCCGGCTACGGGGGAGAGCGGCCGGGTCCTCGCTGCGTCGGGGGGGGGGGGCGCGTGATTCCTTGTCAAAAAATAAACTCTGGAAACACGTATTATTCACTCCATTTCAGAATAACAAATTTGAAAAAATCCCAGTTTGTTCTTTGTACTGTGAATGATAAATAATCGCCATTTTTTTTTTTTGCTTGCTGATTTCCTGCCACCTATTTGCAGCTACTTCCTGTCTACATACACTCCATGGCATTCCTTAGAGCGGGTTTCCAGATGGTGACCACAGTAGCCAAGCTTGTATAATGTGTGCTGAAATGGCCAATTGTAGCTTCTATTGGCAAGCCCACACTGACGCGTTTCGTCACCTGGCCTTCATCAGAGACAAGCTTTTGTCAAAATTTCCGGGGTGGGGGGGGGGGAGTCTCAGTCTTGCTTATCTTGATGGTGACAATGGTGGACCAAGTTTGTATAATGTGTGTTGAAATGGCCAATTGTAGCTTCTATTGGCAAGCCTATGCTGATGCGTTTCGTCACCTGGCCTTCATCAGAGGTAAGCTTTTGTCAAGATTTAATTGGGGGGGATGTCTCAGTCTTGCTCATCCTGAGGGTGACAACAGTGGACCAAGCTTGCATAATGTGTGTTTAAATGGCCAATTGTTGTCTTATTTGGCAAGCCCATGCTGACGCATTTCATCACCTGGCCTTCATCAGAGGTATGCTTTAGCCATAAATTTGGGGGAAATGACCTCTCAACCTTGCTCATCTTTATGGTGACCACAGTAGCCAAGCTTGTATAATGTGTGCTAAAATGACCAATAGTAGCTTCTATTGGCAAGCCCATACGTTTCGTTTCATCACCTGGCCTTCATCAGAGGTAAGTTTTTGTCAAAATGTACGAGGGTATAGGAAGTCTCAGTCTTGCTTATCCTGATGGTTACAACAGTGGACCAAGATTGTATAATGTGTGTTTAAATGACCAATTGTTGTCTCTTTTGGCAAGCCCATGCTGGCGCGTTTCGTCACCTGGCCTTCATCAGAGGAATGCTTTAGCCATAAATTTAGGGGAAAAAGACCTCTCAACCTTGCACATCTTTCTGGTGACCACAGTGGACCCAGTTTGTATAATGTGACATGTTTCATCACCTGGCCTTCATCAGAGGTAGCATTTGCCAAAAATGTATGGGAAAAAAGTCTCAGTCTTGCTTATTCTGATGGTGACCACAGTGGACCAAGTTTGTATAATGTGACGCGTTTCATCACCTGGCCTTCATCAGAGGCAAGCTTTTGCCAAAAATGTATGAGAAAAAAGTCTCAGTCTTGCTTATTCTAATGGTGACCACAGTGGACCATGTTTGTATAATGTGATGCGTTTCATCACCTGGCCTTCATCAGAGGTAGCTTTTGCCAAAAATGCATGGGAAAAAAGTCTCAGTCTTGCTTTTCTCATGGTGACCACAGTGGAACAAATTTGTGTAATGTGACGCGTTTCATCACCTGGCCTTCATCAGAGGAAAGCTTTTGCCAAAAATGTATGGGAAAAAAAGTCTCAGTCTTGCTTATTCTGATGGTGACCACAATGGACCAAGTTTGTATAATGTGTGTTGAAATAACCATTTGAAGTCTCTTTATGCAAGGCCAGATTGATGCATTTCATCAACTGACCTTCATCAGAGGTAAGCTTTTGCAACTTTTTTTTGAAAAAAACTCAGATTTTTGCTCATCCTGATCCTCATAACAGTAGACCAAGTGTTTGTAATTTGTATTGAAATAGACAATTGTAGTCTGCATTGGCAAGCCCATCCAGATGCGTTTCATCACCCAACCTTCATCAGAGGCAAGCTTTTGCGAAAAAATTTTTGGGGAAAAAAAAACTCTGAACCTTGCTCATCCTGATGATGACAACACTGGACCAAGCTTGTGTAATGTGCATTGAAATTGCCAATTGTAGTCTCTTTTGGCAAGGCCAGGTTGATATGTTTCGTCAACTAGCTTTCATCAGAGGCATACTTTTGGCAAAAAATTTGGGGGGGGGGACTTCCCAATTTTGCTCATCCTGATGGTAACACATGTGGTGTGCAACATGGGAGCTCTAAGGTGAGCGGGGACCGCAGAGAGAGGACTGAGAGGCAGAGGATCAGCAGAGCTGGGGGAACTGGAGCAGACGTCACACGAGGTGCACAACGTGGGAGCAATATACTAGAAGGTGAGTGACCGGAGAGAGAGTGAGAAGGATCAGCAAACCAGAGAATCTGCGGAGCTGACATTACTACTGAGTAGGGGATCAGCAGAGCTGGGGGTTACTACTGAGTAGGGGATCAGATAAATTGGGGATGCTACTGGGTGGGGCATCAGCAGAGCTGGGGGTACTATTGAGCAGGGGCTCTGCTCAACAAGGGTATTAATAAGCTGGGGGTCTTCTGAACATGGGTACTAATGAGCTGGGGAAAGGCTGAGTGGGGGTACTACTGAGTGGGGCATCAGCAGAGCTGGGGGTACTATTGAGCAGGGGGTCTGCTAAACGAGGGTACTAATAAGCTGGGGATCTTCTGAACATGGGTACTAATGAGCGGGGGAAAGGTTGAGTGGGGGTACTACTGAGTGGGGCATCAGCAGAGCTGGGGGTACTATTGAGCAGGGGATCTGCTAAACGAGGGTACTAATAAGCTGGGGGTCTTCTGAACATGGGCACTAATGAGCTGGGGAAATGCTAATTGGGGGTACTACTGAGCTGGGGATCTTCTGAACGAGGATACTAATGAGCTGGGGATCTGCTGAACAGGGGTACTAGTGAGACCCTTTAAAACAAATAGAAAATCAACACACAACCTTCATTAACACCTGGCCTGGGGACAAATTTGGGTCATGTCTGTACAACTCCTTCAATAAAGTTGTCTCTTGTCTTCTGATATTGCAGTTGCTTTCCATCAAAACTTTCACAAATTTGCCCACTAATCCTGGCAGTGGTCCCCGCCATCCCAGTGACAATGAGCGGTTTATGCCTTTGAATTTTTTTGTTTACGCCTTTATTTTCACACCTGTCTAGGTTGAATTTAACCAAATCTAACAATGGAAAGACCTTCAGGGTCTTTGTGTGCTCAATATTTTAAGTACTCCTAAGGTCCACCTAGATAAGACCTTCAGAGCCATTTTCATTACAAGAATTTTTTTTATAAATTTTTGGAATGGGTGCCGACAGGAAAGAACCTCGGTAACGAATACTTTCAATTCAACCAAATAAATAAAAGCATCAAAAACCAGCCGTTCGGTATTGTCACATTCAGTTTCCAGGCGATGAAGTGAAATGGAGCCTTTGTGAGGTGCGACTGGAATAATAATAGCGAGAAACCATTTGCGCAATTTACAAGGTCTCGTTAGAGTCTTCTATCCCAAGCCGGTATTGTTCCGAGCCTTTCCGAATCATACCCATTTGTTTCTCTATTGGAAAAGGTTGCAACCTATGTCTTCGAAAAGCAGGCATTGTGTTCTGTTTTTGCTTAGTTGGATTGTCAGCCTCCACGCTGGGGTTGGCTTTGTAAAATAGATCCAAATCCGCTATTTGAGGCGTAAGGTTGAATGCCGGGCAGATATAAAAAATCTGCAAAAATAATCTTCTCAAAATTGTTTAACAATTTTTTTTTTACATTTTAGATTTATGCTCCTCCGTTGCGGTGCTTTGTCGAAACCCCCTGGAGGTAACAGTATGGCCAGTCCTCCAAAGAGAAAGGGCCTCCAACCTTGAACCTCCTAGGGTGCAAGACTCCTGACAGAGGTCTGCACAATGGTCTACCTAGGCTGAGGCCATGTGGACCCAACTCCTGAGGGACCAGCCAAAGTGGGTTCTCCAAGTACTTGGTGAGGGGGCTCTCTCGAAGAGTGACTCCCCTGGATGGAGACCCAAAGGCCACAGGACCTTCCCCTGACATCAGGGCCCCCGATGACCCGCACCCTCCGTCTCTGTGCAAAGAGTACACTAAAAAACACATGTGTAGTAAAAGTGCTCGTGACAGAAACGGGACAACAACAAAAAAGTTGCCATGCGCAGTACACAGTGGGCCTTCCAGTCAAATTTAAAAATTGCCTTGGCTAGAAGGCCACATCCAATGGTGAAGTGCAAGTAAAGCCCAAGGTGACCGTGATGCAGCCTAATAGTGTTTTTCTGGCAACCTTGGGACGCCACCCCCAGGGGGCACATTACCGGGAACTCCTTGCACCTCTCAGGCCAGAAAAATGCAGCTCCATTCAAATCAGGAAGGCATGAGAATTTATGGAGAGCCCTGAACTCGACTTGGGACAAGCCAGGTAAACTAGACTAGATCCAACCCGGGAAGAAAAGGGTCCCTCCCACTGTTCCCACTTTATTGCATTAAGGAGAATATTACCCGCCGGTGGCCCCAGGTCTGAAAACATCAGTGATTTTTCCTCCCGAAAACTGATAAGAACAGATACTACACTTGATCAGCCATAAGGCAGAGAAACAACTGGACAACGCATACATTATATTGTCAAAAGTATTGGGACGCCTGCCTTTACACGCACATGAACTTTATTGGCATCCAGTCTTAGTCCGTAGGGTTCAATATTGGGTTGGCTCCGCCCTTTGCAGCTATAACAGCTTCAACTCTACTGGGAAGGTCGTCCCACAAGGTTTAGGAGGGTGTCTATGGGAATGTTTGATCATTCTTCCAGGGGGGAATTTAAGAGGTCAGGCACTGATTAGTCTCCACTCTAAATCATCCCAAAGGTGTTCTATTGGGTTGAGGTCAGGACTCTGTGCAGGCCAGTCAAGTTCCTCCACCCCAAACTCGCTCATCCATGTCTTTATGGACCTTGCTTTGTGCACTGGTGGGCAGTCATGTTGGAACAGGAAGGGGCCGTCCCAAATCTGTTCCCACAAAGTTGGGAGCATGAAATTGTCCAAAATGTCTTGTTATGCTGACGCCTTAAGAGTTCCCTTCACTGGGACTAAGGGGCCAAGCCCAACCCCTGAAAAACAATCCTACACCATAATCCCCCCTCCACCAAAAGATTTGGACCAGTACACAAAGCAAGGTCCATAAAGACATGGATGAGTAAGTTTGGTGTGTTTGAAGCACCTGATTAGAGCCATAGGCTCTAATAGGCGTCAAAAACCGTGACCTGCGAGAGCCATGCTGGGCGCTCGCAGTTCACTCAGCTGTGTTAGGAAAGCGAATGAATCTTCGCTTTCCTAACACTGAACCGCCTCTCTGCCAATCAGTTGCTCGGGTCTGTTACCTGTGACCCCATTGGCTGAAACGACAGGCGCCGCTATTGGACGCCTATTAGAAGGAGAGGACGGGAGTCGGGAGATGAGGAAGGCAGGAGACGCTGGCTTGGAGGACCCTGCCGTCACCCGCTGCCCCACCAAGACAGGGTAAGTGCCGGGCAGACGGCAAACGGGCGGGGGGGTCACACTGGCGGCATTCGATGGCACAGTGCCAGCATTTAATGGGCACACTGGCAGCATTTGATGGGCACACTGGCAGCATTTGATGGGCACACTGGCAGTATTTGATGGCACACTGGCAGCATTTGATGGGCACACTGGCAGCATTAAATAGGCACACTGGCAGCATTTGATGGGCACACTGGCAGCATTTGGTGGGCACGGTGGCTGCAATTGATGGCACAGTGGCTGCGTTTGATGGGCACAGTGGCTGCGTTTGATGGCACAGTGGCTGCAATTGCTGGCACACTGGCAGCATTTGATGGGCACAGTGGTTGCATTTGATGGCAGAATGGCTGCATTTGATGGCACAGTGACTGCAATTGATGGGCACAGTGGCTGTTTTTGATGGCACTGTGGCTGCAATTGATGGCAGAGTTGCTGCAATTGATGGCACACTGGCAGCATTAGATGGACACAGTGGCTGCGTTTGATGGCACAGTGGCTGTGTTTGATGGCACAGTGGCTGAAATTGATGGCACGGTGGCTGCTTTTGATGGCACAGTGGCTGCAATTAATGGCACAATGGCTGCGTTTGATGGCACAGTGGCTGAAATTGATGGCACAGTGGCTGCGTTTGATGACACAGTGGCTGAAATTGATGGCACGGTGGCTGCTTTTGATGGCACAGTGGCTGCAATTAATGGCACAATGGCTGCGTTTGATGGCACAGTGGCTGCAATTGATGGCACAGTAGCTGCGTTTGATGGCAGAGTTGCTGCAATTGATGGCACACTGGCAGCATTAGATGGGCACAGTGGCTGCGTTTGATGGCACAGTGGCTGCGTTTGATGGCACAGTGGCTGCGTTTGATGGCACAGTGGCTGCAATTGATGACACACTGGCAGCATTTGATGGGTACAGTGGTTGCGTTTGATGGCACAGTTGCTGCAATTGATGGCACAGTGGCTGCGTTTGATGGCACAGTGGCTGCGTTTGATGGTGCAGTGGCTGCGTTTGATGGCACAGTGGCAGCATTTGTTGGGCACAGTGGTTGCGTTTGATGGCACAGTGGCTGCGTTTGATGGGCACAGTGGTTGCATTTGATGGCACAGTGGCTGCGTTTGATGGCACAGTGGCTGCGTTTGATGGCACAGTGGCTGCGTTTGATGGGCACAGTGGCTGCGTTTGATAGGCACAGTGGTTGCGTTTGATGGCAAGGTGGCTGCGTTTGATGGCACAGTGGCTGTGTTTGATGGCACAGTGGCTGCGTTTGATGGCACAGTGGCTGCGTTTGATGGCATAGTGGCTGCGTTTGATGGCGCAGTGGCTGCGTTTGATGGGCACAGTGGTTGCGTTTGATGGCAAGGTGGCTGCGTTTGATGGCACAGTGGCTGTGTTTGATGGCACAGTGGCTGCGTTTGATGGCACAGTGGCTGCGTTTGATGGCACAGTGGCTGCGTTTGATGGCACAGTGGCTGCGTTTGATGGCGCAGTGGCTGCGTTTGATGGGCACAATGGCTGCATTTGATGGCACAATGGCTGCGTTTGATGGCACAATGGCTGCGTTTGATGGCACAATGGCTGCGTTTGATGGCACAGTGGCTGCGTTTGATGGCACAATGGCTGCGATTGATGGCACAGTGGCTGCGTTTGATGGCACAGTGGCTGCATTTAATGGGCGCAGTGGCTGCATTTGATGGGCACAGTGGCTGCGTTTGATGGGCACAGTGGCTGCGTTTGATGGCGCAGTGGCTACGTTTGATGGGCACAGTGGCTGCGTTTGATGGCACAGTGGCTGCGTTTGATGGGCACAGTGGCTGCGTTTGATGGCGCAGTGGCTGCGTTTGATGGCGCAGTGGCTGCGTTTGATGGGCACAGTGGCTGCATTTGATGGCACAGTGGTTGCGTTTGATGGCACAGTGGCTGCGTTTGATGGCACAGTAGCTGCGTTTGATGGCACAGTGGCCGTGTTTGATGGCACAGTGGCCGTGTTTGATGGCACAGTGGCTGTGTTTGATGGCACAGTGGCTGCGTTTGATAGCACAGTGGCTGCGTTTGATGGCACAGTGGCCGTGTTTGATGGCACAGTGGCTGTGTTTGATGGCACAGTGGCTGCGTTTGATGGCACAGTGGCTGCGTTTGATGGCACAGTGGCCGTGTTTGATGGCACAGTGGCAGCATTTGTTGGGCACAGTGGTTGCGTTTGATGGCACAGTGGTTGCGTTTGATGGCACAGTGGCTGCGTTTGATGGCACAGTGGCTTCAATTGATGTTTTTTTTTCAGAATTTCAGAAGTTTGTTTGCGCCCCCCAAAAAAATTTTGAGCACCAGCCGCCACTGCTTGGTATCATCCCCTGTGAGGTAGCGGTCAGGCTTAAGCCCCATACACACCGTGGTGCAATGGCCCTACGTTTTTCCACGCAATGCGACACTAAAAAGACCCGGTGATGATTTAAAAAATGATAAAAATTTCACATGTGTGCAGTGTTGCATGACCGCGCAATTGTCATTCAAGGCGTGACAGCGTCTAAAGCTGAAAATTGGCCTGGGCAAGAAGGGGGTGACAGTGTCTGGTATTGAAGTGGTTAAAAAAAAGAAAATCCAGAGCGGACTGATTGCCCTATTCTAGAATAAAAGACGATCTTAATAAGAAGAAAAAGAAAATTACTGCATGACTCCTCGAAAAGCGAGCCACTGTTCCAATCCAGACTTGGCATTTTTTTTCCCCCTACTCTGAGCTGCATTAAGCCTCGCGGTCTATTTCTAACCTAAATCCTCCAGAATTCGCTCTGCTTGTTCTTCGGCAGATATGTTTTGACATGTTTACAGAAACCCGAGGTGATGACATCATTAGGCAGCATGTCATATGACCAGAGGAGACCACACAACTAAGGGATATGTGGCTTTGGGGGGGAAAAAAAAGAGACTGGCTCTCTGTCTCAGGATGATCCTCACAGATTACACTTAAGACAAAAATGAAATGTAATGGCAGGGGGATATATACATAGGCTACAGGAGTATCCAGCTTGGTTCTTACATATGTACTGATTCAGCATGGACCACTAATCACCAAAGAGTAGGTCTTCACTGATTGTCGTAACCGCTAGGCGTAAGCTGTACCAGAAGGTTTGTGGACACCTGATCATCTCACCATATGAGTTTGTTGGACATCCCATTCCAGAACCATGACCTTTATTTTAGAGTTGTCCCCCTTTATGGTTATACCAGCCGCCGGTCTTCTGGGAAGGCTTTCCACAAGATTTTGTGGGAATTTGTCCCCATTTCTCAGGTACCAATGTTGGATGAGAAGACCTGGTTCACAATCAGCTCTCTCCACTTTATCCCAACGTTGTTCAATATAGTTAAGGTCAAAGTTCTGAGCTTGTTGGATATCCTTTTCTAAAACTATGAACGTTAATTAGGAGTCCCCCCCCCCCCCCCCCTTAGCCTCCACTCTTCTAGGAAGACTTTCTACTAGATTTTGGAGGGTGTCTGTGGGATTTTGTGCCCATTTGTGATGTCAGGTGCTGATGTTGGGTGGTAGGACCTGGCTCATGATCAGCATTCCAATTGATTCCAAAGATTTTCCGTAGGGATGAGGTCAGGGCTCTATTCAGAACACTCAATGGACAACTCCATGACCTCAAACCTACTGAACATCTTTAGGACGAGAAAGCTTTTATCCCAAACGTGTTCAATAGAGTTAAGGTCAAAGCTCTAAGCTTCAAAAAACATGGACATTAATATGCAGTTGCCCCCCTTTGCAGCTATATCTACCTCCACCCCTCTGGGAAGACTTTCTACAAGATTTTGGGTGGTGTCTGTTGGAATTTGGGCCTGTTTTTGATCAGTGTTCCAATTCATCAGGGTTGTAGGGTTGAGGTCAGGGCTTTCTGCAGGACACTCGAGTTCCCTCATGATCTCAAACCCACTGAACACTATTGAGATGAGGAGATCTGATCCCAAAAGTGTTCAGTAGGGTTGAGGTCAGGTGCTGATGTTGGATGAGAAGACCTGGCTCATGACTGGCGCTCATTCCAAAGATGTTCAGTAGGGTTGAGGTCAGGGCTCTGTGCAGGACACTGGAGTTCCTCCACACCAAACTGGTCAAACCATGTCTTTATGGATTTGGACATCTCATTCCAAAAGCCAAGGGGATTATTATAGCGATGCCCCCCCCCCCCCCCCCATGGCTATTAAGATGGAGATGCCTCTTTTGTGGCTATAAAAGCCTTCACTCTTCTGGGAAGGCTTTCCACAAGATCTTGGAGGGTGTCTGTCTGAATTTGAGCCCGTTTGTAAAGTCAGGTACTGATGTTGGATTATAAAGAAGACCTGGCTCATGATCGGTGTTCCAATTCATTCCAAAGGTGTTCAATAGGGATGAGGTCAGGGCTCTGTGCAGGACACTCAAATTCCTCCACACCAAATTGGTCAAACTATGTCTTTCTGGAACTGGAAATTTCATTCCAGAAACCAAGGCCATTAATAAAGAGATGCCCCCTCCCTCAGGGATATTAAATATGGAGTTGCCTCCTTTGTGGCTATAACATCCTCCACTTTTCTAGGAAGCCTTTCCACAAGATTTTGGAGGGAGTCTGTGGAAATGTGTGACCATTTGTGAGGTCCAGTACTGATGTTGGATGAGAAGACCTGGATCACCATTAGCATTTCAACTGTCTAATGGGGACTCTGATGTAAGGGGCATTCTAATGATGATTCTTATGTAAGGGGGGGAATCTAAGGGGGATTCTGATTGGGACTCTAAAGTAAGGGGAGACACTGATGAGGATCCTGATGTAAGGGGAGATGCTGATGAGGATCCTGATGTAAGGGGAGACTGATGAGGATCCTGGTGTAAGGGGAGATGCTGATGAGGATCCTGATGTAGGGGGAGACTGATGAGGATCCTGATGTAAGGGGAGACTGATGAGGATCCTGATGTAAGGGGAGACTGATGAGGATCCTGATGTAACGGGAGATGCTGATGAGGATCCTGATGTAAGGGGAAACTGATGAGGATCTTGATGTAAGGGGAGACTGATGAGGATCCTGATGTAAAGGGAGACGCTGATGAGGATCCTGATGTAAGGGGAGACGCTGATGAGGATCCTGATGTAAGGGGAGACGCTGATGAGGATCCTGATGTAAGGGGAGACGCTGATGAGGATCCTGATGTAAGGGGAGACTGATGAGGATCCTGATGTAAGGGGAGACTGATGAGGATCCTGATGTAAGGGGAGATTCTGATGAGGATCCTGATGTAAGGGATGATTCTGATGAGGATCCTGATGTAAGAGGAGATTTTGATGAGGATCCTGATGTAAGAGGAGGCTCTAATAAGGGACCTGATGTAATGGGAGACTCTGAGGATCCTGATGTAATGGGAGACTTCAATGAGGATCCTGATGTAGGGGAGACTTCACCGAGGATCTTGATGTAAGGGGAGACTCTGATGAGGATCCTGATGTAAGGGGAGACTCTGATGAGGATCCAGATGTAATGGGAGACTTCACTGAAGATCCTGATGTAAGGGAGATTTCACTGAGGATCCTGATGTAAGGGGAGACTCTGATGAGGATCCTGATGTAAGGGGTGACTTCAATGAGGATCCTGATGAAAGGGGTGACTTCAATGAGGATCCTAATGTAATGGGAGACTTCAATGAGGATCCTGATGTAAGGGGAGACTCCGATGAGGATCCTGATGTAAGGGGAGACTCTGATGAGGATCCTGGTGTAGTGGAAGACTCTGATGAGGGTCCTGATGTAAGGGGATACTCTAATGAGGATTCTGATGTAAAGGGAGACTCTGATGAGGATCCTGATATAAGTGGATACTCTGATGAGGATCCTGATGTAGTGGAAGACTCTGATGAGAATCTTGATGTAAGGGGATGCTTCAATGAGGATCCTAATGTAAGGGGAGACACCGATGAGGACCCTGATGTAAAGCGGGAGACCTTGATGGGGATCCTGATGTAGTGGAATACTTTGATGAGGATCCTGATATAAGGGGAGACTCCGATGAGGATCCTGATGTAAGGGGAGACTTTGATGAGGATCCTGATATAAGGGGAGACTCTGATGAGATCCCTGATGTAAGGGAAGAATGTAAGTGGGACTCTGATGCAGGCTCTAATGTAAGACCCTAATGTAGGAGAGACTCTTACGTAAGGAGGACTTCAACAGGGGCCTAACGTAAGGAGGGACACTGTCTAATGTGGACTTCATTCATTGTCTCCATTAGTAGAGGCCTCACAGGGTCCAGAAGACTCCAGAGCCAATGTTATGAGATCGTAACTAGGAGTTTAAACATGAGGATTGGTGGTGGGTCCAATTTGAAGTGTTGGATTACAGACCTTCTCTCCCGAAAAAAAAAAAAACCCCATAGAGAATGGGTCCTAAGCTTGAAGGCTTGTAGCCTCCAATGATTGTCTCCATAGAAGGTGTATTACAGGCCCCCCAGCACTAGCAGCAATCATTGTTCTCTAGTGTAGAACAAGATTATTGGGATTGCTTCAAGCCAATAGCTGTGCAATCAGAACTAATAGAAACTATGTAACCAAGTCCTGTATTTCCTCATTAAACCTTTTTTTTTTTTTTTTTTTTTACGTTTTTCTGGTGCCAAGTTTTTACCTGAACAATGGAGGGATGACAGACGTTATACGGGCTATAGAAAAGAAAAAAAAAAAAAGGAATGCTGTTAACATTAAATTTGTCATGTGAAGCTGTTAAATTTAACAATGGCGTATTACAAAACCCGACGTACAGATAAGTAATTTAAAGTCGCTGAGGTGTGTTTAATGGCTCGGCTGCAGCATTGGATGTTAATTGGAGTTGCGGCATTTATGTCTCTTATGAAATGTAGAGCATACGTGTTACACGCCGTGCTTGTCATCCAAAGAGGATAAAAATATGAGGAAAGGAGGACAATGCCGTTCAAAGGGCACAGAAGATTCACTTCACGGGCCAAATAGTGCATAACGTAATTCATACAATTAAAATATGTTATATATACACACTATATTACCAAAAGTATTGGGACTTTATGTGCTTTATGTTCATAAAGTATTGGGACGCCTGCCTTTACACACACATGAACTTTAATGACATCCCAGTCTTAGTCCGTAGGGTTCAATATTGAGTTGGCCCACCCTTCGCAGCTATAACAGCTTCAACTCTTCTGGGAAGGCCTTCCACAAGGTTTAGGAGGGTGTCTATGGGAATGTTTGACCATTCTTCCAGAAGCACACTTGTGAGGTCAGGCACTGATGTTGGACAAGAAGGCCTGGCTCCTAATCCCCACTCTTATTCATTCATTCAGGTCAGGTCTCTGTGGAGGACACTCAAGTTCCTCCACGCCAAACTGGTCAAATCATGTCTTTATGGAGATGTTGGCTGAGAAGGCCTGGCTCGTTTCAACTCATCCCAAAGGTGTTCTATTGGGTTGAGGTCTGGCCTTAGTCCGTAGGGTTCAATATTGAGTTGGCCCCGCCCTTTGCAGCTATAACAGCTTCAACTCTTCTGGGAAGGCCGTCCACAAGGTTTAGGAGGGTGTCTATGGGAAAGTTTGACCATTCTTCCAGAAGAGCATTTGTGAGGTCAGGCACTGATGTTGGACGTGAAGGCCTGGCTCGCAGCCTCCGCTCTAATTCATCCCAAAGGTGTTCTATCAGGTTGAGGTCAAACTCCATGTCTTGATGGACCTTGCTTTGTGCACTTGTCCAAATCATTTGGTGGAGAGGGGGATTATGGTGTGGGGGGGGGGGGGAGGTTGTTTGGTGGAGGGGGGATTACAGTGTGGGGTTGTTTTTCAGGGGTTGGACTTGGCCCTTTAGTTCCAGTGAAGGGAACTCTTAAGGCGTCAGTATACCAAGACATTTTGGACAATTTCATGCTCCCAACTTTGTGGGAACAGTTTGGGGACGGCCCCTTCCTGTTCCATCATGACTGCGCACCAGTGCACAAAGCAAGGTCCATAAAGAACAATTTAATTTAATTAATGAAGCCTTTTAAGGCTTGAACTAAGGCCAAGCCCAACCCCTGACAAACAGCCACACACCATAAACCCCCCTCCACCAAATGCATTGGACCGGTGCACAAAGCAAGGTCCATAAAGACATGGATGAGCGAGTTTGGGGTGGAGGAACTTGACTGGCTTGACCTCGATAGACCACCTATGAAGCCTTAAAAGTTCCCTTCACTGGAACTTAGGGGCCAAGCCCAACCATTGAAAAACAGCCCCCACACCATAATCCCCCCCTCCACCAAATGATTTGGACCAGTGCACAAAGCAAAGTCCATAAAGACATGGATGAGCGAGTTTGGGGTGGAGGAACTTGACTGGCCTGCACAGAGTCCTGACCTCAACCCGATAGAACATGTCTTTATGGACCTTGCTTTGTGCACTGGTGCCCAGTCATATTGGAACAGGAAGAGGCCATCCCCAAACTGTTCCCACAAAGTTGGGAGCATGAAATTGTCCAAAGTGTCTTGGTATGCTGATGTCTTAAGCGTTCCCTTCACTGGAACTAAAGGGCCAAGCCCAACCCCTGAAAAACAACCCCCACACCATAATCCCCCTCCACCAAATGATTTGGACCAGTGCTCAAAGCAAGGTCCATAAAGACATGGATGAGTGAGTTTGGGGTGGAGGAACTTGACTGACCTGCACAGAGTCCTGACCTCAACCCGATAGAACACATTTGGGATGTGTTAGAGTGGAGATTAATCAGCACCTGACCTCTTAAATGCCCTCCTGGAAGAATGATCAAACATTCCCATAGACACACTCCTAAACCTTGTGGACGGCCTTCCCAGAAGAGTTGAAGCTGTTATAGCTGCAAAGGGCGGAGCCAACTCAATATTGAACCCCACGGACTAAGGCCAGACCTCAACCCAATAGATCACCTTTGGGATGAGTTGGAACGAGCCAGGTCTTCTCAACCAACATCTCCTTGAAGACATGATTTGACCAGTTTGGTGTGGAGGAACTTGAGTGTCCTGCACAGAGCCCTGACCTCAACCCTATTGAATACCTTTGGGATGAGTTGAAATGAGACAGGTCTTCTCAACCAAGATCTCCATAAAGGCATGGTTTTACCAGTTTGGTGGGGAGAGACTCAAGTGTCCTGCACAGAGCCCTGATTTTAACCCTATTGAATACCTTTGGGATACTTTGGAATAAGACAGGTCTTCTCAACCAACATCTCCATAAAGACATGGTTTGACCAGTTTGTTGTGGAGGACCTCAAGTATCCTGCACAGAGCCCTGACCTCAACCCTACTGAACACCTTGGGATGGAATGGAGCATTAGTTTTGAGTCAGGTCTTCTCATCCAACTTCAGACCATGATCTCACAAATAGGCACAAATTCCCACAGACACCTCCAAAATTTCATTGAAAGACTTCCCAGAAGAGTGAGGATGTTATTGCCGCATAGGTGGCAACTCCATATTCATGGCCTTGGTTGTCAAATAGAATGTCCAACAAGATCATATAGCTGTGATGGTCAGCAGGGATGAGACCCGGGTGTGTGTAAAGGCAGGCCTCCCAATACCTTTGGTAATATAGTGTACGTGAATTGGCACCTGAAAGGTCCAAATGCTAGAAGAGTATTAATAACAGGGATTTTATGAGGTCAGCTCAAGTGTTTGCTTCTATTTGATGTAATGTTGTTTGTATTTGTGTCTTTTTTTATAATATTGTTATGTACATTTGATTGTTATTTTAGCGCAGTCACTTTATTGTTATTTTATTTCACTTTTTTTTGCTTTTGTTTGTAGTTAAAAAAAAAATAACATAATTGTGGTCTGTTTGCACAATCACTTAATTTTTTTTTCACTTTTTTTTTTGCTTTTTTTTTGTTTTTAATTTTCTATAAAGAAAACATAAAATAATTGCCTGATTTTAGCACTAGAAAAGGTCTTGTATAGAAGAAATTTAATAATTTTTTTAAAATAAAATTTTGGTGAAATTGAAACTATCAGTTTGGCTCATATATATATATATATATATATATATATATATATATATATATATATATTGATACTTATGGGATTTAAAACATACAGCGCCTTGAAAAAGTATTTATATCCCTTGACATTTTCCACATTTTGTTACAACCAAAAATGTAAATGTATTTTATTGGGATTTTATGTGATGGACCAACACAAAGTGTCACATAATTGTGAAGTGGAAGGAAAATGATAAATGATACAAATAAATATGTGAAACGTGTGGGGGGAGGGGCATTTGTATGGCGCCCCCCGGAGTCAATACTTTGTAGAACCCCCTTTCTCTACAAGTCTTTTTGGGGGTGTCTCTACCAGCTTTGCACATCTAGAGAGGACATTTCTGCCCATTCTTCTTTGTAAAATATCTCAAGCCCTGTCAGATTGGATGGAGAGCGTCTGTGAACAGCAATTTTCAAGTCTTGCCACAGATTCTCAATGGGATTTAGGTCTGGACTGTGACTGGGCCATTCTAACACATGAATATGCTTTGATCTAAACCATTCCATTGTAGCTCTGGCTGGATGTTTCGGGTCGTTGTCCTGCTGGAAGGTGAACCTCCGCCCCGGTCTCAAGTCTCTCAAGTCTTTTGTAGACTCTAACAGGTTTTCTTCTAAGATTGTCCTGTATTTGTCTCCATCCATTTTCCCATCAACTCTGACCAGCTTCCCTGTCCCGGCTGAAGAAAACCATCCCCACCACATGATGAGGCCACCACCATGTTTCACAGTGGGGATGGTGTGTTCAGGGTGATGTGCAGTGTTAGTTTTCCCCACACATAGCGTTTCGCTTTTAGGCCATAAAGTTGAATTTTGGTCTCATCTGACCAGATCACCTTCTTCCACATGTTTGCTGTGTCCTCCACATGGCTTCTCACAAACTACAAACAGGACTTCTTATGACTTTCTATCACCAATGTCTTTCTTCTTGTCACTCTTCCATAAAGGGCAGATTTGTGGAGAACACGACTAATAGTTGTCCTGTGGACAGATTCTCCCACCTGAGCTGTGGATCTCTGCAGCTCCTCCAGAGTTACCATGGACCTCTTGGCTCTTCCCTGATGAATGCTCTCCTTGCCCGGCCGGTCAGTTTAGGTGGACGGCCATGTCTTGGTAGGTTTGCAGTTGTGCCATACTCTTTCTATTTTCCGATGATGGATTGAACAGAGCTCCGTGAGATGATCAAAGCTTGGGAGATTATTTTTATAACCTAACCCTGCTTTATACTTCTCCACAACTTTATCCCTGACCTGTCTGGTGTGTTCCTTGGCCTTCATGATGCTGTTTGTTCACTAAGGTTCTCTAACAAACCTCTGAGGGCTTCACAGAACAGCTGTATTTATACTGAGATGAAATGACACACAGGTGGACTCTATTTACTAATTAGGTGACTTCTGAAGGCAATTGGTTCCACTAGATTTTAGTTGGGGGTATCAGAGTAAAGGGGGCTGAATACAAATGCCCCCCCTCCCACACTTTTCACATGTTTATTTGTATCATTTATCATTTTCCTTCCACTTCACAATTATGTGACACTTTGTGTTGGTCTATCACATAAAATCCCAATAAAATACATTTACGTTTTTGGTTGTAACATGACACAATGTGGGAAATGTCAAGGGGTATGAATACTTTTTTTAAGGCACTGTATGTTTTTAATCACATAAGTATCAAAATATATATGTCAGTATTTTTTTATTTATGGTCCTTCTTTGTGGTAAGGCCAGTGTGACGATGTGAATGTGTGTGCCCATTCAGCAAAAGAGAGAAAATACGGAGGTTCGGTATATCGAGCTTTTGCTAACATGTAACTTTTAACAGAATTTCTATTAAAAAAAAAGAAATGAATAAATAGTTTCTATCTGTTCATCCATTCCTCGACTCTCCCTGCGTGGAGATCCCCCTAGGGTGGTTCCTCGACTATCATCCAAAGCCATGATATGTGAATGACTATGGGAATTCTTAATAAATAGAATAAAAATAACATAAATTAAAAAAAAAAAATAGAAGTTTCTTAGACAAAATGCTTTTTCTTCCCCCATTTCCCAGCCTATCATTTCGGTTCCAAATCTCCTACATGCTTTTAACGTATTCGTTAAGCTTTCCAGCCGGAAAATAAATTACACCAAATCCATGGCTGTTACTCCTTAAATCCCATTGCTTATATTAGAGAACTGTAAAACTCCTTTCCTTTTTCGATAACACCCCCATCTCCGTGGAGTATCTCGGTCTTCATTAGTCCTCTAAATATTCAGATCTATTCCCCCTAAATTCGTAACTCCGCCAAATCGCCTCGCAATACGGAATTCACAGTTGTCACAAAAATTCTTCCTTTTGCTTTAGTTGAGCCGGGCGTTTTCCGAGCATTTTAAACCTTCTTTAGCCGCCCCATTCCTGTCACAGGAAGTGGATCGGCATCCAAGGTTTAGTAAGAAAACAAAAAATGCTATTTTAGTGTTATTGACAGACTGAGACATATGGAGACATATGGTATAATTCGGTATATGTCCTTTTTACTTTTGCCCATTGTTCTACTTAAATTATTGAGACATTGTAGACTTTAGATCTATTCTTGCTTTACTCCCTGGCTTAATATTAAAATTATGTAGACGTTCTCTTGTGTCTGTCACCCATCACCACCAGCACTTCCAGGTTTATTGATGTTCTGTGGGCCCAAACCAGGTCTGGTACAAACCAAGACCAGACCAAGACTAAGACCAGATCAAGTCCACACCATACCAGGCCAAGACTGGACCAAGACCAGACCAAGACTAAGACCAGATCAAGACCACACCATACCAGGCCAAGACCGGACCAAGACCAGACCAAGACTAAGACCAGATCAAGACCACACCATACCAGGCCAAGACCGGACCAAGACCAGATCTAGACCACACCATACCAGGCCAAGACCGGACCAAGACCAGACCAAGACTAAGACCAGATCAAGATCACACCATACCAGGCCAAGACCAGACCAAGACCAGACCAAGACTAAGACCAGATCAAGACCACACCATACCAGGCCAAGACCGGACCAAGACCAGACCAAGACTAAGACCAGATCAAGACCACACCATACCAGGCCAAGACCGGACCAAGACCAGACCAAGACTAAGACCAGATCAAGACCACACCATACCAGGCCAAGACCTGGCCAAGGCCAGATCAAAACTAAGACCAGATCAAGACCACACCATACCAGGCCAAGACCGGACCAAGACCAGACCAAGACTAAGACCAGATCAAGACCACACCATACCAGGCCAAGACTGGACCAAGACCAGACCAAGACTAAGACCAGATCAAGACCACACCATACCAGGCCAAGACCGGACCAAGACCAGACCAAGACTAAGACCAGATCAAGACCACACCATACCAGGCCAAGACTGGACCAAGACCAGACCAAGACTAAGACCAGATCAAGACCACACCATACCAGACCAAGACCGGACCAAGACCAGACCAAGACTAAGACCAGATTAAGACCACACCATACCAGGCCAAGACCGGACCAAGATCAGACCAAGACTAAGACCAGATCAAGACCACACCATACCAGGCCAAGACCGGACCAAGACCAGACCAAGACTAAGACCAGATCAAGACCACACCATACCAGGCCAAGACCGGACCAAGACCAGACCAAGACTAAGACCAGATCAAGACCACACCATACCAGGCCAAGACCGGACCAAGACCAGACCAAGACTAAGACCAGATCAAGACCACATCATACCAGGCCAAGACCTGGCCAAGGACAGATCAAGACCACACCATACCAAGATTATGCCAAGATCACACCATACCAGACCAAAAAAAAAGACCAGACCAGATCAGACAAAGGTTAGACCAAGAACACGTCATACCAAACCAAGACAGGACCAAACAAGACAAGACAATCCCATTGCTTATATTAGAGAACTGTAAAACTGCTTTCCTTTTTCGATAACACCCCATCTCCATGGGGTATTTCAGTCTTCATTAGTCCTCTAAACTTTCAGATCTATTCCCCCTAAATTTGTAACTCCACCAAATCACCCTCAATACGGAATTCACAGTTTCACAAAAATTCTTTCTTTTGCTTTAGTTGAGCCGGACATTTTCCCTGCATTTTAAACCTTCGTTAGCCCCCATTCCTGTCACAGGAAGTGGGAAATCAATGGATCTACATCTAAGGTTTAGTAAGAAAACAAAAAATGGTATGTTAGTGTTATTGACAGACTGACACATATGGAGACATATGGTATAATACGGTATATGTCCTTTTTCTTTTTGCCCATTGTTTCACCTAAATTATTGAGACATTTTAGAATTTTGATCGATTCTCGCTTCACTCCCTGGCTTAATATTAAAATTATTTAGACGTTCTCTTGTGTCTGTCACCCAACACCACCAGCACTTCCAGATTTATTGATGTTCTGTGGGCCCAAACCAACTTGTTGCAAACCAAGACCAGACCAAGACTAAGACCAGATCAAGACCACACCAAACCAGGCCAAGGCCTGGCCAAGACCAGATCAAGACCACACCAGACCAAGATTAGACCAAGATCACACCATACCAGACCAAAAAAAGACCAGACCAGATCAGACCAGGCCAAGATTAGACCAAGACCACGTCATACCAAACCAAGACAGGACCAAACAAGACAAGACCAGATCAGACCACAAGATACCAGATCAAGAATAGACCAAGACCACAACATACCAGACCAAGACAAGACCACACCATACCAGACCAAGACAAAACCACACCAAGACCAGACCAAAAAACAAGCCCAGGACCAAATCAAGACCAAGACCAAGCCAAACCAGCCCAAGACCAAACCAAAGCCAAGACCAGACCATTCCAGACCAAGACCAGACCAAGATTAGACCAAGAACACACCATACCAGACCAAACCAGCCCAAGACCAGATCAAAACCAAGACCATGCCCTACCAGACCAAGACCAGACCAAACCAAGACCAGACCAAGATTAGACCAAGACCACACCATGCAATTAGTGGACCTCCAGCTGTTTCAAAACTACAAGTCCCATCATGCCTCTGCCTCTGGGTGTCATGCTTGTGGCTGTCAGAGTCTTGCTAAGCCTCATGGAACTTGTAGTTCTGCAACCGCTGGAGGTCCGCTGATTTCATATCCCTGCCCTAGGGTTAAGGCTTACAAGGACCATGTGGACCAGGACTGGGGGTCAAGGGATTTCAACAGGTCATGGTAGACCACTTTATAGGTCCTAGTTTTTCATGGGCCCTGTTGGTCTTATCTCAGTGTTTCTTCTGATGAAGAATAAAGCTAAAGAAGGATGCAATCCAGGGGGGGGATAAGGAGGATAGGCATGAAAATGGAATAGGATCCCAAGGGGGATCAAGATTACTGAGGAGAAAAGGGGCACAAGATAGTATGCTCAGGATACCCTAGGGGATAGGCATACAAGAGCCAGATGGACCAGGACTCTGGGGCAAGGATTTTCAACAGGTCACAGCTTACTAGGACCAGGGGGGGAGGCAAGGGTTTTCAATGGGTCATGGTAGACCACTTCATGGGTCCTAGTTTTTTGTAGGCCCCGATAGTCTTATTTTAGTGTTTCTTGTGATGATATTTCTAAAAATTATAAGTAATGAGGAGGAAAGGGGCACAGGATGGTACGCTCAGGATAACCTTAGGGGATACGTTTTTAGCTCACTATCATGGCCAGGTCTTTATTAGGCCATTAAGTAATTCTAGGTGTGCCAGAAAAAGTTTACCTTTCTACATTCACAATAAGAAAAAAAATGCTACTAAAAACTCTACGAAATTGGGCCATGTGTCACACAATAACAACTTAATTGCGATCCAGAAGACAATAGGGATTAGCAGTGTATAACGCCACCGCTTTGAAAATAAATTGAGTTTTTTTTAATATTTTTTTCAGATAGCACATTTATCATCCGGTACATAGCAAAGGTAACAACAAATGTGTTCTCCCACCGCTAAACTTCAAAATAAATCCTTGATATTAATTCATTTCCATGTGGATACGAGCGAGTATTTATTAACTCTTCCCATCTGTTTTAGATTATTCCAGATATGCTTCCTTTTATCCACGGTTACAGCAGCCAAGCCAAATAAAAACAGATTCATTCTAAATGGCTGCAAATTTTAAATAAACAACCTGATTATTTTTTTTATCCACAATCACTGTAACAACGAACAAATTACAATAGTATCGTGTTGGCCAGAATTGGCTGAACAGCTCGTAGGGGTCCGAGGCCAAACACTATCTGGTCAAAACTTTGTGTCTACCCGACGATCACATCTACCTATATGGCCCAGGACCCCCCTCCAAATGGTGGAGCTCAGGTGTCTCCAGTGAAGGGTCTTGTTAATCTGACATCATACAAAGACATTGTAGACAATTGTGCACTTCCAACCTTGTGGTAACAATCTGGTGAAGACACTTTTCTGTTCTAGCATGACTGAACCCCCCCCCCCACCCCCCGTGTACAAAGTCACCTCCATAAAGACATGGCTTGACCAGTTTTGTCCCCCATCATTGGTGTCAGTGGGAGGAATAGAATCCCATCAATGGTATCAGTGGGAGCAATAGTGTCCCATCATTGGTATCAGTGAGAGGAATAGTGTCCCATCATTGGTATCAGGGGGAGGAATAGTGCCCCATCATTGGTATCAGTGGGGGGAATAGTGCCCCATCATTGGTGTCAGTGGGAAGAATAGTGCCCCATCATTGGTGTCAGTGGGAAGAATAGTGTCCCATCATTGGTATCAGTGGGAGGAATAGTGTCCCATCATTGGTATCAGTGGGAGGAATAGTGCCCCATCGTTGGTGTTAGTGGGAGGAATAGTGCCCCATCATTGGTATCAGTGGGAGAAATAGTGCCCCATCATTGGTGTCATTGGGAGAAATAGTGTCCCATCATTGGTATCAGTGGGAGGAATAGTGTCCCATCATTGGTGTCAGTGGGAGGAATAGTGTCCCATCATTGGTATCAGTGGGAGGAATAGTGCCCCATCATTGGTATCAGTGGGGGGGAATAGTGTCCCATCATTGGTATCAGTGGGAGGAATAGTGTCCCATCATTGGTGTCAGTGGGAGGAATAGTGTCCCATCATTGGTGTCAGTAGGAAGAATAGAATCCCATCAATGGTATCAGTGGGAGCAATAGTGTCCCATCATTGGTATCAGTGGGAGGAATAGTGCCCCATCATTGGTGTCTGTGGGAGGAATATTGTTATTTGTTAATGCCAGTGGGAGGAATAGTGTCCAAAGAGCTGGATAAAGGCAAGCAAAGGCAGTTTGGAGACCACTAGCATACAGCATGCAATTTCTTTTTTTTTCTTTTAAAGTTTTTCATCAATCATGTTCTAGGATCCCAACTCTTACCATTGTTTTAGGAGCCCGAAATGAGTTCCCCAATAAAACCCTTCTTCAGAACGAACCTAGTATGGAACAATCTGGGCTCCAGTTGGGGTCCCGACCCACAGGCTGTGAACCTCGGGGTCAGAACATACATTCTTAGGATTATAAAATAATTTCATACAGTTTGTTGGCTTCATATGAACATAACACCCCCACATCGACCGTTCACCTCCCTCTTCTGACTGGCTACAGTTCCATTCTCCCAACGCCTCTGATGAAGATAGGGGGGTGTGGGGGGGGGGAATAAATCTGCTCGAAGATTTTCAGGGGGGGGGGGAGTGATGTGCAAAGGGGAATAATGGAGAGAGAGAGAGATGCCTAGGAAAACTCAATGAGAAACAGATGTGCAGCGAGAGCTGGAAATGTTTTCGGTATCTGTCTAGAGAAGTCTTTGTGTCACCCACTCCATCACCGTGTGCTGCTTCCCCATCACTCACAGCCTGCTTATCCCAACAGCTGTCTGCTAGGCTGTTATACAGCTCAACTCTCTCTGTCAGCCCACTTGTCTTCCAATGGTCATACAAGGGGGTTAATGTGTTCATACTTTAGCTGTTCGTATTATACATCGCAGCTTGTGCAGTCTTAGGCCGCGATACACACCAAAAAAAAAAAAAAACTCCCCATCTGCAAGGCTATACTGCCCTCATCTTTTAATGTAAAGCCGATTCCAGACAGCAGTGACATATCGGAGATTGGGTGGAATTTCTGCAGCAAATTGGAGATTAAAGAAAAGAGAAAAACAAAATTAGTCAAAGTTCGTCACCGATCATCTCAACTGCACGAATGTGAGCAATGTGACAGTTAAAATTAATTATCTAAATTATTTGTGGGTTCATATATGGTGTACTACCTCAAGGTAGATCAAGAGCCTCAAGGTAGATCAAGAGGAGCAATTCCAAGCTCTTTTTTTTTTAAGATTACAGACTCAAAGAACGCAAGCAATGGCGACAGGTAGCCCAAAGGATGTGGAGCCCCCTCCAAATGATGGAGTGCAGGTGTCTCCAATGAAGGGTAATGTTGATACTCCATCATACAAAGATATTGTAGACAAGTGTACTCTTCCAACCTTGTGGTAACAGTTTGGTGAAGACCCTTTTCTCTTCCAGCATGCCTGTGCCCCCTATGTGTACAAAGCCAGCTCCATAAAGATGTGGCATGACCAGTTTGGTGTGGAGAAACTCCAGTGTCCTGCACAAAGCCCTGACCTTAACCCAACTTTTGGAAGGCTTGTACAAAGTCAGCTCCATAAAGACATGGGTTGACCAGTTTGGACCAGTTCCATAAAGACATGGGTTGACCAGTGTGGATCAGCTACATAAAGACATGGTTTGACCAGTCTGACCAGCTCCATAAAGAGACGTTGGTTGAACAATTTGGACCAGCTCCATAAAGACATGGGTTTACCAGTTTGGATCAGTTCCACAAAGACATTGGTTGACCTGTTTGGACCAGCTCCATAAAGATATAGATTGACCAGCTCCATAAAGACATGGGTTGACAAGTTTTTTGGGGGACACAGTTTCGATTGTTTAGGTCCTCTTTCAATGGCAAAGACATTGTAGACAACTGTACCAACCTTGTGGTAACAGTTTGGTGAACACTCTTTTCTCTTCCCGCATGACTGTGCCCCCCTGTGTACAAAGCCAGCTCCTTAAAAGACATGGTGTGACCAGTTTGGTGTGGAGAAACTCCAGTGTCCTGCACAAAGCCCTGAGTTCAACCCAACTTTTGGAAGGCCTGTGCAAAGTAAGCTCCATAAAGACATGGGATGACCAGTTTGGACCAGTTCCATAAAGACATGGGTTGACCAGTGTGGATCAGCTACATAAAGACATGGGTTGACCAGTCTGGACCAGCTCCATCAAGCGACAATGGTTGAACAATTTGGACCAGCTCCATAAAGACATGGGTTTACCAGTTTGGATCTGTTCCACAAAGACATTGGTTGACCTGTTTGGACCAGCTCCATAAAGACATGGGTTGACAAGTTTTTTGGGGGACACAGTTTTCATTGTTTAGGTCCTCTTTCAATGGCAAAGACATTGTAGACAACTGTACTCTTCCTTGTTGTAACAGTTTGGTGAACACTAATTTCTCTTCCAGCATGACTGTGCCCCTGTGTACAAAGCCAGCTCCATAAAAGACATGGTGTGGCCAGTTTGGTGTGGAGAAACTCCAGTGTCCTGCACAAAGCCCTGACCTCAACCCAACTTTTGGAAGGCCTGTACAAAAGTCAGCTCCAAAAAGCCATGGGATGACCAGTTTGGACCAGTTCCATAAAGACATGGGTTAACCAGTGTGGATCAGCTACATAAAGACATGGGTTGACCAGTCTGGACCAGCTCCATAAAGAAACATTGGTTGAACAATTTGAACCAGCTCCATAGAGACAAGGGTTGAACAATTTGGACCAGCTCCATAAAGATATGGGTTTACCAGTTTGGACCAGTTCCACAAAGACATTGGTTGACCTGTTTGGACCAGCTCCATAAAGATATAGGTTGACACAGTTTTCATTATTTAGGTCCTCTTTCAATGGCAAAGACATTGTAGACAACTGTACTCTTCCAACCTTGTGGTAACAGTTTGGTGAACACTCTTTTCTCTTCCAGCATGCCTGTGCCCCTGTGTACAAAGACAGCTCCATAAAAGACATGGTGTGACCAGTTTGGTATGGAGAAACTCCAGTGTCCTGCACAAAGCCCCTGACCTCAACCCAACTTTTGGAAGGCCTGTGCAAAGTAAGCTCCATAAAGACATGGGATGACCAGTTTGGACCAGTTCCATAAAGACATGGGTTGACCAGTGTGGATCAGCTACATAAAGACATGGGTTGACAAGTCTGGACCAGCTCCATAAAGAGACATTGGTTAAACAATTTGGACCAGCTCCATAAAGACACGGGTTTACCAGTTTCGATCAGTTGCACAAAGACATTGGTTGATCTGTTTAGACCAGCTCCACAAAGACATGGGTTGACAAGATTTTTGGGGGACACAGTTTTCATTGTTTCAATGGCAAAGACATTGTAGACAACTGTACTCTTCCAACCTTGTGGTAACAGTTTGGTGAAGACCCTTTTTTTGTTCCAGAATGACTGTGCCCCTGTGTACAAAGCCAGCTCCATAAAGACATGGTGTGACAAGTTTGGTGTAGAGGAACTCCAGTATCCTGCACAGAGCCCTGACCTCAACCCTACTTTTGGAAGACCTTTTAGTATAAGGTCTTCTCATCCAACGTCAGTTCCTGCCCTTAACCCTACAGAACTCCTTTGGGATCAGGTCTTCTTCTCCCAAAGGTGTTCAATAGGTTTAAGGTCCATGTCTTTATGAACCTCGCTTTGTGCACTGGTCCAAATCATTTGGTGGAGGGAGGATTATGGTGTAGGGTTGTTTTTCAGGGGTTGGGCTTGGCCAGTGAAGGGAACTCCAAAGGTGTCAGCATACTAAGACATTTTGGACATTTTGTGTGAACAGTTTGGGGACGGCCCCTTCCTGTTCCAACATGACTGCGCACCAGTACACAAAGCAAGGTCCATAAAGACATGGATGAGTGAGTTTGGGGTGGAGGAACTTGACCTCAACCCGATAGAACACCTTTGGGATGAATTAGAGCGCAGACTGCGAGTCAGGCCTTCTTGCCCAACATCAGTGCCTGACCTCACAAATGCGCTTCTGGAAGAATGGTCAAACATTCCCATAGACACCCTCCTAAACCTTGTGGACGGCTTTCCCAGAAGAGTTGAAGCTGTTATAGCTGCAAAGGGTGGGCCAACTAAATTTTGAACCCTACGGACTAAGACTGGGATGCCACCAAAGTTCATGTGCGTGTAAAGGCAGGCGTCCCAATACTTTTGACAATATAGTGTAGATATTTTAATGTGCTATACTCTAAGAGGTCGGTATTTTGACCAATATAGATTGACAAATAAAAATGATATTTCTGCCAAGTGGAAAAAAATAAAAATAGTTCCCCGGCACTAAAAGCTTATGAGGCAGACCTGAAATACTGTGATTAATACTACATGCTGAGTAAAATCTGAAATGAAACCTCGTCCTGAGTCACTTCTCCCTCGTTGACACTGATTGAGGGGCCCGGGGGCTCGGAGCGTGCAAGGTTCCATGACAGGCAAAACCATTTCACATCACATCTGGTTTATTGCTGGTATTGGAGACCTGGGTCACCATTTATAATTAATTGACTCTACGGTAGTTCCATGCCCAATGACTGGTGAAAAAAATCAGTGTAGATATAATTCAAGTAATATGAAATGATACATTTTATATCAATGTAACAATATCTTTTATCTTCCTAATGTCATAGCTCATCTAGTAACATCTCCGAATGTCCGCCACCTTCTCCATCAATCTCTTCATTGAAGCTGTTGGACATGTTGGAGCCACCATTTCTTTCTGTGTTCTTTTGTTTTTTTATGTTGCCGTTTTTTTCTTTTCTTCCTCCTTTTTTAACCCTCCAAAATCCTGAAGTTTTCCCAGGAGAGTGGAGGATGTTATAACCACAAAGGAAGCCAACAGCATATTAATCACTTGCCGAGCAAGCCTTTTCTGGCACCTGATGACACGTACGGAGGCCTGAGAGTTCCTCCTGTTCCTCCGTCCTCCATGGTGGTTGCAGACAACGCCAACTGTCTAGGGAGGTCAACCAACACCTGCCCACACGTTGCTTCTGGGTCATTAGCAGGAAGGGGGGAGATCAACCAACAGTTGTTCACCGATCTCTCTCCCCCTTTACCCAATGGCAGTAAAAAGGTTAGGCAGCCAACAAAGGGTATCCCTTAAACTCCAAATGTTCTGCATTAATGGATGGCTAACACAATGATATACCCACTTAAGGCCTTTTCTGATAACTTTTGTTTACAATTTTGCTAGAACATTACTTAGAACCCGCAAACATTTTCTATTTTTTTTTTTTATAGCGGAGACTCTAGAGAATAAAATGGCGATCATTGCAATTTTTTTTTTTTACGTCACACGGTATTGGCGCAGTGGGAAAAAATACACTTTAATTAATTTTAATGAAAAAAAAACCCATATAATTTTTTTTTCATCATAATTTTTTTTTTACCATATAAAAGATGATGTTACGGCGAGTAAATAGATACCTAACATGTCAGGCTTTACAATTGCGCGCGCTCTTGGAACGGCACCAAACTGCGGTACTTAAAAATATTCATAGGCGACGCAGTAGAAATATTTTTACAGGTTACCAGCTTAGAGTTACAGAGGAGGTCGAGCGCTACAATTATCGCTCTCGCTTTAACGATCGCGGTGATACCTCACATGTGTGGTGCGAATGCCGCTTACATATGCGCGTGCGACTTATGTATTTGGAGGGATGGGGGCTCTTAAATTTATGTATTTTTCTAATTTTGTTTTTATTTATACACTGTCCCTTTAATTTTTTTTTATCACTTTTATTCCTTTTACAAGAAATGTAAACATCACCTGTAATAGAAATGAGGGATGACAGGTCCTCTTTTTTTTCTTTTATTTTCTTCTAAGCAGCTTCTTGTGCCAAATTTTTTTTTTATTTTATGTTTTTTTTATGTTTTTTTTTTTTTTTTTACAGTAGTATTTTTTTTTTCTCTACTTACTACACCCAAGCAGCTCATTGAGTAAAATTGACAGTTTCCACTTTGGTCAAATTTTTCTGCCAGATCAACTTCCCAAAAAATCTCTCTGCTCATCCCTAATAGCCGAGCTATTGCTTTACAAAGTTCTCGCTAATCCAGTGGATGGGGGGCCGTAGTGTCAACCTTCCTTTCCACCGGTGTGACTCACATCTACAAAGACAAGATAAAGATGTCTGATTATGAGGGTGGGAGGTTGAGATGACGGTTATTACATGCTAGAGTGACAGTGTCTCCCAGCTGAATGGAGATGAGAGATGCCGTCAGAGCAGATATGTGGGATGCCTAGGAATTCATTCCAGACTTTCCAACTGTGCAATATATATATAAATGGGAATCCAAACAAGCCAGGCCTCCCCCATCCACCCAAGCTGCTCCGAAGAACCACTAATGGGATGGAGGCAACAAAAGTCAGTTTTGAAGTTTTGGATGCAAGTAAGAATAGAAGCAGTGAAGTCCTCCAAGGGCTGAGCGCTATACAAAACAGATCTTTTTGAAGCTCATCTCTGGGCGAAAAATGGCCTTCAACTGGCATCTTGCCAATTGTTGACCTTTGTCTTCTTTTGTCTTCCATGCAGACTTGTTGTCAAGTATTGTACTGTGTGAGCCATCGATTAAGGCAGAACGTTTGGAGTTTAAGTGATACCCTTTATTGGCTGCTTAACCCTTTGACTACCACCGGGTAAAAGGAAGGGAGATCAGCGATCACTGATCTCTTGGCATCTTGCCAATTGTTGACCTTTGTCTTCTTTTGTCTTCCATGCAGACTTGTTGTCAACTATTGTACTGTGTGAGCCATCGATTAAGGCAGAACGTTTGGAGTTTAAGTGATACCCTTTATTGGCTGCTTGACCCTTTGACTGCCACCGGGTAAAGGGGAGGGAGATCAGCGTTCACTGATCTCTTGGCATCTTGCCAAATGTTGACCTTTTTCTTCTTCTTCTTCCATTTAGACTTGTGGTAGAGCAACCACTTGCCTAACGCCCAACTGGGAAAATACGTCATGAATTGGACGTTTATGTGATGGCTACAGCTAGATGGTTTCCGGGCGTACCTGGGCAATTAGTAGCTCCGGGAACCGATCCAGCGCTGGCGGCAGCTGGCCACAGAGATGAGAGAAGGAAAGATGGCCTCCGCTCGTCTCTATGGCCTAGGGCAGTGATGGCGAACCTTGGCACCCCAGATGTTTTGGAACTACATTTACCATCAAGCTCATGCACTCTGCAGTGTAGGTGAGCATCATGGGAAATGTAGTTCCAAAACATCTGGGGTGCCGAGGTTCGCCATCACTGGCCTAGGAGGACCGGATGTCACTTCTGGCTCCGGCCCAATGTAAAGAAGGCCATCTTGCCAACTGTTGACCTTTGGCTTCTTCGTCTTCCATTCAGACTTGGTGTCAAGTATTGTACTGTGTGAGCCATCGATTCATGCAGAATGTTTCGAGTTGAAGTGATACTTTATTTGGCTGCTTAACCTTTTTACTGCCACTGGGTAAAGGGGAGGGAGATCAGCGATCGAATGCTCACTGACCTCGTGGCATCTTGCCAACTGTTGACCTTTTTCTTCTTCTTCTTCCATTTAGACTTGTAGTAGAGTAATCACTTGCCAAACGCCTAACTGGGGAAATACGTCATGACCTTGACGTTTAATACAGGACTGATGGCCGCACCTAGATGGGTCCTGGGTGTACCTGGACAATCAGTAGCTCCGGGAACTGATCCGGCGCTGGCGGCAGCTGGCCACAGAGATGG
This sequence comes from Lithobates clamitans, assembly GCA_037952925.1. Taxonomy (NCBI): domain Eukaryota; kingdom Metazoa; phylum Chordata; class Amphibia; order Anura; family Ranidae; genus Lithobates; species Lithobates clamitans. The sequence goes on along the minus strand of JBBGZY010001360.1, from coordinate 310,554 downwards.
GAGAAGGAAAGATGGCCTCTGCTCATCTCTATGGCCTAGGAGGACTGGAGTGATGTCACTTCCGGCTCCGGACCAATGTAAAGAAGGCCATCTTGCCAACTGTTGACCTTTGTCTTCTTCGTCTTCCATTTAGACTTGTAGTCAACTATTGTACTGTGTCAGCCATCGATTAATGCAGAATGTTTCGAGTTTAAGTGATACCCTTTATTGGCTGCTTAACCCTCTTACTGCCACCGGGTAAATGGGAAGGAGATCAGCAAACTGATGTTTACTGATCTCTTGGCATCTTGCCAATTGTTGACCTTTGTCTTCTTCGTCCTCCATTTAGATCTGTAGTAGAGTAACCACTTGCCGACCGCCTAAATGGAAAAACACACCATGACTTTCAATACCGGAGTGATAGCTGCAGCTAGATGCCATAACCCCGGTATTAATTGTTCCTTCAGTCTTTCTGGTACAAGTGATCCAAGTGGTGGATTCGCCGCTGGATTGCTTTTAGAAGAGGCGGGAGGGGTCGTCCCCCCCTCCATGTTTTTCTGGTGGCTCCTGGGCTTACCTGGCAGATCCGTAGCTCCGGGAACCGATCCAGGTGCTGGTGGCTGGTCACAGAGAAGAGAGAAGGAAAGATGGTCTCTTCTCATCTCTATGGTCTAGGAGGACTGGAGCGACATCATGACATCACTTCTGGTTCCAGCCCCTTGTAAATAAAAAAAAAAAAAAAAGATCTTTTGCTTTAAAAAAAAAAAATGGCTTGGTTTACATTGAACTAGAACCAGAAGTGACATCATGGCATCGCTCCAGTCCTCCTAGGTCATAGAGACGAGTGGAGGCCATCTTTCCTTCACTCATCTCTATGGCCTAGGAGGACCAGAGTGACGTCATGATGTAACTTCCCGGCCCATTGTAATCAAAGCCTTTTTTTTTTTTTAACCAATTCAGCCCTGGAAGAATTTACCCCCTTTCTGACCAGGCCGTTTTTTGCGATACGGCACTGCGTCGTTTTTAACTGACAATTGCGCGGTCGTGCGACGCTGTACCCAAACAAAATCGATGTCCTTTTTTTCCCCCACAAATAGAGCTTTCTTTTGGTGGTATTTGCGTTTTTTATTTTTTGCGCTAAAAAAAGAGCGTCAATTTTGAAAAAAACACAATATTTTGTACTTTTTTCTATAATAAATATCCCAAAATTAAAAAAAAAAAAAAACTAATTTTGTCCTCAGTTTAGGCCGATATGTATTCTTGTGCTTATTTTTAGTTAAAAAAATCACAATAAGCGTATATTGATTAGTTTGCGCAAAAGTTATAGCGTCTACAAAATAGGGGATAGGTTTATGGTATTTTTTTGTTTACTAGTAATGGCGACGATCTGCGATTTTTATCATGACTGCGACATTGCGGCGGACACTTTTTTTGGGACCATTGGCATTTATACAGCGATCAGAGCCTAAAATAGGCACTGATTACTGTGTAAATGTCATTGTCAGGGAAGGAGTTGACACTAGGGGAGCGATCAAGGGGTTAAATGTGTCTCCCAGGTGTGTTCTAACTGTGGGGGGGGGGGGGGTGGGACTGACTGGGAGACACGCCTGCACGCTCCTGTTTTTTTTAATCTTTTGCTTTTAAAGGTAGAGGAGAGATTTGGGGTCCATGAAGAGGACCTGTCATGCTGTATTGTTATCACAATGTTTATATTTCTTGTGATAGCTATAAAAGTAATACATCCATGTCTTTATGGATCTTGCTTTGTGCACTGGTGGGCAGTCATGTTGGAACAGGAAGGGGCCGTCCCCAAACTGTTCCCACAAAGTCGGGAGCATGAAATTGTCCAAAATGTCTTGGTATGCTGACACCTTAAGAGTTCCCTTCGCTGGAACTAAGGGGCCAAGCCCAACCCCTGAAAAACAACCCCCACACCATAATCCCCCCCCCCTCCACCAAATGATTTGGACCAGTCCACAAAGCAAGGTCCATAAAGACATGGATGAGCGAGTTTGGGGTGGAGGCACTTGACTGGCTTGCACAGAGTCCTGACCTCAACCCGATAGAACACCTTTGGGATGAATTAGGGCAGAGACTGTGAGCCAGGCCTTCTCGTCCAACATCAGTGCCTGACCTCACAAACGCACTTCTGGAATAATGGTCAAACATTCACATAGACACCCTCCTAAACCTTGTGGACGGCCTTCCCAGAAGAGTTGAAGCTGTTATAGCTGCAAAGGGCGGAGCCAACTCAATATTGGACCCTACGGACTAAGACTGGGATGTCATTAAAGTTCATGTAAAGGCAGGTGTCCCAATACTTTTGGTTATATAGTTGGTGATATAGATTTATATAATGTTTGGGGATTCTAAGTAATTTTCTAGCAAAAAAAATACTTGTATTTACTTATTACATACTTAATAATTATTTTTTACTTGTAGAAAAGGCCTGGTCTTCAAGTGGACATGGTCTGGACTTCAAGTGGATATGGACATGCCGGGAATATATTACTGCAGACTTGTAGAAAAGTCCTGGACTTCAAGTGAACACGGCCTGGACTTTAAGTGGACATGCCGGAAATATATTCTTGCAGACTTGTAGAAAACGCCTGGACTTCAAGTGGACATGGCCTGGACTTCAAGTGGACATGGACATGCCCGGAATATATTCTTGCAGACTTTAAGAAAAGGCCTGGTCTTCAAGTGGACATGGCCTGGACTTCAAGTGGACATGGACATGCCGGGAATATATTTTTGCAAACTTGTAGAAAAGGCCTGGACTTCAAGTGAACATGGTCTGGACTTCAAGTGGGCATGTACCAACAAGCTCATACAGGTGTGATGGTCGGTTGGGGGTCTTCAAGTGCACATGGACATGCCGGGAATATATTCCTGCAGACTTGTAGAAAAGTCCTGGACTTCAAAACGGAAAATTTATATCAAATACTTACCGTAATTTTCCTTTCCTGATGGACTCCATGGCAGCATACGTATGGGTTAATCCCGCCTCTCATACCTCATAGGACCCCACTCCCATAAATCTTTGCTTCCAGCCATAGACCGTGTTCCGTAACATAGCCTACTCCAGCAAAATGGGAGGGAACTCCTGCTGCCATGGAGTCCATCAGGAAAGGAAAATTACGGTAAGTATTTGATATAAATTTTCCGTTTTCCTGACAGACTCCATGGCAGCATACGTATGGGAAATGACTAGCCATACACTCCCGGGTGGGAAATTGCTGGTTTTAAAGAAAAAAGGTTTATTTGGCACCGTCAACAGACAAGACATGCAAACCAAAATTAACCGAAGACAAAGAGGCCGGTTCTACACAATAGTGTGTCATAAAGGTGTTGATCGACGACCAAGAGGCCGCCTTGCAGATTACTTCCGGGGACACATGACGGGAAGCTGCCCATGATGTAGAAACGCTCCTAGTAGAATGGGCGGTCACCGCTTCTGGAGGAGCCAGACCCTTGGCTGCATAAGCTCCTTGTATAGCCTGAACGATCCAAGCTGCAATGACTCTGGAGGAAGCACGTAAACCCTTGTTCTTTCCTTGAAAATAAACAAACAAATGATCAGATCTTCGGAAAGAGGCAGTGACTTCAAGGTATTGCCTTAAAACTTCTCCCACATCCAAAGGGTGAATGCTAGAGTCCTCTGTTGTCCGGAAAATTGGAAGAACAATCTCCTGATTCACATGAAAAACCGATGTCACCTTAGGATTTGATCCGAGCATAGGAATCAGGACCACCCGGTCAGGGAAGAAGGTCAGGAATGGTTCTTTACATCCTAGAGAACTGATCTCGGAGACCCTTTTGGCTGATGTTATAGCCACTAGAAATACAGCTTTGAGGGAGAGATCTTTAATAGCTGCTTGATCCACACATATTTCCTTTTCAGAAAAGAAATTTAGTACAAGGGGAAGATCCCACTTAGAAAACCTTGGCTTTCTTTGAGGCCTGAGTCTTATCGCTCCTCTGAAGAATTGCCTTGTAAGGGGATGCCTGGCCCAGGATATACCTGTGAAGGCAGAGATTGCGGAAACCTGAACCCGAAGAGAGCTTACTGATAAGGATAGATCCAGGCCTGTTTGTAAGAAACCAAGAATATCCTGAATCCTAGGGTCAGTACAGGAACCATCAGTGGTGGAGACGTAATCCGCAAATTTCGACCAAATTCTTTGGTAGACCCTATTGGTACCTGGTCTCCTGGCATTCAGTAGAGTCGAAATAGCCGCACTTGGACATCCTAGGGCTTCCAACCTTCCCCTCTCAAGAACCAAGCCGTCAGATGGAGCTGGGACGGACATGGGTGAAGAGATGTTCCTTGTAATAGGAGATCTGATCTGGATGGGAGAGGAACTGGATTCCGGTAGCTGAGTTGTAGTAAGAGGGGGAACCACGGTCTGTTGGGCCAATATGGAACAACTGCCACTATTTCGACCTCTTCCCACCTGAGCCTCGATAGGAAGCGAAGAATGACCGGAACTGGTGGAAAGGCATAAGCCCTGTGGAATCTCCACTGGTCCGTCAGAGCATCCACTCCGAAAGCCTGGGGACAACGACATCTCGTGTAGTACTTCTCCATTTTGTGGTTGCAAGGAGACGCAAACAGATCCACTTCTGGTGACACTCCCAGAGACAGGATCCAATTGAAAACTTCCGTGTGGAGAGACCACTCGTTGTTGTCCAGGGCAAACCTCGAGAGGAAGTCCGCCTGGACATTTTGGACTCCTGGAAGATAGACAGCTGTCAGATTTGATAGGTTCGTCTGGGCCAAAGACATGATAGGACTCACTTCCTTCAGAAGGGAGAGACTGCGTGTGCCCCCTTGTCTCTTGATATAAGACACCGCTGTCGTGTTGTCTAGCCTCAGGAGGACTGAGGCCCCTGATGTTAAGTGGAGAAAGGCTCGTAGAGCACAGAGGGCAGCTCGGAGTTCCAGGACATTTGAAACTACGCCCCGGGATGGGAAATCCCACTGACCCTGGGCTATCTCCGTCAGACAGAGAGCGCCCCAGCCTCTGCTGCTGGCATCCGTTGTCACCGTGATCCATGAAACGGGTGCTATGGAATGGCAATTGAGGAGATTCCTCCGCTGCAGCCACCAGGGGAGACTTTCCTGCATGGACGGGGTTATCCGAACCAGATGGTCTCGAGAACCCGGATCCCACTGTTGTAGGAAACCCTTCTGAAAAGGGCGCATCCTCCATTGAGCCCATTTCACCATGGGGGTTGTTGCTACCATGGTGCCGATTATCCTGAGACACTGAGAGGCTCTGAGCAGGGGAGATGACATTGCCAGGTGAATTCTGTCCCGAATCAAAGGGATTTTCTCCAGAGGCAGAGAGATGGTGCTCTTCAACGTGTTGAACTGGGCTCCGAGGAATATCAGAGACTGTGTCGGATCTAGATGACTTTTTTCCCTGTTCAACAGCCAACCGAACTCTGTCAGGGTAGAAATGACTTGATCTCGGTGTGACACTAGTTGATCCCTGTCCTGCGAAAGCAAGAGTAGGTCGTCCAGGTAGTGGTGTAAACGGATACCCTTGACCCTGATTAATGCCACGACAGCCAGTAAGAGCTTCGAAAACACTCGCGGCGATGTTGTAAGCCCGAATGGGAGACATGTAAATTGGAGGTGTCTCTGATCCACTGCAAAACGTAGGTACTTCTGGAAGTCTCTCGCAATCGGTACGTGAAAGTAGGCATCTTTCAGGTCTATGGAGACTAGCCAATCGCCTGGCTGTATTATCTGACGAATTGTTAGCAGTGTCTCCATCTTGAATTTTTCCTTCCTGATGAAGGAGTTCAGGTATGTCAGGTCGATGACTGGCCTCCAGGAACCGCTCTTTTTGAGGACCATAAAAAGGGGGGAATACACCCCTTGGAATTTCTCTTCCGAGGGCACCGGGACGGCAGCCCCTTGAGCCATCAGAGAATCCGTGTATGATAGAAGAATTTGTTTCTTTTCTCCTTGGTGAGGAAGGATTGTGGGGACAAACCGGTGTAAGGGTGGATTGCAGAACACCCATGAATGGCCTGATGAGACTGTCTTGACCGTCCAGTAGTCCCTGATCGAGGCTGCCCAGACGTGCTGAAAAAGGAGTAACCGCGCCCCGACTTGCTCCGCCTGGACAGGCTTCATATCAAAAGGACTTAGAAGCCTCCCGTCCACCAGAAGAGGATGTCTTTGAGGACTTCTGACCAGAAGGTTGATTTCTCTTCCAGTTTCTCCTGAAATCACGGCCCGGTCTATAGCGGCGGGCATCTCTAGCGCGTTCTTGGTCTTGCCTGGGTTGAGGTCTCCTCTGCCCCAAAAGGCGACGATCTTGGGGTAAGAACCCTGACTTACCCCCTGTGGCACGGGTAATGGCGGAATCAAGTTTGTTCCCAAAGAGGGAGGAACCCTCAAAGGGAATTCTGCACCAGGCCTGTTTAGAGGCAGGATCCGCAACCCATGGGCGTAGCCACAAAGCGCGCTTGGCTGTGACTGAGGAAAGCATGACCCGTGCCACTAAGCGGATAATATCCAGGGATGCTTCCCCCAAGAAGACTGACGCCAGTTTTAGTTCATGGATTGGTGAACTCTTGACCAAATCTTCAGACACACTTGCTAATGCCGCATCCACATCATCTGACCAGGATTCCATAGCTTTCGACAGAGCTGCGAGAGCCAAGGCTGGTTTACAAGCCATACCTGCCGTAATATAGATGCGTTTAAGATCAGTATCGATCTTCCTTTCCAGACCATCCTTAAATGAAACGGTATCCTCTAGAGGGAGGGTGACATGCCTCACCAGCCTCATCAAAGCAGCATCAATGAGCGGAGCTGACTCCAGATGCTTTACCTCTTCGTTCTTAAACGGATACATCTTGGCCACTTTGGAGATTAGTGAGTTCTTCCTCTCAACTTTACTCCACTCTTCTGAAATGATTTCGCCAAGCTCTTCCAGGAAGGGGAAATTTGGTTGATCCTTTTTGAGATGCTTAAAGTATTTCCTCTGTTTAGAGGGTGTTTCTACTGGTTCTTCCCATCTCAATGCGTCTTTAACCGCCTTGACCAACCGTGGCACTAGGGAGAAATCAAAGCCTGCGCCAGGATCTTTCAGATCAGCCTCGCTTTCCGAGGATCCGCTTAAGGAGGGACTGCGTCTAGAGGGACCAGGAGTCCCAAGGTCGACTCCACCAGGAGCTAGCACTGGAGCAGAAGGGGAGATAGCTGAACGATTGGGATCCGTTCTGATCAGGGATTCCTGAACCACTCTTCGGATCATAGCTTCCACCTGCTGGTCCCCAGCTCCTCTTTCTTTTGCAGCTCGGGCATAACATAGCTCACAGAGGGACTTCCCTTCTGGGACCTGAGCTTTACATCCCCAGCAAGCCCTTTTATCAGAGCGGCTAGAATGGCGGTGAGAGTGACGCCCAGATGTGGACTTGGGCTCTTCACTATGGCGCCTAGAAGCTGATCTAGAACGCCTTGAACTTGACGATTGTTTCTGATGATGCGATCTGGAACGATCGGTATCTTCACGTGCTGAGGGTCTATGTTCAGACCTAGGAGTGCTGTGGAAAAAAGGAAATAAACAGAATCCAGAAAGAAACAAACCCAAAACAATCAAGCAGAAGGAATAAACAATTCCTACCTGCAGCGCAAGGGTTGGCCACTGGGGGGCGGTGACACGTCCATAGCAGAAAAAAACCAGGTATCTGAAATGAACAATTCCTTGTCAAAACACAGGGATCAGAGAGAAAGAAAGGGCCTTGGACAGCCAGCAGCGAAGTCTCCTACCTTGCCAGGGAATAAGCACTGCACCGGGAAGCCGCCGTATACACCCGCAGACAACCCAAGTAATAGCTGTATTCTGACAGCTATTTAAACTTGGCGCCGCCGATGACGTCACCGCGCCCCCCAGCGTCGAAAAACGGGGCTCGCGCGCATGCGCGGCCGCCGCCATTTTCCCGGGACTGCGCATGTGCGAACCAAGCCTCGCTCCCAGACGAGGATCGCACTGTGCAGGGACCCGGAAGACGCGGCGGAATGGGACGCAGATGCGTTCCAGCCGCCATAGAGGCCAGAAAGATACAGGAACGAACAACACACAAAAACAGCTGCCATATATGAATGAATAATGCAATATACGATACCACCGCACGATCCTGGTCCAGTCTGATTTGGGGACGATCATCCACTGCACGGCCGGGCATCAATAAGGGGGAGGCCTCCTGCTAATAGCAAGGACGTTTGGCCAGTTGCCGCTTGCCTGCCAATGGCGAGGCTAGTAAGCTCTTCATGGCATCGCAGATCTGCCCGTATCCACCCTGCTAATAGCTGGGACTGCTGGACTCCAGAACCGCCATCAGAACCACCGTGCAACCAGAACCGGACCGTAGAAAAGGTAAGATACACCTTGGTCCTAGGAGGAGGACAAAAAAAGGAACACGGTCTATGGCTGGAAGCAAAGATTTATGGGAGTGGGGTCCTATGAGGTATGAGAGGCGGGATTAACCCATACGTATGCTGCCATGGAGTCTGTCAGGAAATGGACATTGTCTGGACTTCAAGTGGATATGGACATGCCGGGAATATATTCTTGCAGACTTTTAGAAAAGGCCTGGACTTCAAGTGAACACGGCCTGGACTTTAAGTGGACATGCCGGGAATATATTCTTGCAGACTTGTTGGAAAGGCCTGGTCTTCAAGTGGACATGGCCTGGATTTCAAGTGGACATGGACATGCCGGGAAAATATATTCTTGCAGACTTGTAGAAAAGGCCTGGACTTCAAGTGGACATGGCCTGGACTTCAAGTGGACATGGACATGCCGGGAAAATATATTCTTGCAGACTTGTAGAAAAGGTCTGGACTTCAAGTGAACATGGCCTGGACTTCAAGTGGACATGGACATGCCGGGAATATATTTTTGCAAACTAGTAGAAAAGGCCTGGACTTCAAGTGGGCATGTACCAACAAGCTCATACAGGTGTGATGGTCGGTTGAGGGTCCTCTGGTTTTTTGGCCATAAAGGGTATGAAGTCCTCGGAGCTGAGGGGAGAACTAAACACAATTGGCCATGCCTGCCTGCAGACGGGGGGTCACCCTACCACGTCAAAAGGGTTCCAGAGGAGCCTGCGTGCCTTTGATTTAAAGATGCCGGAGCCTGAAGATTTCCGAGCGTGAAGTTTATTTACTTATTCCGTGAAGCGTGGAGCATTCCTGTGACACAATATGATTTCCTGGGTAATAATTGCCACATGCTCGGCGATGTGAGGAGCCCAGGCGCATCGGGGGCAGACGCACTCAGGATCCTCCGTCTCACGCAAGGCGTGTGCCACATGACTGACGCCGAGGCATTCCGCGCCCACGGAGCGTTAGATAAACTCGGCTAATCAGCGCCCCCCCCCGGATAATGGAAGGCACGGTGAGCGAGGAGGAGCGTTTCCTGTGCTCTGGTGACCGGGACGCCCCCTCATGCTAACCTAATTAGTTCCCCTCTTTTTATAGTACGGGGTCTTCTTTTTTTTTTTTTTTCGCTCACACATGCAACTAGTTACGCCAATAATCTGTAACAGATTGCACGGTCCGGTCTTCTCCCCCCCCCCCCCCCACCCGTCATCTACAACCTAATCACCGCTAATTCTCCTCACCTCATCCTAACATGGACCTTCCAGGAACGTTCCAAGCCTGCAAGACGAGCCTGACGGGTCACCATGTACAGAAACAGCACCGCCGTGCAGGAAAGTCCCACCTTTTATCAATAACACGTTCCAATCAATCACATCTCCTAGGCCGAGATTGTGTCATCAGTCTGCTGCAGGCAGGAGGAAGCATTTCCTCAGTCTCCCCCCGTCTTCCGGTGACTTTTCCTAGTCCAAGATGATGTCATTGGTCTGCTGCTGGCAGGAGGGAACATTTCTTCAATCTCCCATTCCCTTGTGGCTTAGCCTAGCCTGATATGATGTCATCAGTCTACTCCAGGAAGGAGGAAGCAGACCCCCCAGCAGGAATAGATCCCCGCCAACAACAACAGACCTCCTGCAATAATAAAGCATCCCCCAGTGACAATAGATCCCCAGCAGGAACAATAGATCCCCCGCCAACAACAATAGAGCCACCCCCGACAACAATAGATCCCCCAGCAGCAACAATAGATCCCCCGCCAACAACAATAGAGCCACCCCCGACAACAATAGATCCCCCAGCAGCTAGCACCAATAGACCCTCCAGCAAGGAGCAACAATAGATCCCTTAACAACAACAAAAGATTCCCCACCAACAACAATAGAGTCACTTCTTGACAACAATAGATCCCCCAGCAGCCAGCATCAATAGACCCTCCAGCAACCAGCAACAATAGATCCCTTAACAACAATAGTTTCCCCACCAACAACAATAGAGAGCCCCACAGCAACAATAGATCCCCCAACAACAATAGAGCCACCCACTAACAACAATAGATCCCCCAGCAGCTAGCATCAATAGACCCTCCAGCAGCCAGCAACAAAAGATCCCCCAACAACAACAATAGATTCCCCATCAACAACAATAGAGTCACTTCTGGACAACAATAGATCCCCCAGCAGCCAGCATCAATAGACCCTCCAGCAACCAGCAACAATAGATCCATTAACAACAATAGTTTCCCCACCAACAATAATAGAGAGCCCCACAGCAACAATAGATCCCCCAACAACCCCTGTCAATAGACCCTCCAGCAACCAGCAACAATAGATCCCTTAACAACAATAGTTTCCCCACCAACAACAATAGAGAGCCCCATTAACAACAATAGATCCCCCAGCAGCTAGCATCAATAGACCCTCCAGCAGCCAGCAACAAAAGATCCCCCAACAACAACAATAGATTCCCCATCAACAACAATAGAGTCACTTCTGGACAACAATAGATCACCCAGCAGCCAGCATCAATAGAGCCTCCAGAATCTAGCAACAATAGATTCCCAACAACAACAAAAGATTCCCCACCAACAACAATAGAGCCACCCACGGAAAACAATAGATCCCCCAGCAGCTAGCACCAATAAACCCTCCAACAACAATAGATCCCTTAACAACAACAATAGATACCCCACCAACAACAATAGAGGCACCCACAGACAACAATAGATCCCCCAGCAGCTAGCGCCAATAAACCCTCCAGCAACCATCAAGGATAGATCCCTGAACAACAACAATAGATCCCCCACCAACCACAATAAAGAGCCCCCCCAGCAACAATAGATCCCCCAACAACAACAAAAGATTCCCCACCAACAACAATAAAGCCACCCACGGACAACAATAGATCCACCAGCAGCTAGCACCAATAGACCCTCCAGAAACCAGCAAAAATAGATCCCTTAACAACAACAATAGACCCCTACCAACAACAATTTAGCCCCCCCCTCAGCAATAATAGATCCCCAAGCTGCCAGCATCAATAGACCACCCAGCACACCCCCATCACCCATTGCCATTACTTACATTCAGTGCTGGAGATGCCGGACTTGCGTTCCCCCCCCCATTCCCGCTGACCCCCCCCCCCCCAGCATTTATGTTGAAGAATAAAGTACAATGTAGCAGAGTGGAGTCTCTAGAAATCTGATCTTTTTATTATGTTTTATGTCAACGGGAATAAAAGTCCGTCAACTTGAAAAGAACGAAAGAAAGAATATTGTGTTGGTTGACGTTCTCCTGATGACCCGGGTGGTAAGTGGTATATTGGTAGTCAGACGCGTATCTTACCAATTTCCAGGGGGAAAAAAAACCAAACCCTCTGCATGGATACGGCACCCAGCAGGTCAAACGGATCGATAAAACGCCGGCGGTATAAAGGAAAGAAGAAGAGCCGGTTTGTGAATGCAGCATGGCACAGACAAAGGCCATAGAAGGCCACATCTTTGTAGGCTCCTCACAAAGACATTAAAGAAGACAGGCGTTGGCGAAGCTCCTGGCTATTATCATCTCCTGACGGCCCACAAAGGTTTCAGTCGACAAGAATTGGCAGATTTCCCGGCTTTGCATATACAAGAAAAATTTTTTTTTTTAAATAAAGAGAGGGGGTAAAAAAAAAAAAACGCAAAGTGTAATCATTGTTAATTTAATTGTCCCGAAGTGTTCCTCCAACACGAGGGAAAAAAAACAAATGTGGACGAGGTGGGCCCCATAACTCAGCCGTGTGCCGCCTCTGACAGTAATGGAGCCAGAGAGCCCATAAAGCAGTCAGCGGGGATGAGGGATGGTCCGGTGCTGAGTGCTCGCCCGTCACTGCGTGCCGAACGTTCCAAGGATGAGAGCGCTCCTGGACCATGCAAGACATACACTTCAAGGGGAATGGGCCATTAAAGGAGGCATAAAACCTGAGGGCACCTAGTGTCCACGTTGGTGCTATTTTTTTTTTTTAACAGAAAAATTTTTATTGAACAAATCAGCAGTACAATATAGAATTTCAATACAGACATTGTAGTGAGAATAAAAAAGAAAAAGAAAAGGTGAAATTGACATTTAAACAATAGCCATTATTTATCAGGAATTCCAGGCGTGCAAACATCAGAAGTTTTTTGGTGCTATTTTAAATAGAGGTTACAACTGTAGCACCCTCCTAGCGTAGAGTAGACTGCCGGGTAAAATTTAGCTTGGCTCCCCTGTCAGGCATTGATTATTTAGGGCTGCTCGGTGCTCCTCAAGCTTCTGCTCTGTTACTTCCCCCTGCCTTCTAGAGCAGGGGTCCTCAACCTTAATTGGTGCCGATCCATGGCCTGTTGGGGGCCAGGCCACACAGCTGGGGGTGGGTGGCAGATAAGCTAACCAGCACAACCTGCACTGCCACCCTCCCACCACCAGAAGGCGCCCGCTCCCCCTCTCCTAGCGCCACTACTCCTTTCCCTCTTTGTGGGGACCTTACCTACGGAGAAGAAGAACAGAAGGCACACCCCCCTGCCCTCCATAGGTGACAGGTTGCACCAACACACTTCCCCCTCCAGGTGACAGGCTACAGTCCAGGGGTCTCAAACTGGCGGCCCTCCACCTGTTGCGAAACTACAAGTCCCATGAGGCATTGCAAGGCTGACAATTACAGGCATGACTCCCACAGGCAGAGGCATGATGGGACTCATAGTTTTGTAACAGCTGGAGGGCCGCCAGTTTGAGACCCCTGGGCTACACAAACACCTCCCCCTTTGATGTGACAGGGGGTGCTCACACAAAGAAGTTGACAGGCTTCACACACAAATCCCCTTCATCCGGGAGGTAAAAGGCAGCACCCAACCCCCCCTCGCCTGGAGGTAAAAGGTTGTACACCTCCCCCCCCGATGTAACAGGCACCAACTACCCCCTCCCTGGTCCTTGAAGGGGCTGGGGCTGTCATTGCTGAGGCCTTCTCTGGGAGGTTGGGGACCCCTGTTCTAGAGGATTCTAGAAGTATAGTGGAAGAAAGGACAAGGCATGCCGCCCCAATATGTATGGGACTCCAGCCAATCCCTAAGGATGTGTGCCCAGTAGGTGGCGAGAGAGCTCATAAATAGTCGGAGGCCTGAGCAGGAGTTGCAGTGTTCCTGAGTCCAGTTCTGAAGGAAGAGACCCCTGTGCGGGAGCTCCGCCCCATTGCAAGATCCTAGAGAAGGTTTTGAGGAAGACAGCAAGGTCCCAGCTAGGCTTAGCGGGGGGGGGGGGGGCCTATTTGCAAATCCACGTTCAGGGATCAAGTCGGATCTGGGTCAGGTTGAATAATGGGAAGTGTCATGTAACCCTCTCCCTGTGGGTCCTCACAGTCATGAACCTGCCCTTTAAAGGAAGATGTTATTATAACGTAGCCTGGGCCCAAAGAACTTCAGTGGAAGGACAATCCACCACTCACCACCCATGACATCTCCAGCCCATAATTGGAAAAAAGAAAGGTATGTATCTAGTATATATGTAGGCCCATGGAAGGAAGGGTTAAGGACCTGAAACAATATACCCCACAGAAACAATAGACATCCCAGGACCCAGCATCAGTAGACCCCTCTCTCACCAGTAGACCCCCCCTAGCAACAATTGACCCCCCAACAACATAAAAACTTCTCCATCCCCAGGAACAAGAAATCCTCCTCAGCAGCAAGAGATCTCCCAGCAACAATGGACTCCAGCAGCCAGCATCAGTAGACCCCTCCCTCAACAGTAAACCCCTCCCAGCAACAACTGACCACCCAACAACCCCCAACAACAATAGATCTAACTAACTCTACTAACAACAATAAATCCTCCACCAGCAGCATAAGACTCAACTCAACACTAGAGTCCCCCATCCCAGCGACCATAAATCCCTAGCAGCCCGCATCAATAGACCCTTCAGCACACCTTCGCACCCGTTGCCATTACATACATTTAGTGCTTGAGGTGCTGAAACTGAATTCCCCTGCTGGAAAAAATCCCCGCCCCCCACAAGTTGCAGAGGGAGGGGCAAATGCAGTTCATGAAACACGTCAAAATCTTTTCCTTGAAGATCTCGGGATATTCTTATATAAATCCAAAATAGTTGACATAATGCAGGAGGGAGAACATATAGAGTAGACATGGACCGAACCCCCCCCAGTTCGGTTTGCGCCAGAACAGCTGAACATCACAAAACGTTCGGACCCGAACACCGAACCCCCATTGAAGTCTATGGGATCTGAACTTGAAAAATCAAGTCCCCATTTTGAAATCTTATATGCAAGGTATTGGCCATAAAAAGGGTATGGGGGAATGGAGGGCCCGGGCACTGCCCTGGGGAATGTTTTTTTTTAAACATTTTATTTTTAAGGTGCAGTGATTTTAATGATGCTTAAAGTGAAACAATAAAAATGAAAGTTTTCTTTAAATATAGTGCCTGGGAGGGTCCCCTTATTCTGCCTGTAAAATGGTGCATCTGTACCATGTATAGAACCTGCTGCAGCAAAAATGACATTTCTAAAGAAAAAAAAAAATGACATTTAAAATGACTTGCAGTTGCCATTGCCCAAATCACAAAAAAAATGAAAAGAAAAAATTGGTGTGGGGCCCCCCACGCCACATTTTTTATTAAAAAAACAGCATGGGGTCCCCCCAAAATCCATACTAGACCCTTATCTTAGCACTCAGCCTGGAAGGCCAGGAAAGGGGGGGAAGAGCGAGCAGCCCCCCTCCTGAACCATACCAGGACACACGCCCTCAACATCGGGGGGCAGAGCCCCCCTGCCCCAAAGCACCCAACCCCCCCATGTTGAGGTCATGTGGCCTGGTATGGTTCAGGAGGAGGGGCTGCTCACTCGCCCCCCCCTTTTCTGCTAAGTGCTAAGATAAGGGTCTGGTATGGATTGGGGGGGACCGCACACCGTTTTTTTTTTTTTTAATTGGTGTGGAGGGCCCACACCGTTTTTTTTTTTCTCATTTCTTTTTTGTATTGCAATGGCAACCGCAAATCATTTTAAATGTCTTTTTTTTCTTCTTTAGAAACATCATTTTTGCTGCAGCAGGTTCTATACATGGTACAGATGCGCCGCCAGACTAAGGCCCCCCCCCCCCCCGGGCCCTATATTTAAAGAAATTTTTCATTTTTCTGCATTGATACATGGCCTGCCAGGCTGCATGCTCGGATAAGGGTCCGGTATGGATATTGGGGGGGGGGCGCGCCATTTTTTTTCTTTTTAGCGTGGGGACCCCACACCATTTTTCTCATCAATTTTTCATTTTCTTTAACTGTCAGTGGGGAAGCAGGTGACTCATTCGTTGTTAAGGACGCGGCGGCAGTCTTCCCCACTCCCTAACAACATATTGACTGTGCGCTCAGCGGGCGAATATCCCGCCGAACGCACAGAAAATGTAGTTGTTCATTGAACTTTCGCTGGGCCCAAACCATTTGCCCAACGTTAATATAGAGGGGATGGAATAATTTGGGGCTGTGTGACCCTAATATTTTAAAGTGAAACTTTTTTTTTGGAGAAAGAGTAACCATTTTATTTCTCAGTGTTTTCTATATCGGTACGTAAGTCCCGGGTTCCCTGCATATCGTGGTGCAGCAATCTGTGTGCAATCTCCCGGTAACAGCTTGTATTTAATCGTGTGTGGAAGAAGTTGAATGAGAGACGTATCGGAGGAGAAGTGGCTCCTGATTACCTGTAAACAACGCGTGGCGCTCGCAGGCATAATTACTTCCCTTCTGCACATTCGCCGTTCTTTTTCTGTTTTTCGATGCGGAGACCAGAATGGGAGTTTGCAGAGAAAAGATGTTTGTGTTGCAGGAAAACGTTGAAGAGGTAATTGGACAAAAACGGCTTTACGGTAAAAAGTAAATACGCTTTATGAAACGAGCGGAGGAGCACATTTCTTGCATGGGTGCTCCAAATTTAAAGATGGAGTTTAGCTAAAAGACTTTTCATACAGCTTTAGTTATCTGTGTTCTGTGTCAAATGCCACTTTATTCAAGAAGAGGACAGGGCAGCCCACAGTGCTGGAAGTTCAGTAGCAGGAAGAGGACAGAGCATCTCACAGTGCTGGAAGTTCAGCAGCAGGAAGAGGACAGAGCAGCTCACAGTGCTGGAAGTTCAGCAGCAGGAAGAAGACAGGGCAGGCCACAGTGCTGGAAGTTCGGCAGCAGGAAGAGGACAAGGCAGGCCACAGTACCGGATGTTCAGCAGCAGGAAGAGGACAGGGCAGGCCACAATGCTGGATGTTCAGAAGCAGGAAGAGGACAGAGTAGGCCACAGTTCTGAAAGTTCAGTAGCAGGGAGAGGACAGGGCAGCTCACAGAACTGGAAGTTCAGCAGCAGGAAGAGGACAGGGCAGCAGACAGAACTGGAAGTTCAGCAGCAGGAAGAGGACAGGGCAGCCTACAGAACTGGTTCGGCAGCAGGAAGAGGACAGTGCAGCCCACAGTGCCAGAAGTTCAGCAGCAGGAAGAGGACAGGGCAGTCCACAGTGCTGAAAGTTCAGCAACAGGGAGAGGACAGGGCAGCCCACATCACTGGACATTTAAGCAGCAGGGAAAGGACAAGGCAACCCACAGAACTGGAAGATCAGCAGCAGGAAGGGACAGGGCAACCCATAGAACACAAAACTGGTTCAGCAGCAGGAAGAGGACAGTGCAGCACACAGAACTGGAAGTTCGGTAGCAGGAAGAGGACAGGGCAGCTCACAGAACTGGAAGCTCAGCAGCAGGAAGGGGACTGGGCAACCCACAGTGATGGAAGTTCAGTAGCAGGAAGAGGACAGGGCAGCCCACATCACTGGACGTTTAGGCAGAAAGAAGACAGGTCAGCCCACAGCGCTGGAAGTAGAGTTGCCAACTCATCCCCTTAAAACCAAACACATATTAATTACACAGGTTCGGGGGCTAATACAATGCAGGTAAGATGCTAGTGAATTTAAATACCACTTTAATCAGCCACAGAACCTGTGTAATTAATATATGTTCGGTTTTAAAGGGATGAGGTGGCAACCCTAGCTGGAAGTTCAGTAGCAGGAAGAGGACAGGGCAGCCCACATCACTGGATGTTTAAGCCGAAAGAAGAAGACAGGTCAGTCCACAGAGCTGGAAGTTTAAGCAGAAGGAAGAGGACAGGCCAGCCAACATTTCTAGAAATTTAAGCAGCAGGAAGAGGACAGGGCAGCCCTGCAGTGGAGATATTCACAGAACCCAGCAGCCTGCACATGATGGTTTCTGATGGCTTCCATGATGCTCCTGACACTCTGTATTATTTCATCTATGACACCCCAAAAACTTCACATCAAATTCAGGATGTGGACCCTTTTAGATTGGGCCATTTGAGGAACTTTTCTAGCTGGACTCCAGGAAAAATAGTTTCCTCATTGTTCTGTAGAGAAATGTCTAGTTTGACCTTGAGTGTTGACCTGCTTTTTTCCTTTAGCACCCTTGTCCGTTGTTGGTCCTGTTTATGCCGACCGGCCACAGTTGGATTCTCACCTTGGGCAGGGTGTGACCAGTCACTGCCGGATTTTCTCCTTAGGCCCGGATGACCGGTCTTCTAACTCCTTTGGAAGTCTTAAAAGAGTAATATTGGCGTGATTGCGTTGGCATTGCCTGGATTCAGATCTGTATCTCCTGGTCTTTCCCCACCTTGATGGGCACCTTTGATGGTCATTTAGATTGGGCCATTTGAGGAACTTTTCTAACTGGACTCCAGGTAAAATAGTTTCCTCATTGTTCTGTAGAGAAATGTCTAGTTTGACCTCGAGTGTTGACCTGCTTTTTTCCTTTAGCACTCTTGTCCATTGTTGGTCCTGTTTATGCCGACCGGCCGCTGTTGGATGCTCATCTTGGGCAGGGTGTAACCAGTCACTGCCGGATTTTCTCCTTAGGCCAGGATGACCGGTCTCCTAACTCCTTTGGAAGTCTTAAAAGGGTAATACTGGCGTGATTGCGTTGGCATTGCCTGGATTCAGATCTGTATCTCCTGGCCTTTCCCCACCTTAAAGGACACCTATGATGGTCATGATGTGGAAATCACCAGCAATCTCACGTTTCCACCCAATTTTCACCCGTTTCCACCCACGTTTCCACCCATCGTTGTTGGTCCTGTTTATACCGACCACCACTGTTGGATTCTCATCTTGGGCAGGGTGTGACCAGTCACTGCCGGATTTTCTCCTTAGGCCCGGATGACCGGTCTCTTAATTCCTTTGGAAGTCTTAAAAGGGTAATACTGGTGTGATTGCGTTGGCATTGCCTGGATTCAGATCTGTATCTCCTGGTCTTTCCCCACCTTGATGGGCACCTATGGTGGTCATGATGTGGAAATCACCAGCAATCTCACGTTTCCACCCAATTTCCACCCGTTTCCACCCACTCTAGCCCCAACCGGGTGAAGAATTTCTGTGCACAAGTCAAGACACAGAATCATGAGAGCTGTAGCCCCCCTCACTGGTGCTCCCATGAAATAACATGGCGCACAAGGATATTTCCACCCACATCCCACCTCTGTGTAGGCATCTGATGATGTCATCACCAGGTAATGCCTTTCTTTCCAGATATTTTTGGCTTAGAAACATAGAAAACAAATAATGACCCGAGAGGAACGCGGGGAATAGATCACAGTTGAGACTTTTAGAGTATATGATGTTGTTTCCCGGGCCTGACACCTATCATGAAAGGATCTGAGACGTGTGAAAAGCTTAGCTGAACCCAACAAGATAATTCACATTAAATAATATATAAGCTGTGATGTACAATCTGACCGAACAAATGTTGGTGAATATTTTAACACATGTATGCTCTCAAGGCTTAACCACTTCAGCTACGAGAGGTTTTACTCCCCTTCATGACCAGGCCATTTTGCTATTTAGCACTGCGCTACTTTAACTGGTAATCATGCAAAACTGTACACAAATGAAATTTGTATCATTTTTTAAACACACATAGAGCTTTCTTTTGTTGGTGTTTGATCACCACTGGGGTTTTTATTTTTTATTATACAGTATCTCACAAAAGTAAGTACACCCCTCAGTGACATTTGTGTAAATCTTTTCTTCTATCTTTTCATGTGACAACACTGAAGAAATGACACTTGTCTACAATGTAAAGTAGTGAGTGTACAGCTTGTATAACAGTGTAAATTTGCTGTCCCCTCAAAATAACTCAACACACAGCCATTAATGTCTAAACCGCTGGCAACAAAAGTTAGTACACCCCTAAGTAAAAATGTCCAAATTGGGCCCAATTAGCCATTTTCCCTTCCCGGTGTCATGTGACTCGTCAGTGTTACAAGGTCTCAGGTGTGAATGGGGAGCAGGTGTGTTCAATTTGGTGTTATCGCTCTCACTCTCTCATACTGGTCACTGGAAGTTCAACATGGCACCTCATGGCAAAGAACTCTCTGAGGATCTGAAAAAAAGAATTGTTGTTCTACATAAAGATGGCCTAGGCTATAAGAAGATTGCCAAGACCCTGAAACTGATCTGCAGCATGGTGGCCAAGACCATACAGCGGTATAACAGGACAGGTTCCCCTCAGAACAGGCCTCGCCATGGTCCACCAAAGAAGTTGAGGTCACGTGCTCAGCGTCATATCCAGAGGTTGTCTTTGGGAAATAGACGTATGAGTGCTGCCAGCATTGCTGCAGAGGTTGTAGGGGTTTGCCTGTCAGTGCTCAGACCATGCGCCGCACACTGCATCAAATTGGTCTGCATGGCTGTCGTCCCAGAAGGAAGCCTCTTCTAAAGATGATGGACAAGAAGGACCACAAACAGTTTGCTGAAGACAAGTAGACTAAGGAGATGGATTACTGGAACCATGTCCTGTGGTCTGATGAGACCAAGATAAACGTATTTGGTTCAGATGGTGACAAGCCTCAAACCCCCCCCCCATTGGAATCCATGGACACTCCTCCCATGTACATGGGTATCACAGAGCCTGTGATACCTATGTATATGGGAGGAGCCTGTGATACTTATGTACGTGGGAGGAGTCTGTGATACTTATGTACATGGGAGTAGTCTGTGATACTTCTGTACGTGGGAGGAGCCTGTGATACTTATGTACGTGGGAGGAGCCTGTGATACTTATGTACGTGGGAGGAGCCTGTGATACTTATGTACGTGGGAGGAGCCTGTGATACTTATGTACATGGGAGGAGCCTGTGATACTTATGTACGTGGGAGGAGCCTGTGATACTTATGTACGTGGGAGGAGTCTGTGATACTTATGTACATGTAAGTAGTCTGTGATACTTCTCTACGTGGGAGGAGCCTGTGATACTTATGTACGTGGGAGGAGCCTGTGATACTTATGTACGTGGGAGGAGCCTGTGATACTTATGTATGAGGGAGGAGCCTGTGATACTTATGTATGTGGGAGGAGCCTATGATACTTATGTACGTGGGAGGAGCCTGTGATACTTATGTACGTGGGAGGAGCCTGTGATACTTATGTACGTGGGAGGAACCTGTGATACTTATGTACATGGGAGGAGCCTGTGATACTTATGTATGTGGGAGGAGCCTGTGATACTTATGTACGTGGGAGGAGCCTGTGATACTTATGTACGTGGGAGGAGTCTGTGATACTTATGTACATGGGAGTAGTCTGTGATACTTCTGTACGTGGGAGGAGCCTGTGATACTTATGTACATGGGAGGAGCCTGTGATACTTATGTACGTGGGAGGAGCCTGTGATACTTATGTACGTGGGAGGAGCTTGTGATACTTATGTACGTGGGAGGAGCCTGTGATACTTATGTACGTGGGAGGAGCCTGTGATACTTATGTACGTGGGAGGAGCCTGTGATACTTATGTACGTGGGAGGAGCTTGTGATACTTATGTATGTGGGAGGAGCCTGTGATACTTATGTACGTGGGAGGAGCCTGTGATACTTATGTACATGGGAGGAGCCTGTGATACTTATGTACATGGGAGTAGTCTGTGATACTTCTGTACGTGGGAGGAGCCTGTGATACTTATGTACGTGGGAGGAGCCTGTGATACTTATGTGCATGGGAGGAGCCTGTGATACTTATGTACGTGGGAGGAGCTTGTGATACTTATGTACGTGGGAGGAGCCTGTGATACTTATGTACATGGGAGGAGTCTGTGATACTTATGTACGTGGGAGGAGCCTGTGATACTTATGTACATGGGAGGAGCCTGTGATACTTATGTACAATGGGGAGAACAAGTATTTGATACACGGCCGATTTTGCAGGTTTTCCTACTTACAAAGCATGTAGAGGTCTGTAATTTTTATCATAGGTTCTCCTCAACTATGAGAGACGGAATCTAAAAAATCCAGAAAATCACATTCTATGATTTTTAAGTAATTTATTCGCATTTTATGGCATGACATAAGTATTTGATACATCAGAAAAGCAGAACTTAATATTTAGTACAGAAACCTTTGTTTGTAATTACAGAGATCACACGTTTCCTGTAGTTGTTGACCAGGTTTGCACACACTGCAGTAGGGATTTTGACCCGTTCCTCCATACAGACCTTCTCCAGATCCTTCAGGTTCCGGGCTGTCGTGGATATGGACTTTCAGATCCCTCCAAAGATTTTCTATTGGGTTCAGGTCTGGAGACTGGCTAGGCCACTCCAGGACCTTGAGATGCTTCTTATGGAGCCACTCCTTAGTTGCCCTGGCTGTGTGTTTTGGGTTGTTGTCATGCTGGAAGACCCAGCCACGACCCATCTTTAATGCTCTTACTGAGGGAAGGAGGGTGTTGGCCAAGATCTTGCGATACATGGCCCTATCCATCCTCCCCTCAATACAGTGCAGTCGTCCTGTCCCCTTTGCAGAAAAGCAGCCCCAAAGAATGATGTTTCCACCTCCATGCCTCATGGTTGGGATGGTGTTCTTGGGGTTGTACTCATCCTTCTTCTTCCTCCAAACACGGTGAGTGGAGTTTAGACCAAAAAGCTCTATTTTTGTCTCATCAGACCACATGACCTTCTCCCATTCCTCCTCTGGATCATCCAGATGGTCATTGGCAATCTTCAGACGGGCCTGGACATGCGCTGGCTTGAGCAGGGGAACCTTTGCGTGCGCTGCAGGATTTTAATCCATGATTAAATGGTTTTCTTTGAGACTGTGGTCCCAGCTCTCTTCAGGTCATTGACCAAGTCCTGCCGTGTAGTTCTGGGCTGATCCTTCACCTTCCTCATGATCATTGATGCCCCACGAGGTGAGGACTTGCATGGAACCCCAGACCGAGGGAGATTGACCGTCATCTTGAACTTCTTCCATTAACTTCTTCTCACCAAGCTGCTTGCCTATTGTCCTGTAGGCCATCCCAGCCTTGTGCAGGTCTACAATTTAATCCCTGATGTCCTTACACAGCTCTCTGGTCTTGGCCATTGTGGAGAGGTTGGGGTCTCTTTGGTTGAGTGTGTGGACAGGTGTCTTTTATACTGGTAATGAGGTCAAACAGGCACGGTTAATACAGGTAATGAGTGGAGAACAGGAGGGCTTCTTAAAGAAAAAATAACAGGTCTGTGAGAACCAGAATTCTTACTGGTTGGTAGGTGAACCTATCATAAAAATTATAGACCTCTACATGCTTTGTAAGGAGGAAAACCTGCAAAATCGGCCGTGTATCCAATACTTGTCCTCCCCGCTATACATGGGATTTTTTCCCTTTTTATTTTTAATAAATTTGCAAAGATTTCAAACAAACTTCTCCCAGGTTGTCCTTATGGGGAATTGTTTGTAGAATTCTGAGGAAAATAATGAATTGAATTTATTTTGGAATAAGGCTGTAACATAACAAACTGTGGAAAAAGTGAAGCGCTGTGAATACTTTCCGGGTGCTCTGTATGTGGGGGATTTCTAGTTTAGCTGGTTTGCATTCCAGCTCCGAGTGACCTAACACGGCACAATCAGCCAGAACGTTATATGATACAGAAGAATGAAGGGCTGAGGCCCATGCATTTCTCTACTCTCATCTCTCTAAGCGGGATTAGCAGCCAGGAATCCATCCAGTTCTCAGGGTCCAAGTCCTCGGCAGTTTTGGGATGATGCTGGTGGGCTGTATCAAGCCGAGGTTTATTATTTCTTTCAGGGACCCTAGAGGGAAGAACTTCCCATCGTTGTTCCCAGTTATGTAGCTCCTCACCGGAAGTCTTAGTTTGGCCTGTGTATTCCTCATATCATATACATTAAAGATCTACCAGAGGAAGAGGCATAACTAGAACCGTCAGGGGCCCTGTGCAAGAAATCATGAAGGGCCCCCCTGACCCTTGGCTGGGGCCCTTCAAATTGATCCTGAGGCCCTTTACGGCCGTCTGTCCCACAGCTGGACCCTTTCACATATTCTCCTCCCCCCCCCCACGGTGGTGGAACAGCAGGGCCTGGTCACAAGTGTGACCTTTGGGACCCTGGTAGGCTGGCCACTGTTATCAGTTGTTTTTTTTTAATTTTATTTTGTTTTTTTTGTATTATTTTTTACTATTTATTTTTTTGTACAATTTCATTTTTTATTATCTTTTTACTATTCTTTTTTTAGGATCCCCATTGGGGGGCTTTTGGTGAGATATCAGGGGTCTAAACAGAACCTTTCACTTTCACTTTTGAGACAGAGAGATGAGATTGAGGACATAGCCCTCAATCTCTATTTCTGCAGCCTCAGCTGCAGAAAATGAAGGGACAGATAAAACTCTGTACAGAGGCTTCCCGTTCATTCATAAAACTGAAGCATAATAAACGCAGTTTACTATGCCTTAGTTATGAATGGACAGAGTCAGTGATTGGTGTGGATCACTGACTCTGTTTATTCAGAAACGGAAGGGGCCGGTAAATGACATATCCATCCTGACGCATCCCCCACAGCAGCCCACAGGAGAGAGGAGGGGGGAAGCCGGCAGTGCTGTGGGGGAGGAGAGGTGAAGAACACACAGGGGGGGCAGGAGAGCACACAGAGGCCTGGTGACAGCAGGAGCTGGATAGGAGGGGCAGCTGGGGTGGCATATAGATGAACCGATCCTCTCCATTTTTATCCTGCAGCTGGTGAACGACTGCAGGAGGGAGAGGAGGAGGAGCAGGCTTTCAGCTGCTGCAGGAGGAACATGGAGGGGATTGGTTCCACTATATCCTGCCATCCCTGCTGCCCCTCCTATTCAGGTGTACAGGAGAACCCCACAGGCCCCCTGTAGCATTAAGCTGGGTCACAGTTGAGACCCCTGTGACCTCTGAAGGTACGCCCCTGAGCAGAGGGTACTCTCCATTAACTCTAACAATGGTTATGATTTGGGTGTGTACGTACCTTCAGAGGCAAACAATAGAGATTAGCAAGTTGGTCTACATAAGGAGACTCTACCACCTTTGTCCTTTCAAGCCAAAGTGACAGAAGCTCTAACTAGCTGTCATGGTGCTCCAAGACAAGTGGGCTCACACGATGCATGAAGTCTAAGCACCAGCCTGAAGGAGGGGCTTTGTGGTTGGCAAGGTTTGGCACCAGAAGCACAAGTACCCAACCCCAGCTCCTGTCCTCCCCTGCAGTGGTTGAACCCTCTGCCATCTTGTGCCCCATTTCATGCCAGAGGCCTCCACTCGATATTCCTGGTCGTGGAACTTTACATTCCCAAAGGAAGGATTGTCCACATATAAAGTAGTTTGCTTCACTTTTACTGATGGAATTCTAGTAATCACATAACAGTCACATCACATTGACATACATTCCGGAGGCAATTTGACAGTGTATAGTTAATCACATTTAGTGGACAGTCCGCAGTAGTCACATGTGAAAGCATATGCAGCACCTTGACAGCCTTCTCCCTCCTACAATCTCGCCTTCACCCCAGGGTCATTTGTACTCATAGGATTGTGTTCTCTGTAGTCCGCTACCCCTTGGTTACACCTCTCCCTGAACCCTCCAGGGAAGCAACCTCACACAGGGAACTCTTGGCCTGGCCTGGTCTGGCAGAGTCCACCTTAGCCATAGCCACCAACCTCCATAAGGAACAGAAGGACTACAGCTGGCTCTTCCTGGGTGCAGTTCTACTTCTCCCTGGCCTCCTGCCCTGTCCAGGGCCTATGTGTGCTGGTTACATCCACACAGGTGTGGGGTGTTTATCTCCCATACCCCAAGTGCTGCTAGGACATCACTGCAGGAGGTTTCTACCTAAAAGGAGCCTAGCACCTGATGACCCTATATGCTGTAACCAGACACTTTTCAGTACAGTGCCACCTAGTGGAAAAGAAGCTAACTGCACCTAGCTACAATCCAGTTTTTACTAGAGCTCCTAATGGTGGGGATAGGTTTCACTGAGTGCTGGTACCAGGTCACTATGTGCTGGGATCAGGTCACTGAGTGCTTGTACCAGTTCACTATGTGTGAGGGATGAATTCACTGTGTGCTGGGATCAGGTCACTAAGTGCTGGTACCAGTTCATCGTGTGCTAGGATCAGGTCACTGTGTGCTGGGATCAGGTCACTGGGTGCTGGGACCAGATCACTGGGTGCTGGGACCAGGTCACTGAGTGATGGGATCAGGTCACTGAGTGCTGGTGCCAGGTCACTATGTGCTTGGACCAGCTTGTGGTTCTCGGGATTGCCTCACCAATGGGTGAGTAATGACAGGAGAGCTAAGATGTGCAGGAATGACATGTTGGCCACAGATGGTAGAACCACCCTTGGCTTTATGCATAGAGGCTTTTGGGTTGCATCTATATCCATGAAGGTTCTCATTTATCCAGGAGGTAGGACCACACCATCTGGCAAGGGACGCAGGCTCAACTGAGGCATGGAGTCTAAACACTAGTCTGTTTTCACCAAGGCTTCTACCAAGAGATGGGTTTCACTGTGTTCTGGTACCAGGTCATGGCCCTATGGATTGCCCCACCAAGACGTGAGCAAGGACTGGAAGGCTACAGCGTGGAGAGATTCATATAATCCCTGGTGGACCTGCCCCTATGCCACTATGCTCACTTTGGACAGGTTGTCTTCCAGGTACTGTCTACCCTGTTTTCAAAAATGATCACCCCTGACCTGGAGGTAACCATCAACCAGACGACATTATGAAGATCCAATTTAAACTATTACTGTAACTAACTACAGATGCCAAACAAACCATAGACAAAGTATGGAAATCTTGGTCACTCAACTTGGCTGCGACTAAATATGATGCGATGAGGGCCATGGTTCATGCTAAGATCAAGGCAGAGTTTTAAGACAGGATCAGACAATACTCAAAGATCTGGCAGCCATGGTAGACCATTTCCTCCCTCCATACTTTGGCGCTACATTTCTGCTCCCGAGCTGACCTACCTTTGCTATTGACGATACATCGTTTTCATGTGCAATCACCCAACACTCCCGGGATCCCCGTCCCTGACCCCTTCTCCTCTTGCCACCTTTCCTTTTCCCCTCTCCCCCCTTTCTTCCATTTTCCTCCACAAAACTGTGGGCAGTCTAGGTTGCCCAGTTAGTCAATTAACAACTCTACCGACATTTGGCTATCTGATCACCTATTCACACCCTCTACATTTGGTTACGGCATGATAACCTCTGGTGGTCCTTTCTGAAGCCCTTGTTGGTGGTAATGTTCTCCTGACCATCCCAATGTTAGGTGATCCTTTTCAATTCATGGTAACCTCACCTGTTTTGTTATTTGATAACAGCAGGAGACTTTGGAGAAACAAATCCTGTTGTTTCACAACATCGAACTTTACAGGAACAATTGTAGGGCAAGCAAAGACTGTTAAAAAAATGATACAATTTTGTTACAATTTCCTCATCTCATAAAAAAAAGAATAACATCTAAATATAACTGAACAAGAGAAGAGAAACTAAGACATAAGGAACTAAGAAACTAAGACATGAGGAAAATATAAAAGGGATAATTCTAAAGAATAGAATAGAATAAAACAAAATAGAATAGAATAGAAAATAAAATCAAAGAACCGAATAAAAAAAGAATAAATAAATAAAAAATAAAATGATACAATTTTGTTACAATTTCCTCATCTCATAAAAAAAAAAGAATAAAACCTAAATATAACTGAACAAGAGAAGAGAAGAGAAACTAAGACATAAGAAAAAAGATAAAATGGATAGAATATAATAAAGAATAGAATAGAATAAAACAAAATAGAATAGAATACAAAAGTAAGTAAAAGAACAGAAAAAAATGAATAAATAAATAAAAAATAAAATGATACAATTTTGTTACAATTTCCTCATCTCATAAAAAAAAGAATAAAACCTAAATATAACTGAACAAGAGAAGAGAAGAGAAATTAAGACATAAGAAAAAGATAAAAGGGATAGAATATAATAAAGAATAGAATAGAATAAAACAAAATAGAATGGAATAGAAAATAAAATAAAAGAACAGAATAAAAAATGAATAAATAAATAAAAAATAAAATGATACAATTTTGTTACAATTTCCTCATCTCATAAAAAAAAGAATAAAATCTAAATATAACTGAACAAGAGAAGAGAAACTAAGACATAAGGAACTAAGAAACTAAGACATAAGGAACTAAGAAACTAAGACATAAGGAAAATATAAAAGGGATAATTCTAAAGAATAGAATAGAATAAAACAAAATAGAATAGAATAGAAAATAAAATCAAAGAACAGAATAAAAAAGAATAAATAAATAAAAAATAAAATGATACAAGTTTGTTACAATTTCCTCATCTCATAAAAAAAAAAGAATAAAACCTAAATATAACTGAACAAGAGAAGAGAAGAGAAACTAAGACATAAGAAAAAAGATAAAATGGATAGAATATAATAAAGAATAGAATAGAATAAAACAAAATAGAATAGAATACAAAAGTAAGTAAAAGAACAGAAAAAAATGAATAAATAAATAAAAAATAAAATGATACAATTTTGTTACAATTTCCTCATCTCATAAAAAAGAATAAAATCTAAATATAACTGAACAAGAGAAGAGAAGAGAAACTAAGACATAAGAAAAAAGATAAAATGGATAGAATATAATAAAGAATAGAATAGAATAAAACAAAATAGAATAGAATACAAAAGTAAATAAAAGAACAGAAAAAATGAATAAATAAATAAAAAATAAAATGATACAATTTTGTTACAATTTCCTCATCTCATAAAAAAAAGAATAAAACCTAAATATAACTGAACAAGAGAAGAGAAGAGAAACTAAGACATAAGGAAAAGATAAAAGGGATAGAATATAATAAAGAATAGAATAGAATAAAACAAAATAGAATAGAATGGAAAATAAAATAAAAGAACAGAATAAAAAATGAATAAATAAATAAAAAATAAAATGATACAATTTTGTTACAGTTTCCTCATCTCATAAAAAAAGAGTAAAACCTAAATATAACTGAACAAGAGAAGAGAAGAGAAACTAAGACATAAGGAAAAGATAAAAGGGATAGAATATAATAAAGAATACAATAGAATAAAACAAAATAGAATAGAATAGAACATAAAATAAAAGAACAGAATAAAAAATGAATAAATAAATAAATAAATAAAATAAATAAATAAATAAAATGATACAATTTTGGTACAATTTCCTCATCTCATTAAAAAAACAATAATAAAACCTAAATATAACTGAACAAGAGAAGAGAAACTAAGACATAAGGAAAAGATAAAAGGGATAGAATTTATAATAAAGAATGGAATAGAATAAAACAAAATAGAATAGAATAGAAAAGAAAAGAAAAGAAGAGAATAAAATAAATAAATAAATAAATAAATAAATAAATGAAATGATACAATTTTGTTACAATTTCCTCATCTCATAAAAAAAAAAGAAGAATAAAATCTAAATATAACTGAACAAGAGAAGAGAAGTGAAACTAAGACATAAGTAAAAGATAAAAGGGATAAAATAGAATAAAGAATAGAATAGAATAAAACAAAATAAAAGAACAGAATAAAAAAAAAGAATAAAACAGAATAGAACAGAAAATAAAAGAATAGAATAAATAAATAGAATAAATTAGTATACAAGAGAATAGAAAAAAAAAATTGGAACAAATTTGAATTGATTTGTAAATAATAAATATGCAAAATGAATTCCAAAAACAAATCCTTCTACCATAACGAATATGATCAAATGAAATTATTAACTTAACAAACAAATTTGAAACTAAACAAAACACATTTTTGCATTGTACACATCTCTAGTACTTACAGATTTATAATAATGATAATAATATTTAAAAAAATAAATAATAATAATAATTATTTACAAAATAATACTACTAATAATAATACTAATAATACTACTACTAATAATAAAATAAATTTCAAAATATAATAATAATAACAATAATAATAAAAATAATTTACAAAATACTACTACTACTACTAATAATAATAATAATACTAATAATACAATAATTTACAAAATATAATAATAATAATAATAATAATAATAATAATAATAAAATAATTTAAAAAAATAAAAAATAAACAACTTTTTTTTATTTTTGTAAATAATGGGAATTGTTGATGATACAGAGTGCACAGAGCAAGCTAAACGTGTGTTCAGGTTTATCTCCGTGTTCTTTGCCTCCCGTGAAGTCCTAAGTTGCCGAACAATATGACTTCTCTCACCCCGTCACTGAAGAGCCTCCATAAGTGGTAAAAAAAAAAAAAAAGACTTCCATCTTTCAATAACACTTAGGAGGCCCCTGGGCCCACCATTACAAATAAAATGAAAGAAATCCCTTTTTTTTTTCTGCCGGGCACTCTAATTGGTCTATACACAGCGGGAGAGGTGGGGGCCCCTGCTGGGCACCCGAACTCTTGCCTTTCCCCCACCTTCCCCCCAGCCCTCCTCCTCTTCATGGCTCTGAAGGGAAGAGTTCTATGTGTGATTGTACCTGGAAGACCCTCTGACCTTCTCCCAGCAAGTCCTCCAAGATGTGAGCTTTATAGGGGAAGCCATTTGGCTGAAAGAATTCCCAGATGTGAGAAGTCAGTTCTCCGGAACGTCCGACCGCCACTTCTACTACGCCTAACAGAGCGTCAGTGAGGAGACCCTAGACCGTCACGTTGTTTCACTTCCATGGGCAGGTAGAAATAAATAGAATATTCCGGAATCACACAATAAGTAGCGGCATTTATGGGACGACATTTATTGTGATTACGCCAAACTGTCCAATCATCGCCACACCTGCTGGAGAAACCTCAACCCCCCCATCTGATTGGACAACCGATACCAAGAGGTTACATTGTATTATTGTGGAAGACGTCCGTTGTGAGGACATGAAAGTAGATGGAGACCTGAACCCGGAGGAGATGTAGCCTATCCTCAGTCACGGCAACCCTTGGAAGTATATTAAATCCTGAGGATCCCCCGCCTAAAATAGGGTCCCCCTTCATATCAGAGTCCCCCCCGTCACATGAGAAGCCCCCATCTTCACATCAGAATCCTCAGTCCCCTCTTTTTGCATATTAGATCCTGAAGTACCCCAGTCTAAAACGGGGCCCCCCTTCACATCAGGGGTCCCCACCTTCACATCAGAGGTCTCCCCTCCTATTACATCAGAGTCCTCAGTTCCCCGCTTTCTCATTAGTGTCTCCTTGTCACATCAAAAGCCCCCCCTTCACATCAGAGTACTCACCCCCCCCCCACATTAGAGTACTCAGTCCCCCATATCAGAGTACTCAGTCCCCCCCTCATATCAGAGTACTCAGTCTCCCCCCACTTCAGAGAACTCAGTTCCCCCTCACATCAGAGTACTTGGTCCCCCCTGCCCACATTAGAGTACTCAGTCCCCCCTATATCAGAGTACTCTGCCCCCCTCACATCAGAGTACTCAGCCCCCCGCCCACATCAAAATACTCAGTCCCCCCATATCAAAGTACTATGCCCCCCTCACATCAGAGTACTCAGTCCCCCCTGCCCAGATTAGAGTACTCAGCCTGCCCCTCACTTCAGAGTGCTCAGTCCTCCTCTCCACATCAGAGTACTCAGCCCTCCCCCAACATCAGAGTACTCAGTCCCCCCTACATCAAAGTACTCAGTCCCTCTTCACATCAGAGTACTCCGTCGTCATCCCTCACATCAGAGTACTCAGTCTCCCCTAACTTCAGGGTACTCAGTCCCTTCTTCACATAAGCGTACTCCATCCCCCCTCCTCACAATAGAGTACTCCCCTCTGTCCACTTTGGAGTACTCAGTTCCCCTCACATCAGAGTACTCAGTCCCTCCACCTCAGAGTATTCAGTCCCCCCCCACATCAGAATAAACCATCATCGTCTCTCACATAAGAGTACTCAGTCCCCCTCATATCGGAGTACTCATTCCCCCTGACATCAGAGTACTCAGTCCGCCCTCACATCAGAGTACTCAGTCCCGTCCCCCACTTTAGAGAACTCAGCCCCCCCTCACATCAGAGTACTCAGTCCCTCCTGCCCAGATTAGGGTACTCAGTTCCCCCATATCAGAGTACTCTGCCCCCCCTCACATCGGAGTACTCAGTCCCCCCTGCACACATTAGAATGCTCAGTCCCCCTCACATCAGAGTACTCAGTCCTGTCCCTCACATCAGAGTACTCCGTCCCCCCTGCCCATATTAGAGTGCTCAGTCCCCCCCATATCAGAGTACTCTGCCCCCCTTCACATCAGAGTACTCAGTCCCCCCCACATCAGAGTACTCAGTCCCCCCTACATCAGAGTACTCAGTCCCCCCTACATCAGAGTACTCAGTCCCCCCTACATCAGAGTACTCAGTCCCCCTTCACATCAAAGTACTCCGTTGTCGTCCCTCACATCAGAGTACTGAGTCCCCCCACTTCAGAGTACTCAGTTCCCCCCACTTCAGAGTACTCAGTTCCCCCCACTTCAGAGTACTCAGTCCCCACCTTACATCAAAGTACTTAGTCCCCTCTGCCTACATTAGAGTTCTCAGTCCCCCCACCATATCAGAGTACTCAGCCCCCCTCACATCAGAATCTTCAGCCACCCCCTGTTTACATTGGAATCCTTAGCCCCCTCTTTACATCGGAGTCCTCAAATCCCTCCCATTCATATCAGAGTCTCCAGTCCCCCCTTTTCGCATAAGAGTCTTCCCTTCTGATGACCTTAGCATTGGTGGTATGGCAGTGTGCAGGGGCAGAGGAGGCCAAGAAGGAGATGGACCTCCATCCCCGTTCTGAATGCTGGGGCCTCACTGAATCCCCACCCCCCTGGATTGACATCATGCGTTTCAATGGTGCTGGCGGCCAGCTCACCTGTGCCATAGAAATGCTGGGCAAAAATACTGCATGCAGTACAGCACCCCTGTTGAGAAACGCTGTTATAAAACAATTGTAATTTTTCTAAAATAAAATCCTTATTTTCCCTTTTTTACATACATTGTTCCATCTCAGAGCTGCTGACCCCCTGCCACCTCTTTGTAGCCACTTCCTGACTCCATGTCCTCCAATGATGGCTGCACGGCGTTTCTCCAGCCTGGTTCCCTGATGGTGACAACAGTGGACCATGTCTGTGTAATGTGTGCTGAAATAGCCAATGGCAAGTCAATACCCACGCATTTCGTCACCTGGCCTTCATCAGAGGTATGCTTTTGCCAAAATTTCAGGGGAAAAAAACCTCTGGATCTTGCTCAAGTTGATGGTGACCACACTGGACAAAGCTTGTTTAACGTGCGTTGAAATGGCCAACTGTAGTTTTCATTGGCAAGCCAATACGACACGTTTCGTTACCTGCTCTTCATCAGAGGTATGCTTTTGCCAAAATTTCAGGGGAAAAAAAACCTCTGGATCATGCTCATCCTAATGGTGACCACACTGGACAAAGCTTGTTTAAAATGTGTTGAAATGGCCAACTGTAGTCTCTATTGGCAAGCCGATACAGACGTGTTTTTTTCCCTGGCCTTCAGCAGAGGAATGCTTTTGACAAAATTTCAGGGCAAAAAAAACCTCTGGATCTCGCTCAAGTTGATGGTGACCACAACGAACAAAGCTTGTTTAACATGCGTTGAAATGGCCAACTGTAGTCTCTATTGGCAGGCCAATACGACACGTTTCGTCACCTGGACTTCATCAGAGGAATGCTTTTGCCAAAATTGCAGGGAAAAAAAAAACCTCTGAGCCTTGCTCATCCTGATGGTGACTATACTGGCCAAGGCTTGTTTAACGTGTGGTGAAATGGCCAATTGCAGTCTCTATTGGCACACGCAGGCTGACGCGTTTCGTCACCTGCCCTTTATCAGAACCACGCTTATGACAAAATTTCAGGGGGAAAAAATCATCTGAATCTTACTCATCTTGATGATCACCACAGTGGTCAAAGCTTGTTTAACATGTGTTCAAATGGCCAATTGTAGTCTATACTGATGCGTTTCGTCACCTTGCCTTCATCAAAGGCATGCTTTTGCATGCATCACTAATCGTCATAGTCGACATAGTACAGGAGATGATCAGAGACTGCAGACATAATACAGGAGATGATCAGAGACTGCAGACATAGTACAGGAGATGATCAGAGACTGCAGACATAGTACAGGAGATGATCAGAGACTGCAGACATAATACAGGAGATGATCAGAGACTGCAGACATAGTACAGGAGATGATCAGAGACTGCAGACATAGTACAGGAGATGATCAGAGACTGCAGACATAATACAGGAGATGATCAGAGACTGCAGACATAATACAGGAGATGATCAGAGACTGCAGACATAGTACAGGAGATGATCAGAGACTGCAGACATAGTACAGGAGATGATCAGAGACTGCAGACATAGTACAGGAGATGGTCAGAGACTGCAGACATACTACAGGAGATGATCAGAGACTGCAGACATAATACAGGAGATGATCAGAGACTGCAGACATAGTGCAGGAGATGATCAGAGACTGCAGACATAGTACAGGAGATGATCAGAGACTGCAGACATAATACAGGAGATGATCAGAGACTGCAGACATAGTATACAGGAGATGATCAGAGACTGCAGACATAGTACAGGAGACGATCAGAGACTGCAGACATAGTACAGGAGATGATCAGAGACTGCAGACATAATACAGGAGATGATCAGAGACTGCAAACATAGTACAGGAGATGATCAGAGACTGCAGACATAATATAGGAGATGATCAGAGACTGCAGACATAGTACAGGAGATGATCAGAGACTGCAGACATGATACAGGAGATGATCAGAGACTGCAGACATAATACAGGAGGTGATCAGAGACTGCAGACATAATACAGGAGATGATCAGAGACTGCAGACATAGTACAGGAGATGGTCAGAGACTGCAGACATAATACAGGAGATGATCAGAGACTGCGGACATAATACAGGAGATGATCAGAGACTGCAGACATAATACAGGAGATGATCAGAGACTGCAGACATGGTACAGGAGATGATCAGAGACTGCAGACATAGTACAAGAGATGATCAGAGACTGCAGACATAATACAGGAGATGATCAGAGACTGCAGACATTGTACAGGAGATGATCAGAGACTGCAGACATAGTACAGGAGATGATCAGAGACTGCAGACATGATACAGGAGATGATCAGAGACTGCAGACATAATACAGGAGGTGATCAGAGACTGCAGACATAATACAGGAGATGATCAGAGACTGCAGACATAGTACAGGAGATGGTCAGAGACTGCAGACATAATACAGGAGATGATCAGAGACTGCGGACATAATACAGGAGATGATCAGAGACTGCAGACATAATACAGGAGATGATCAGAGACTGCAGACATGGTACAGGAGATGATCAGAGACTGCAGACATAGTACAAGAGATGATCAGAGACTGCAGACATAATACAGGAGATGATCAGAGACTGCAGACATTGTACAGGAGATGGTCAGAGACTGCAGACATAATACAGGAGATGATCAGAGACTGCAGACATAATACAGGAGATGATCAGAGACTGCAGACATAGTACAGGAGATGATCAGAGACTGCAGACATAATACAGGAGATGATCAGAGACTGCAGACATAGTACAGGAGATGATCAGAGACTGCAGACATAGTACAGGAGATGATCAGAGACTGCAGACATAGTACAGGAGATGATCAGAGACTGCAGACATAGTACAGGAGATGATCAGAGACTGCAGACATAATACAGGAGATGATCAGAGACTGCAGACATAATACAGGAGATGATCAGAGACTGCAGACATGGTACAGGAGACGATCAGAGACTGCAGACATAATACAGGAGATGATCAGAGACTGCAGACATAATACAGGAGATGATCAGAGACTGCAGACATAGTACAGGAGATGATCAGAGACTGCAGACATAGTACAGGAGATGGTCAGAGACTGCAGACATAGTACAGGAGATGATCAGAGACTGCAGACATAATACAGGAGATAATCAGAGACTGCAGACATAGTACAGGAGATGATCAGAGACTGCAGACATAATACAGGAGATGATCAGAGACTGCAGACATAATACAGGAGATGGTCAGTTCATTGCTGGTCCTCCAGCCAGCAAATGAGGCGGAGCTCTGACTTGCTGCAGCTTCAAATGCACATAGTGAGAAGCTCACAGGATGCAGTGATATCAGAGGAAGCCGTCTCGTATTCGGTGGTTGGTGAAGGTCTGAAGTGAAATCCAATACCGGTACACTCTGCACCCCCCCCCTCCCTCCTCCCGGTCCCCAACGGCCCCCGGTACAGGCATCCCAGGACACCGCCCCCCCCCGGGCAATCTCTCAGGTTGCCCTCTAATCAGTTCCTGTTGACGGCTCACTCTCCCCCGTCCCGTATTTCATACAGATCAGCTTTCTTGTTTTGCTGAAGATTTCGACATTCCATCCCGTAAATTGGGGTGGAAAAGTCCAAAATATGGAGACCATCAACTAAGCTCTGATTATTCCCCGGCGAGGATTCTGCCTTCAGTCTGAGGAACACCGGACCTCTGCAGCCACCGGAGACGCGTGTGAAAGAGATCCCTGCCTATCGGTGCTGGAGAGAGGTCCCCGCATCGGTCTTAGAGGATGGGGAAAGCAACACAATCACATTTGCAGATTCTCATTCTGCTATAATAAAGTCCATGTCCGCAATATTTTAGCTCCGGACTCCGCTGTCTCTGTCCCGACATCATTCAGTGTCACTGTCTACAGTGAGTGAAATAAGTATTCGATCCCCTATCAATCAGTGAGATTTCTGGCTCCCAGGTGTCTTCTATACAGGTAACGAGCTGAGATTAGGAGTACTCTCTTAAAGGGAGTGCTCCTAATCTCAGCTTGTTCCCTGTATAAAAGACACCTGTCCACAGAAGCAATCAATCAGATTCCAATCTCTCCACCATGGCCAAGACCAAAGAGCTGTCCAAGGAAGTCAGGGACAAGATTGTAGACCTGCACAAGGCTGGAATGGGCTACAAGACCATCAGCAAGAAGCTTGGTGAGAAGGAGACAACTGTTGGTGCGATTATTTGCAAATGGAAGAAACACAAAATGAACGGTCGATCTCCCTCGGTCTGGGGCTCCATGGAAGATCTCACCTGGTGGAGGTTCAATGATGATGAGAACGGTGAGGAATCAGCCCAGAACTACACGGGAGAATCTTGTCAATGATCTCAGCTGGGACCATAGTCACCAAGAAAACAATCGGTAACACACTACACTGTGAAGGATTGAAATCCTGCAGCCCCCGCAAGGTCCCCCTGCTCAGGAGATCACATGTACAGGTCCGTCTGAAGATCACTAATGAACATCGAATGATTCCGAGGAGAACTGGGGGAAAGTGTTGTGGTCAGATGAGACCAAAATCGAGCTCTTTGGCATCAACTCAACTCGCTGTGTTTGGAGGAGGAGGAATGCTGCCTATGACCCCAAGAACACCATCCCCCACCGTCATACATGGAGGTCCTATGACCCCAAGAGCACCATCCCCCACCATCATCCATGGAGGTCCTATGACCCCAAGAGCACCATCCCCCACCGTCATCCATGGAGGTCCTATGACCCCAAGAACACCATCCCCCACCGTCATACATGGAGGTCCTATGACCCCAAGAACACCATCCCCCCACCGTCATACATGGAGGTCCTATGACCCCAAGAACACCATCCCCCACCGTCATACATGGAGGTCCTATGACCCCAAAAACACCATCCCCCACCGTCATACATGGAGGTCCTATGACCCCAAGAACACCATCCCCCACCGTCATACATGGAGGTCCTATGACCCCAAGAACACCATCCCCCACCGTCATACATGGAGGTCCTATGACCCCAAGAACACCATCCCCCACCATCATACATGGAGGTCCTATGACCCCAAGAACACCATCCCCCACCGTCATACATGGAGGTCCTATGACCCCAAGAACACCATCCCCCACCGTCATACATGGAGGTCCTATGTCCCCAAGAACACCATCCCCCACCGTCATACATGGAGGTGGAAACATTATGCTTTGGGGGTGTTTTTCTGCTAAGGGGACAGGACAACTTCACCGCATCAAAGGGACGATGGACGGGGCCATGTAACATCAAATCTTGGGTGAGAACCTCCTTCCCTCATCCAGGGCATTGAAAATGGGTCGTGGATGGGTCTTCCAGCATAACAATGACCCAAAACATACCTCCAAGACAACAAAGCAGTGGCTCAAGAAGAAGCACATTAAGGTCCTGGAGAGGCCTAGCCAGTCTCCAGACCTTAATCCCATAGAAAATATGTGGAGGGAGCTGAAGGTTCGAGTTACCAAACATCAGCCTGGAAACCTTAATGACTTGGAGAGGATCTGCAAAGAGGACAAAATCCCTCCTGAGATGTGTGCAAACCTGGAGGCCAACTCCAAGAAACGTCTGACCTCTGTGATCGCCAACAAGGGTTTCTCCACCAAGTACTAAGTCATGTTTTGTGAAGGGGATCAAATACTTATTTCACTCACTGTATCCTGGGATGAGATGGCAGCTCAGACATGACACAATCACAAATGTCCGGCACCGATCAGCCTCTGCTGCAAAACTCTCACCTTGGGACTTGCTACAAAGTTGCAATATCGCAGTCTGATCATTGGGGAGAGGGGACTGAGGAAATGCTTACTCTTGCCTGCAGCAGACTAATAACATCATCTCAGCCTAGGCAAAGCCACTAGTGGAGAGGAGACTGAGAAAATGCTTAGCCATGGCAAAGTCACTCGCTGGGAGTCAAGGATGGCTTTTTAGTGATAAGAGGTGACATTTGTTGAGGCTTTCTACAATGTTAGAATGTTGCATTCTGATCACTGGGAGAGGGAAGACTGAGGAAATACTTCCTCCTGCCTGCAGCAGACTGATAACATCACCTCAGCCTAAGCAAAGTCACTAGTGAAGGGAAGACTGAGGGAATGCCTCCTCCTGCTTGCAGCAGAATGATGACATCATCTCAGCCCAGGGAAAGTCACAGATTAAAGCTTTAAAAAGTTTTTTTTTTATAGGTGGAACTACTGTATACTGCACAAAAAAAGGCTGAAAAATTCTAGCTAAGTGGAAAAGGGGAGGAAGGAGTACATTCCTCCCCTTTTCCACTTAGCTAGAATTTTTCAGCTTATTTTGTTATTTTTTTCCCCTATATATATATATATATACACAGTATCTCACAAAAGTAAGTACACCCCTCAGTCACATGTTTGAAAACACTGAAGAAATGACACTTGTCTACAATGTAAAGTAGTGAGTGTACAGCTTGTATAACAGTGTAAATTTGCTGTCCCCTCAAAATAACTCAACACACAGCCATTAATGTCTAAACCGCTGGCAACAAAAGTCAGTACACCCCTAAGTGAAAATCTCCAAATTGGGCCCAAAGTGTCAATATTTTTTGTGGCCACCATTATTTTCCAGCACTGCCTTAACCCTCTTGGGCAATGGAGGTCACCAGAGCTTCACAGGTTGTCACTGGAGTCCTCTTCCCCTCCTCCATGACGACATCACAGAGCTGGTGGATGTTAGAGACCTTGCGCTCCTCCACCTTCCGTTTGAGGATGCCCCACAGATGATCAATAGGGTTTAGGTCTGGAGACATGCTTGGCCAGTCCATCACCTTTACCCTCAGCTTCTTTAGCAAGGCAGTGGTGGTCTTGGAGGTGTGTTTGGGGTGGTTATCATGTTGGAATACTGCCCTGCGGTCCAGTCTCTGAAGGGAAGGGATCATGCTCTGCTTCAGTATGTCACAGTACATGTTGTTCACTTTCATGAGATATTGTATATATATATATACAGTGCCTTGAAAAATATGTATATGTATTCTGTATATATACTGTATACATGTAGAAATATTATATCATAAGAAAAGCTGAAAAATGATAGCTAAGTGGAGAAGGGGAAGAAGGAGTTGATTATATCAGCACCAATGAGCTCTAATGAACTCTTTTATTACATCAGACATGTATTGTGTACATCAGACAAACGTCGTCATTAACTCTTTCATGGTTGGGTCCTCAAAGCTTAGAAGCTCAAAGCAAATTTAGTAGCGTCAGTCAATGGACTTGGCTAGAACTCTGTGACGAGGTTGTTAATTTCACAGAAAGGCTTGAGAATAGTTCTTAGTTCTCCGCCGCAACATTGAATGACGTTCTCACCAGGCGGGAAGCCGCACATTTTGATGTCCTCTTGAAAAGAAGGGGTACAGATTTTTGCAAGACCTTTGAGCTGCATGAAGAACAGCGAAGAGCCCGGACGACCAGTAATATTCCTGGAAGCACACTGAATATTTCTACTGATTAGAGAGCAAATTTAAATCCTAAAATCGACTTGTTCAACAAGCACAATAAAAAGGTAAAAAAAAAAAATTCTTCTTTTTTTTTTTTTTTTCTGTGCTGAAGCTTAATTGGTGCGAACCGCTCGAGAAAAGTCTACAAAAAAAAAAAGAAAAAAAAAAAAAAAAGATCAATGACTTTCTTTATTTAATGAGAATATTGAAGGACAAAGTATTCCCGCTAGTGAGCTGCATGATATTCAGACAGACAGATTACCCAGAAACCATTCTTTTGAATATAAACAGGCTTTCATCTGAGGAGAGGTACACGTTACCATTTAATAGTGGCCTGGCCCTTGAATATTTGAAACATTACAATGTGTTTATATTTCTTGGCTGTAATTAAATTGTCTTAATTGCTGTAATTAAATCTTATTTCCATTTTTTTTTTTTTTTTTGGTGATTTAATGATTGAATGGTTCAACATAATATGATCCTGACACGTGTGTGTGTGTCGTCTACAATTAAAAATCTTGGCTGCAACTCAAAAATGAGCATCAAGATCTACCAGGTGGAATCTCAGAGGTTCCATTACGTTTCAGTTGAACGTTTCCTTTACTAGAACTGGACATCAAACGGTTCAGGACATACGATTGGCTCCAACAGCTTCCCTCTGATGTGGGCACACAGGCGCGGGTCACTGGGCCTGCTCCCGCTTCGTACAAACAACGTGCTAAGGCAAGGGGCTGCACACAGGTGATGGCACTCCTTTAGCATCGGTGGCACCCACTATGTTCTTATCAACCAGTGACATCACTCAGGCCCCCATGCATTTACTGACCCGGGCCAGGGGTCAGCGTGACATCATTGACTACATATGGCCACGTGGCCATATTTAGGTAATGGCATTGATCAAATATGCCATGGCAATGCCTAAGTATGGCCATGGTCATGTTATTCCCCAAATATGGCCTTGGCTCCCAGGTAACCTCATTGACCAAATATGGCCTTTGGTCAATGTCAATGCCAAAATATGGCCATTGTCATATCATTGCCTAAATATGACCATGGCTCCCAGGTGACCTCATTAACCAAATATGGCCTTGGTCAATATCAATGCCAAAATATGGCCATTGCCATGTCATTGCCTAAATATGACCATGGCTCCCAGGTGACCTCATTTATCAAATATGGCCTTGGGCAATGTCAACGCCTAAATATGGCCGAGTCATTCTCCAAATACGGCCTTGGCTCCCAGGTGACCTCATTAACCAAATATGGCCTTTGGTCAATGTCAATGCCAAAATATGGCTATTGCCATGTCATTGCCTAAATATGACCATGGCTCCCAGGTGACCTCATTTATCAAATATGGCCTTGGGCAATGTCAACACCTAAATATGGCCAAGTCATTCTCTAAATATGGCCTTGGCTCCCAGGTGACCTCATTAACCAAATATGGCCTTTGGTCAATGTCAATGCCAAAATATGGCTATTGACATGTCATTGCCTAAATATGACCATGGCTCCCAGGTGACCTCATTTATCAAATATGGCCTTGGGCAATGTCAACGCCTAAATATGGCCGAGTCATTCTCCAAATACGGCCTTGGCTCCCAGGTGACCTCATTAACCAAATATGGCCTTTGGTCAATGTCAATGCCAAAATATGGCTATTGCCATATCATTGCCTAAATATGACCATGGCTCCCAGGTGACCTCATTTATCAAATATGGTCTTTGGTCAATGTCATTGCCTAAATATGACCATGGCTCCCAGGTGACCTCATTTATCAAATATGGCCTTGGGCAATGTCAACGCCTAAATATGGCCGAGTCATTCTCCAAATACGGCCTTGGCTCCCAGGTGACCTCATTAACCAAATATGGCCTTTGGTCAATGTCAATGCCAAAATATGGCTATTGCCATATCATTGCCTAAATATGACCATGGCTCCCAGGTGACCTCATTTATCAAATATGGTCTTTGGTCAATGTCATTGCCTAAATATGACCATGGCTCCCAGGTGACCTCATTTATCAAATATGGCCTTGGGCAATGTCAACGCCTAAATATGGCCGAGTCATTCTCCAAATACGGCCTTGGCTCCCAGGTGACCTCATCAACCAAATATGGCCTTGTTCAATGTCAATGCCAAAATATGGCCATTGCCATGTCATTGCCTAAATATGACCATGGCTCCCAGGTGACCTCATTGACCAAATATGGCCTTGGGCAATGTCAACGCCTATATATGGCCAAGTCATTCTCTAAATACGGCCTTGGCTCCCAGGTGACCTCATTAACCAAATATGGCCTTGGTCAATGTCAATGCCAGAATATGGCCATTGTCGTGATATTGCCTAAATATGACCATGGCTCCAAGGTGACCTCATTGACCAAATATGGCCTCGGGCCATGTCAATGCCTAAATATGGCCATCCTTTTTATTCTGGTAAGGAGATTTTGATTGTCACTGTAGTGTGGAGTGCTGTTAACACACACTGAAGCTGGTGATGGGATCCCTCTCTGATTCATGTTTCATGTAAAGGACTGTGACACTCTTTTTAGCGCCACATGTGGACTTTCTAAATATGGCTATGGCCATGTCATTCCTTCAATATGACCATGGCTTCCGGGTGACCTCATTAACCATATATGGCCTTGGTCAATGTCAATGCCTAAATATAGCCATGGCCATGTCGTTCCCTAAATATGGCCATGGTTACCAGGTGACCTCGGTAACCAAATATAGCTTTGGCCAATGCCAATGCCTAAATATGACCATCGCCATGTCTTTGCCCAAATATGACCATGGTTCCCAGGTGACTTCATTAACCAAATATGACCTTGGCAAATGTCAATGCCAAAATTTGACCATTGCCATATCATTGCCTAAATATGACCATGGCTCCCAGGTGACCTCATTGACCAAATATGGCCTTGGGCAATGTCAACGCCTATATATGGCCGAGTCATTCTCTAAATACGGCCTTGGCTCCCAGGTGACCTCATTAACCAAATATGGCCTTGGTCAATGTCAATGCCAGAATATGGCCATTGTCATGATATTGCCTAAATATGACCATGGCTCCAAGGTGACCTCATTGACCAAATATGGCCTCGGGCCATGTCAATGCCTAAATATGGCCATCCTTTTTATTCTGGTAAGGAGATTTTGATTGTCACTGTAGTGTGGAGTGCTGTTAACACACACTGAAGCTGGTGATGGGATCCCTCTCTGATTCATG
This sequence comes from Lithobates clamitans, assembly GCA_037952925.1. Classification (NCBI taxonomy): domain Eukaryota; kingdom Metazoa; phylum Chordata; class Amphibia; order Anura; family Ranidae; genus Lithobates; species Lithobates clamitans. Next base: position 267,214 of record JBBGZY010001360.1, on the reverse strand, counting down.
TTTCATGTAAAGGACTGTGACACTCTTTTTAGCGCCACATGTGGACTTTCTAAATATGGCTATGGCCATGTCATTCCTTCAATATGACCATGGCTTCCGGGTGACCTCATTAACCATATATGGCCTTGGTCAATGTCAATGCCTAAATATAGCCATGGCCATGTCGTTCCCTAAATATGGCCATGGTTACCAGGTGACCTTGGTAACCAAATATAGCCTTGGCCAATGCCAATGCCTAAATATGACCATCGCCATGTCTTTGTCCAAATATGACCATGGTTCCCAGTTGACTTCATTAACCAAATATGGCCTTGGCAAATGTCAATGCCCATATATGGCCATGGCCATGTCATTCCCTAAATATGGCCTTGACACCCAGGTGACCTCAATAACCAAATATGGCCTTGGCCGATGTCATTACCTAAGTATTACCATGGCTCTGAGGTGACCTCATTAACCAAATATGGTCTTGGGCAACGTCAATGCCTAAATATGGCCATGGCCATGTCACTCCCTGAATATAGTCATGGTTCCCAGGTGACCTCCTTGACCAAATATGACCTTGGCCATATTTGGTCAAGGAGGTCACTTGGGAATACCTGTCCCTCTGTTTACTTTAGTGGGAGGGACCAGGAGATGTCATTTGAAGTGACAGATTCGGAAACATTAGTGGTCTTTGGGGTTTTTTTTTCTAGCAAAGGGTTAGCGGGCATCGTTTATTATCATTGACATGAATCTGTCATGATGAGACTGATGATGAAATTACTTTGTGGGACTTTTTTTTTTTAAACGAATCAAAGACTCATTCACATGGGGGGGGGGGGGGGTCATGATCTGGGGGTCCCTTTTTGTTAAAGGAGAATTCCCGATTCTGATATGCCCCTCGCTCACAGACCCCCCCCACAACCACCAGGACAGGGTTGTGGGGAAGAGGCCCTTGTCTTCATCAACATGGGGACAAGGTTACCTCCCTATGTTGAGGGGCATGTGGCCTGGTGTGGTTCAGAAGATGGGTGCCCCCCCCCCCCTAAGCTGCAGGTTTGAATAAGGGTATGGTATGCATTTCTGGGTAGGACCCAATGGTTCCCCCTTATAATGTATATCAGACCTGGGATTCTGGTAGGGAATTTGGGGGACTCCACACCATTTTTTTTTTTTGTGTAGGGTCCCTATTGACATCCAGACCCTCATCAAGGAGCCTGATATGTATTTTTAGGGGGAACTACACTCTTGCTTTTTTTTGGGGGGGGGGTAAAGTTGACCACTGGACCACTTCTAAAATAATGACCATGATTTTGGGAATGGGACGTCCAATAAGCTCATATACAAATATTTGGCCATAAAGCGTACATACAAACTGAGTGATAAAGAAATAGAAGAAGACACTGAGGTAATAAAGTGCTTGCGTTGTCATCTTTAGACGTGCGACATTGTAACCAATGTCTTAAAATACAGCAAACACCTATTGAAATATCTGTCTGCAACGTTTAAACTGTATCACAGCAATTAATTCTGTAAATAAACGTGGTTGGTAACTAGCTGTCAAGTTTTTAGTAAGAACTAGAACTCCCACATTAAAAAAAAAAGAAAAAACCCGCTCGGAGCGGTACGTGTAAAACATGGAAGAATCTCTGCGGAAAAACAAAAAGTCGCTAAGCAACTGTTAAACAATAACAACCCGCTTATTTGACATCTACATAAAGTTATTGCAAACAGACTATAAAATTGCTGGATACATAAACACAATACCCAAGATTGACTTACAATTTATATACAACAGTCATTTTACACACAGTTTATCCACTGTGAGTGACAACAAGTTACAGATCCCTAATATCAAAGCAAACAATAGAATCCCAAAAAACGAGACCTTTGATATCACACATTACTATGTATTTATATAAAATGTAATCTCATAATCTCGCTTCCCTCCCTTAGGCTCCAAGGTGCAAAGTCTCTAATCCACGTCCTTCTATTTCTTTAATAAACACTCTTGTGTCTCATAAGGAAGACATATGATTCATTTTCTGGCTCGTTGTGTGTGGTCAACGCTAAGAAAACAACCCGTACAGATAAAAAGAGTTTTTAAGATATAACTATAGCTACAAGCCAGATTAGTAAAAGCAATGGAAAAACTTTAACTGTTCTTCGTGAATGCTATATGGTAAATGTCTGTAACGCCCCTTCAAATGGGTTCAGGTGTCACCAGTGAAGGGTTTTGTTAATACTTCATCAAAGACAGCATAGACAATTGTGCTCTTCCAACCTTGTGGTAACAGTTTGGTGAAGACCCTTTTCTGTTCCACCATGACTGTGCCCCTGTGTACAAAGCCAGCTCCATAAAGACATGGTGTGACCAGTTTGGTGTGGAGGAACTCCAGTGTCCTGCACAGAGCTCTGACCTCAACTCTACTTTTGGAAGACTTTTGGGATCAGATATTCTCATTCCAAAGGTGTTTAGTAGGTTTGAGGTCATGGAGGAACTTGAGTGTCTTGCACAGAGTCCTGACCTCAACCCTACTTTTGGAAGACTTTTGGGATCAGATCTCTCATTCCAAAGGTGTTTAGTAGATTTGAGGTCATGGAGGAGCTTGAGTGTCCTGCACAGAGCCCTGACCTCAACCCTACTTTTGGATGGCCTTTGGGATCAGATCTTTTCATTCCAAAGGTGTTCAATAGGTTTGAGGTCAGGGAAGAACTTGATTGTCCTTCACAGAGCCCTGACCTCAACCCTACTTTTGGAAGGCCTTTGGGATCAGATCTTTTCATTCCAAAGGTATTCAATAGGTTTGAGGTCATGGAGGAACTTGAGTGTCCTTCACAGAACCCTGGCCTCAACCCTACTGAACACCGTTGGGCCTCAACCCTACTAAACACCCTTTTCTGTTCCACCATGACTGTGCCCCTGTGTACAAATCTAGCTCCATAAAGACATGGTGTGACCAGTTTGGTGTGGAGGAATTTGAGTGTCCTGTACAGAGCCCTGACCTCAACCCTACTTTTGGAAGGCCTTTAGTATAAGGTCTGCTCATCCAATATCAGTGCCTGCCCTTAAACCTACGAAACACCTATGGGATCAGGTCTTCTTATCCACCATCAGTACCTTCCCTTAACCCCACTGAACACCTTTGGGATCAGGTCTTCTCATCTCAAAAGTGTTCAGAAGGTTTTAGGTCATGGAGGAACTTGAGTGTATACTGCACAGAGCCCTGACCTCAACCCTACTTTTGGAAGGCCTTTAGTATAAGGTCTTCTTATCCAACATCAGTACCTGCTCTCAAACCTATGGAACACCTATGGGATGAGGTTTTCTTATCCAACATCAGTACCTGCCCTTAACCCCACTGAACACCTTTGGGACCAGATCTTCTCATCCCCAAGATGTTCAGTGGGTTTGAGGTCATGGAGGAACTTGAGTGTCCTGCACAGAGCCCTGACCTCAACCCTACTGAACACCTTTGGGAACCCAGATTGTGAGCAAGGTCTTCCCATCCAAATGGGCACAAATTCCCAAAGACACCCACCAAAATCTTGTAGAAAGTGGAGAATGCTATAGCAATAAAGGAATAGGGATGGGGAAACTCTATATTAATATTCATGGGACGGGGGGCAGCTACATATTGATGGCCTTTGTAAGAAGAGGGCAACTCCATAATAATGCCCATGGTTTTGGAATTAGATGTCCAATAAGCTTGTATAGGTGTGATGTAGAAACTCAAGTGCTTTGCACATCATGAGAAGACATTGTAGACAATTGTGCCCTATAACAATTTGGTGAAGACCTTTTTTCTGTTACACCATGACCGTGCCCCTGTGTATCAAAGCCAGCTCCATAAAGACATGGTTTGACCAGTTTGGTATGGAGGAACTTGAGTGTCCTCTACATAGCTCTGAAGTCAAACCTATTGAACACCATAGGGGTGAATTAGAACACCAACTGTGAGCCAGGTCTTTTCATCCAACATCAGTACCTGATATCAGAATTAGGCACAATTTCCCATAGACACCCTCCAAAATTTTGTGGAAAGCTTTTATAGACCTAAAATTAAAATGGTTATGGTTTTATAATAGGATATTCAACAACCTCAGAGCCCTGATCGAATCCCTACTGAACACCTTTGGGATAAAATGGAATGTCAATTGTGAGCCAGGTCTTCTCATCCAACATCAGTACCTGATCTCACAAATAAACACAAATTCCCACAAACACTCTCCAAAACCTTGTGGAAAGACTTCCCAAAACAGTGTGTAAGAGGGTCCTCTTGTGCATGGGTTGTTAAGCCAATTCTAGTTTATGGTTTAGCTTTGCAGGGTCTGATTCCACCACACCGGCAGGTTCTTAGTAGCTCTTTGGCCCTAGGCCTGGTAAGGAATCACTAATTACATTTTGCTTACAAACTCTCAACTTTCAAGTGGTTACAGGTCTACTCCATAGGGTATCCCTTCCAACACATGAGACCCATAGGAATGGTTCTCATGAAAACCTTCCTGGACACTGCCACTGACGACCTCTGTCACTAGACCACCACTCATTGCCAACCCAACCTGTTTTTTTAGATTACTCTTTCCCCTAAATATTGGTTGTGCTCATGCATCTCACAGAGACCTCATGACCAGTCCACCATATTTACCAACAACATAACTCAACATACTAGGCTGTCAAGAAATAGGTACTTAGCTTAGCTTGACTTCACGTGGTGATTATCTTCATCAAACACATTAACGAGGCATGCCTTAATCTTATGTTTCTTTTACTTAGCAATCACATGGTAAACAGAAACTTACATTTCCAGCATTATAGTTCAAAAGTATGGTAAGACAAAAGCATGGCTGGCAAACATTCACAAATGTTCCCATTGGTCAGGTGTCTTAGAAGGTGTGCTGCAATGCAGTGTCAAAAAGGTTGACCAAAACCCTCTCCCCCATTTCTTCTGTTGGCTTGAGGCTTACCTACATACCCTCAAAACAGAACTCCTGCTAGTGTTTCCATTGCTGCTGCTAGTTTCCACTCCGCTGGTGGGAACCCTGTTCCCAGCTCCTCCACATTTATTAATAGAACATGGGTGGTCCTCCCCCCATAATGGACAGAAGGCTAAACACCCAGCAAGGGTGAAGAGGCAGTAACTCAACTTAATTGGAAGTTGTTATAGCCACAAAACAGGAGGCAACTGCATATTAATGTCCATGGTTTTGAAACTGGATGTCCTTATATAGGTGTTATTGTCAGCATACTTCACCATATAGTGTTTATATCATGAATTACCTATGGCTAATGAATTGGGCTTGGATGCCTAAAAAAGCTTAGAAAAAAAACATGGCTGACAAACCTTCACAACATTCCCGTTGGTTGGGTGTCTTAGAAGGGGTGCTACAGCAACTCTCCCCAATTACTTCTGTTGGCCTGAGGCCTATCTCCGTACCCCAAAAAGGGAACACTCACTAGTGTCTCTATTACTCCAACTCCACTCCACTGACAGAAACCTTATTCCCAGCTCTTCCATACCTATTCCCAGCTCCTCCACTGGTAAGAAACCTATTCCCAGCTCCTTCATGCCTTTTCCCAGCTACTCCAGTGGCAGGGACCTTATTCCCAGCTCCTACATGTCTATTCCCAGCTTGTCCACTGGTGGGAAACCTTCCCCTAGCTCCTCCATGTCTATTCCCAGGTTCTTCAGTGGCAAGAACACTATTTCCGGCTCCTTCATACCTATTCCCAGCTTCTCCAGTGGCAGGAACACCATTCTAGGCTCCTCCATGCCTATTCCCAGCTCTTCCAGTGGTAGGAACCCTATTTCTGGCTCCTCTATGTCTATTCCCAGCTCATCCAGTGGCAGGGACCCTATTTCTGGCATCTCCATGCCTATTCCCAGCGGTTCCTTTGGCAGGAACCCTTTTCCCAGCTCCCTCAGTGCAGGAACACTATTCCTGGCTCCCCTATGCCTATTCCCAGCTCCTCCAGTGGCAGGATCCCTATTTATGGCTCCTCCATGCCTATTACCAGCTCCTCCTTTGGTAGGAACCCTATTCCGAGCTCCTCCAGTGGCAGGAAAACTATTCCTGGCTCCTCCATGCCTATTCCCAGCTCCTCCAGTGGCAGGGACACTATTCCTTGCTTCTCCATGCCTATTCCCAGCTGTTCCTTTGGCAGGAACCCTATTCCCAGCTCCCTCAGTGCAGGAACACTATTCCCGGCTCCTGCATGCCTATTCCCAGCTCCTCCAGTGGCAGAAACCATATTTATGGCTCCTCCATGCCTATTACCAGCTCCTCCAGTGGCGGGAACACTATTCCTGACTCCTCCATGCCTATTCCCAGCTCCTCCAGTGGCATTAACCATATTTATGGCTCCTCCATGCCTATTCCCAGCTCCTCCAGTAGCAGGAACACTATTCCTGGCTCCTCCATGCCTATTCCCAGCTCCTCCAGTTGCAGGAACCCTATTTCTGGCTCCTCTATGCCTATTCCCAGCTTCTCCATTGGTGGGAAATATATTCTCAGCTCTTCCATGTCTATTAAGAACTTGAGTGGTCCTTCCCCATAATGGACAGGAGACTAAACTATTGGAAGCTGTTATAGCCACAACAGGGGGCAACTGCATATTAATGGCCATGGTTTTGGAACTGGATGTCCTCCTATTGGTGTGATAGTCACCATATTTTTTCATGTAGGGTATATACAATGCATGACCTTTTTGCTAATTAATTTCGATTTGGATGGGTAAATCACAAACTCTTTGAAAGCTCTACCTCCCTAGAAATCCATTGTTATAGTCTCCTTGCCGACGTTAAACAGAATCTAGAGTTAAAGTTATAAAAAACTATTTTTCGGGTTCAAACAAAGAACAATGAACCAGGCTCTGTAGTCTGGGAACGGCTGAGAGCTCCATGCTGGCTGAGTCTTCTATGTTTTTAGTGTATCTGGGTTGTCCCAGCAGTTGGTGCCGTGTCACAGTACGGTAAACAGAATCTCTAATAAGTGCGCGGCTCTTCTTGGAAAGTTCTGCTGATTAGCCCGAAACATTCCATCTCTCTAATAACTTGGCAAAATAAATACACATCCCCACTGGGACCAAATGCTGCTTTAAGTATGGCTGCAGGGATGTTAAACGGTTGAATGCTTTCTAGTTGGCTCTTTTACTAGTTCAAGGCTTCCCGTTGTTATCTAGATTCTTCCCTGGATAATAGAAACATATAGAAATGAGAGGGCTTGGAAGACAAAGCGAAGATGACTGCCACTGGAAAATACACCCCCCCAGCAGGAGGAGTTGGCACTTCATGTCGTCGTAATGACACTAATGGACCCTGCAAACCAAAAAAACGTGAGTACATTAAGACACAATGGGAGATAAAGATGAACTTTCACATTACTTTTCTTATGATGATGAACCAGAAGTCCAACAAACTGTTGGTGATACAAAAGTTCTCTACTATACTTCTACCATGGTTTTTAATTTTTTTTAATTTTTGCTCCAGCTGATAAATTCTAGCAGTTCCTGTACCTCCAAGCAGCTGTGCGAAATATCCGAATAAGTAATACGTTGTACATATTTATTTAAACGTGCCCAATGCTTGGTTTGCTACTAAAAAAAAACCTCTATTAAATGAATTATACTGTATATTGTGCTGTGCTTCTTTAATTGACCTTATTTTAGCCAATTTAATTACCAACAATCATATACACCAGCGGTCCCCAAACTGAGGCCTGGGGGCCAGATCAGGCCCTTTGCTTGACTTTATCTGGCCCTTGGGGCACCAACTGTAACCAATGATGGGGCACCATTCCCCCTACTGACACCATCAATTGGGCACTATTCTTCTCATTGATATGAACAGTGGGGCACTATTCCTACCATTAAAACCAATGATGGGGCACTATTCCTCCTACAGACGTCAACGACGGGGCGCTATTCCTCCAACAGACATCAATGAGGGGGTGCTATTCCTCCCACTGATCTCAACAGTGGGGCACTATTCCTACCATTAAAACCAATGATGGAACACTATTCCTCCCATTAAAACCAATGATGGGACACTATTTCTCCCATTAAAACCAATGATAGGACACTATTCCTCTCATTAAAACCAATGATGGGACACTATTCCTCCCACAGAAATCAATGATGGGGGTCTATTCCTCTCACAGACACCAATGCTGGGTTGCTATTCCTCCCACTGATCTCAACAGTGGGGCACTATTCCTACCATTAAAACCAATGATGGGACACTATTCCTCCCATTAAAACCAATGATATGACACTATTCCTCCCATTAAAACCAATGAGGGGACACTATTCCTCCCATTAAAACCAATGATGGGACACTATTCCTCCCACAGACACCAATGATGGGGTGCTTTTCCTCCCACTGATCTCAACAGTGGGGCACTATTCCTCCCGTTAAAACCAACGATTGGGCACTATTCCTCTCACAGACATCAATGATGGGGGTCTATTCCTCCCACAGGCACCAATGATGGGGTGAATTTCCTCCCTTCTGATATCAGCAATTTGGTACTGTTATTCCCACCGATACCAACAATGGGGCAGCATCCTCCCACTAAAACCAAAGATGGGGCGCTGTAACTTCTACTGATACTGGGACATTTTCTACTCCCACTGGCCACAGTCTGCCCCCCCCCCCCAAAAAAGCTTGAAGGACAGTAAACTGGGCCTTTGCTTAGAAGGTTTGGGGATGCCTGATATACACCATATCATTTAGTGATATAGACAATGTGATATAGTGCTCATTTCCAATAATATTATATAAGATATTGCACAAAAAGGGTCATCTCCCTGAGAGAAAGGTTTCAATTCTACAGTTCTTGTGGTTAGAAATAGTTATGAACTTGAGTTTGGCCTTGGGTTGGGACCTGGACCCGGAATCCTTCGTATATAATATAGTGACACGTACAGTGTGATAGGTGCTCATTGCCAACAATAGTATACAGTATACAATATCCCCCCATCCTACAGCCCTCTTTTGTTGAGAAATTGTGATGACCTTGGATTCAGACTTGGGTTCAGTCCAAATCCGGGCTCTCCTAAATCCTAAAGTTGGCTGTCTTTGTTGGGCGAATTACGGTGGGTACCGGTCATTACGGCGGGTGCCTCCCATGGAGGCAGATTGTAGGCGATCTGTGGCTTTTATTTTTATTTTATTTTTTCGGTCCGTCGGAGCACGAGAAGAAGAAGACTCAGTGGGACAGTTTTATTTATTTGTTTTTTTAATAAAGGACTTGTCCCAAGGCGTCTCTTTTTTACAATTTGCACACATTTTTTGTGAAATGGTAGGGGTACCCCGTTACCATTTCCCACAGAGGGGGGCCGGGATCTGGGGGTCCCCTTGTTAAAGGGGGCTTCCAGATTCCGATAAGGGTTGTGGGGATGAGGCCCTTCTCCCCATCAACATGGGGACAAGGTGCTTTGGGGGGCTACCCCAAAGCACCCTCCCAATGTTGAGGGCATGTGGCCTGGTACAGGTCAAGAGGGGGTGTGCTGTCTCGTCCCCCTTCTTTTCCTGCGGCCTGCCAGGTTGCGTGCTCGGATAAGGGTCTGGTATGGATTTTTGGGGGGACCCTGTAACGACACCCCAAGTATGAAAGGGGTTAAAGTCGTTTAGGACATTTCAAACCCAAACACAAAGGCAGCTACCGAACACTCCAATCACCCAAACAAGGAACCCATACAAATAATCCACCCCAAAAACGAGACACAGCTCTGTCTTAAGGTTCCAAGCAGGAATGAATCTTTATTCAAAAAACACATGTTATACAGATCCCACTTCAAAACATTTCCCCCCCACCCTTGGAAAACAGGGCGGGTTAAACTGTCCAATAACAATGGACACACAGGTCAGGTGTGCTTAACTTCTCATCAGTAAACAGTCTTAACAGGGGGACTGCTGCAGGAATCCCCCCTCCCCCTTTCCTCACAGCAATACACATCCTGTGATCCAAGGCAGACAAACACAATAGAACCTTGGAATACAGCCCCACCCCAAAGTAGCACAGCAAACAGTACACATTCTATATACACATATATACAGCATTGAGTCTCTGAATAGCACAGATCATAGTGGGGTTCTCATTCACCTTGTGCCCCTATTAGTGACTCCCATCACAATAGCATATCCAGGGTCCCCAGAGTCTGTGTGTCTTGGGGGACATGGACCTGAATCTAAAGTATCGCCACCTCCAGGGTCCCCAGACATACTGCTCACAAAGAGCACCATCCCCCCAAATGCCAGGGCCCATAATCGGTTTGCAGGAGGCTAGCCATCAGTCCCCTCCAAAAGCCTCTTTTCCTGCTGGGTCTGTCACATTTCTCCCCTTTCGGCAGGAGACTAACACAGGAGGAGACCCCAGACGGGTTGACTCCGAAGTTAGTCAGTAGTTCCAGTCCCCCAATGCCGGTATCCACAAAGTACCCCAAATAAATTGTTTCAAACAGAGAATTACTCACCCAGCCAACCTCTGCATCTCTCAGAGAACATCCCCGCCGCTGGGGAGAGGCCTGGACTGGGCCTTCTCCCTGGAGTCTTTTCACCTGCTGGAGAGAAGACAGGGTGACTGGGCTCACTCCGTCACGTTGTTGGGGATCTGGGCCGACCGTCCAGCATCCCTGGGGTATACAAGTGGACACTGAAGTCCCATCCACTTTTGGTAAGTGAAAATCCCCCAGTGCTTGCAAAGCATGGCTGACATCCTCCTGTCCTAGTGCCGCACCAATTTTTGGGGTTGTGTCAGTGAAGACCGAAGTCCCTTCCACTACCACAAGAGCTCCCTCTTCTGTTAGGTGAGGGCAGAGGCTTGCAGCACTCTGCTCTGTTGCCAGCTCTTCTGCTGGATTGGTGGCATCATTCTGGGGTGCCATATGCTGCTGGGAAGGGACCATCTCCTTCTCACCCTGGGCCTCCGCAACCGCCGCAGGTGTAGGGCAGAGGTCTTTGACCCTCTGTCCGGTGACCAGCGCTTCAGCTGGGGAAGTTCCTTGTAACTCCACAAATAATGCTGTTGGTGCTGGGTAGAGCACAGTGAAGCCCGGCCTTAACACCAGCTCCCCCACCGGAGGCTCACCTGGCTGTTCCTCCCCAGCAGAAAAGTCCATCAAATCCCCTGTGTCTGCAACTGGTGTCTGGGGATAGAAGTTCACAATCTCATGTCCGTGGAACCCAGAAGATGCTATCAGTGCTGGGCAGAGGTTAGCAGAACTCTGCCCTGTTGTCAGCACTTCAGCTTTGGAGATGGCAATCTCCGGAGTTTCCACTGCCGATTCTCTGGCATGCTGCTGAACGCATTCTAGCAGTTTCCTGTATGCCCTTTCCAGATGCTGTTCCTTCCTTAGCAAATAGTCTAGATCAGGTTTAAGCTCTGAGACCCCTGCAAGACTGAACATAGCCTCTCTGTATTCTCGCAGGTCCTCCAGGGTAGGTTCCCCTTCATCACCATACACAAAACAATCTGAAAGGCTCTCCCACAGCAATCCAGGGCCACCAAAGTCATATCCCTCCGGAGAGCATTCTGTTGTCTCCCCTAAATATTCCTCCTCCACGTGCCATTGCAGAGCCCGATACCGATTCTCCAGCTCTATTTCTTGCTGGACCAGCCTGTCCAGCTCAGTCACCCATTGCTCCTGGGGCCGCTCTCCCAGGAATTGCATCCGTAACTCCCGTTGTTCACTGGCCTGCTGCTCTGGGGTTGGAAAGCACTTACCCCGTTGCATTGCAGCAACCTGGAGGGCTCTAATCCAGTGTCTTACCCGGATCTTCTGCCTGAGCTCCAGGTATTCATCCACAGACACAGTCCTGGGGATTGCTGAAAGGACGATCCGCAGCAGCCCCGGGAACTTTGATGCCAGATCCATATCTCCGCAGGGGTGTCTGAAGTCTGCTATGTTGGGCCTTTCGGTTATGTTGGGTCTTTCAGCTCTATCCATTTCGACTAGTTCTGCGATAATGTCCCTCTTCTTACGGTTGTTGGCCGGTCGGCCCCGGTTCTCCAGTAAGTCCTTGAGGGAAGGGAGCTTTAGCCGTCCATACTGTGCTTCCATTGTCCTGTGTCCTCTTGTAGCTGTCCTTCTGGGCTGTGGGAATGATCCCGCTGCTAGCCACCAGTGTAACGACACCCCAAGTATGAAAGGGGTTAAAGTCGTTTAGGACATTTCAAACCCAAACACAAAGGCAGCTACCGAACACTCCAATCACCCAAACAAGGAACCCATACAAATAATCCACCCCAAAAACGAGACACAGCTCTGTCTTAAGGTTCCAAGCAGGAATGAATCTTTATTCAAAAAACACATGTTATACAGATCCCACTTCAAAACATTTCCCCCCCACCCTTGGAAAACAGGGCGGGTTAAACTGTCCAATAACAATGGACACACAGGTCAGGTGTGCTTAACTTCTCATCAGTAAACAGTCTTAACAGGGGGACTGCTGCAGGAATCCCCCCTCCCCCTTTCCTCACAGCAATACACATCCTGTGATCCAAGGCAGACAAACACAATAGAACCTTGGAATACAGCCCCACCCCAAAGTAGCACAGCAAACAGTACACATTCTATATACACATATATACAGCATTGAGTCTCTGAATAGCACAGATCATAGTGGGGTTCTCATTCACCTTGTGCCCCTATTAGTGACTCCCATCACAATGGCATATCCAGGGTCCCCAGAGTCTGTGTGTCTTGGGGGACATGGACCTGAATCTAAAGTATCGCCACCTCCAGGGTCCCCAGACATACTGCTCACAAAGAGCACCATCCCCCCAAATGCCAGGGCCCATAATCGGTTTGCAGGAGGCTAGCCATCAGTCCCCTCCAAAAGCCTCTTTTCCTGCTGGGTCTGTCACAGACCCCACGCCATTTTTTTAAAAAATGTTGGCGCAGGTTCCCCTTAAAATCCATACTAGAAATGAAGGGTCTGATATGGAATTGGGGGGACCCCCACGCATTTTTTTTTTAAATTTTGGTTCGGGGTTCCCCTGTGGGGGAATCCCATGCCGTTTTTATCAATGAACTTTTATGTGTATTGCCGGAGTCAGGACCAACAATTCATTAATAGCCGCGAGTAGTTTTAAATTACTTTTTTCCCTTTAGAAATGTCATTTAGCTCTCGGACTGTTCTAAACACGGGAAACACGCGCCCCTTTACAGGCATACTATAGACACCCCCCAGGTACGAAAATTAAAGGACTATTACACTTTTATTGTTTCACTTTAAGCAGGACCTGGGTCCCCAAACACTTTTTAAGACAATAACTTGCATATAAGCCTTTAAAATTAGCAACTTTTGATATCTCATGTTCGTGTCCCATAGACTTTAACGGTGTTCACGTGTTCGAACAAATTTTTTGCCTGTTCGCATGTTCTGGTGCGAACTGAACCGGGGGGTTTTCTTCCCATCCCTACATATTATTTACGGCATATCATGGCCTTATCATGTCTTGGCAAAAGGCAGCCTTTGGGATGAGTTGGAACGAGCCAGTTCTTCTCAACCAACATCTCCATAAAGACATGGTTTGACCGGTTTGTTGTGGGGAAACTCAGGTGTCCTGCGCAGAGCCTGGACCTCAACCCAACTAAACACCTTTGGGATTATTTGGAACGAGCCAGGTCTTCTCAACCAACGTTTCCAAAAGGCCTTACAGTAGGACTGGTGGGACACGGCATATACATGACCTTATCATGCCTTGGTATACAGATTGCTTCATACTCAACTAGTAAAGAATATCTCTATAACCTTCACCATCTCCTGTTGTAGATATTTCTTAAATTCTAGTACACCCAGTGCCGTTCTTGTGTTCAGAATTCCGATGACATTGAAAGGGTAATGCACACAATATGAAGAAAAACCTTCTTATGCCAGTTACAATTCTCAGAAGTCGTCAGCATCTCGGAGGGATTTCTTCGCAAACTCTCTTAAGCTTCCTGTTCAGGATTGCAAGAGGCAAATGTTGCACAGACGCTTCCATTTCCTGATACCTCCTGAGGCCCGGAGGCCAGGATAAATATTCTCTTTATAAACACAAAAAAAAAAAAAAATGATATTCATTCCATTAGGACCTAAACTCTGCTTTTCCCTTCATTTCTTTTTTTTTACATTTTTTCGATTTTTTGAGATACCCATTTTGCAGTTTTTGGCGTAGATCATTCCCCGTTCGTTACATTTACGTTGGGATAAAAATAATTGTTGGTTACAGACGTAATTGGGGAACGTGAGAAGACCGGGTGCCGTTGGCAGGAATGTATTTGAATATTCATGAGCGGTCCAGTGACAGCCTGGTGCTCTCGTTCTCTCAGATCACGGTAACACGATCGGATGGGAGGAAGGTGTGCCAGACCAGCAGTGTTTAGTCTCACAACATGCAGCGTTTACAGGTTACCTAGCAACACCAGACGAAACAGTGCAAAAAAATGTTAAATTCATAAAGGCCATTGTAAAAACATAATGTAGCCTTTTATCAAAAAAAAAAAAAAAAAAGAAAAAAAAAAAGGAAAAGACGTATTGCATATAGAAGAGCTTCCTGTTTCCATGGCGGGCAGCTGAATCAGGTGCTGTTTATTTGAGCCATGCATGCTTGTTCCGTCATTTACCTCTGAAACTGGATCAGTAAAGGAAATTCCAAGAAAATTTGGTAAGGGTTGATCGTGCCTTTAAAGAGTCCCCACCACCTTGCCTGTTTTAGGCCAAGTCAAAGGTCTGGTTAAAGCTCACCTCCTGACCACCCTATACTTACCTATACAGAGCTCCCTCACCAGCCCGTATTTGGAGTTTAGAGGTGGCAGTGAAGTCAACCCCTTTATCATCCAACAGTACCTAACCCTAGTGGATGACTACAAAGCCCGAGCACTAGAGGGGGGGTAACATACTCCTCTATACTTCAAAGCACCAAATATTTTGGGGTAGCAGTCACAGAATATGAAGCATGGCAGAGCCCTGTAAGGGCCTGTGTCAACAACTGCTTTAGGTCTTGCCTTGATGGCATCAGATTGGGATGCTTCTGAGATCATTCCAAAGTGATTGGCTGCTAAGTCTAAGTACTACAAGAGGTCATAGTCTCCCCCATACTTAAAGCACCAAGTATTTTGGGGTAGCAGTCATAGACTATGTAACCTCAGCGAAGCCCTCTAAAGGTCTGTTTCCACTGGTTTAGGGCTTGCATTGATGACTTGAGCGTGAGATGCTTCTGAGATCATTCCAAAGTGATTGGCTGCTAAGTCTAAGTACTACAAGGGGTCATAGTTTCCCTAATACTTAAAGAACCAAGTAGTTTTGGGTAGCAGTCATAGACTATGAAGCCCCAGTGAATCCCTACAAGGGCCTGTGTCAATTGGTTTAGGGCTTGCATTAATGGCATCAGTTTGAGATGCTTCTGAGATCATTCCAAAGTGATTGGCTGCTAAGTCTAAGTACTACAAGATGTCATAGTCTCCCCCATACTTAAAGCACCAAGTATTTTGGGGTAGCAGTCATAGACTATGGAGCCCCAGCGAAGCCCTATAAGGGCCTGGGTCAACTGGTTTAGGGCTTGCATTGATGGCATCAGTTTGAAATGCTTCTGCGGTCATTCCAAAGTGATTGGCTGCTAAGTCTAATGCCCCGTACACACGATCAGACATTCCGACAACAAACTCCATGGATTTTTTCCGACGGATGTTGGCTCAAACTTGTCTTGCATACACACGGTCACTCAAATCTTGTCGGAAATTCTGAACGTCAAGAACGGGGTGACATACAACACGTATGACGAGCCGAAAAAAATTAAGTTCAATAACCAGTGTGACTCTTCTGCTTGATTCCGGGCATGCGTGAAACTTTGTACGTCTGAATTGTGTACACACGATCGGAATTTTACGACAACAGATCTTGTTGTCGGATAATTTGAGATCCAGATCTCAAATTTTGTGTGACGGAAAATGTCCGATGGAGCCTAAACACGGTCGGAATTTCCGACAACAAGCTCCCATCGAACATTTTCCGTCGGAAAATCCGACCGTGTGTACGGGGCATAAGTACTACAAGGGGTCATATGCTCTTCCATACTTAAAGCACCAAGTATTTTGGGGTAGCAGTCATAGAATAGGGAGCCCCAGAGAAGCCCTGTAGGAGTCTGTGTCAACTGGTTTTGGGTTTGCATTGATGGCATCAGTTTGAGATACCTCTGAGATCATTCCAAAGTGATTGGCTACTAGGCCCGAGCACTGCCAGGGGTCATATACTCCCCCCTCCCTATTTAAAGGCACCAAGTATTTTGAGGTAGCAGTCATAGGATATGGAGCACTGGCAGAGCCCTGTAGAGGCCTGTGTCAACCAGCTTGTTTTTGATGGCATCAGTCTGAGATGCTTGGGAGACCATTCCAAATTCATTGTTAGGTGCATTTAACTGGAGTTGACCTTCTTCTCACCTGCATTTGGCCTTCTTCAAGTGGATTTTGCTTAACCCAACGTGTATGAGATTCAAAAACTCATCTGGTGCAATCTAAAGCTCATCAACACAGACCCTAAAGGTGAGTGAGGCAGAGATGCTTTATTTTGACCCATAAATTGTCACTGACCACACAAAAAAGGGTTTAAAGTAATAACCAGATGGTACAGGTGTCCATCTGTCCTCCATTATTTTAATCGTGACATCCCTGACACCTGTTGGTGGTGTCACATTTCGAAGGGCACTATGCTCCACATCTGGCAGGACTGCCCCCCCTGTATGGGCGTTTTAGACATTAATTCTCGATCTGTACTGTAAACTTATGGCAGTCTCTATTCATGCACCCCCCCCCACCCCCCGGGATATCCCTTCTATCCATGATTCCTGGACCCTTCAAATCAGTAAAAAATAAAAGACGTTCTCAGGCACTTTTGCACTGCAGCCAAAGTAGTCATCCCCCACCACTGTAAATTGACCTTGGTACCACGCCTTGGAGAATGGGTGACCGAGCAACACTCCATTAGAGACCTGGAACAGCTGTTGGTGCAGTAAATAGAAAGGAAAGAACAGTTTCCTCTCACCTGGACTACATTGTCCATGTTCCGTTACTCATTCGAGTTCCCGGTTTGGGTTTGGTGGAAATTCTAACCCCGCCTCTTCTCAACCATGATGGACTATCCTTGTCCTCTTCCTTCTCCCTGCTGGTAGGCTTCCAAACAACACACACCTCTCCAGATAGGTCCACTACAACAAGCCACACAACACCCTTATCCCTAAGTGGTGTCCTCCACCTGGTTGTGCCTGGTTGACCTGAAAGTGACAGTAAACTGCAGGAGTGAAAACCCAGTGTCCCTCCCCTGTTACACAGGGCTGTACTATGCGGCAGAGCTGTGCATTTCTCAGGACGTGATGGTCAGAAATGCACATCCGTCGCCAGCTACAACAGCTTCCATATACACTATATTGTCAAAAGTATTGTGACACCCGCCTTTACACGCACATGAACTAACATCCTACTCTTAGTCCGTAGGGTTCAATATTGAGTTGCCCCACCCTTTGCAGCTATAACGGCTTCAACTCTTCTGGGAAGGCTGTCCACAAAGTTTAGGAGGGTGTCTATGAAAATGTTTGACCGTTCTTCCAGAAGAACGTTTGTGAGGTCAGGCGCTGATGTTGGACGAGAAGGCCTGGCTCGCAGTCTCCATTCTAAGCTGTTCTATCGGGTTGAGGTCAGGCCTCTGTGCAGGCCAGTCAAGTTCCATTCCCAAACTCTTCCCACAACGTTGGGAGCATGAAATTGTCCAAAATGTATTGGTATGCTGAGGCTTAAAGAGATCCCTTCACTGGAACTAAGGGGCCAAACCCAAACCCTGAAATATAAACCCCCCCACCATAATCCCCCCTCCCCCCACACCATAATCCCCCTCCACCAAAGGATTTGGACCAGTGCACAAAGCAAGGTCCATAGAGACATGGATGAGCAAGTTTGGGGTGAAGGAACTTGACTGGCCTTCCCATAAAGTTGGGAGCATGAAATTGTCCAAAATGTCTTAGTATGCTGACGCCTTAATGCCCCGTTGGATTTTCCAACAGGAAATGTTCGATGGGAGCTTTTTGTCGGAAATTCCGACCACGTGTAGGCTCCATCGGACATTTTCCATCGGAATTTCCGTCACACAAAATTTGAGATCTGGATTTGTGTGTACACAATTCGGACGCACAAATTTCCATGCATGCTCGGAATCAAGCAGAAGGAGCTGCACTGGCTATTGAACTTCACTTTTCTCGGCTTGTCATACGTGTTGTACGTCACCGCGTTCTTGACGTTCGGAATTTCCGACAACATTTGTGTGACCGTGTGTATGCAAGACAAGTTTGAGCCAACATCCGTTGGAAAGAATCCATGGAGTTTGTTGTTGGAATGTCAGATCAATGTCCAATCATGTGTACAGGGCATAAGAGTTCCCTTCACTGGAACTAAGGGGCCAAGCCCAACACCTGAAAAACAACCCCACACCGTAATCCCCCCTCCACCAAATGATTTGGACCAGTGCACAAAGCAAGGTCCATAAAGACATGGAAGAGCGAGTTTGGGGTGAATGAACTTGACTGGCCTGCAGTCCTGACCTCAACCCCATAGAACACCTTTGGGATGAATTAGAGCGGAGACTGCGAGCCAGGCCTTATTTGTCCAACATCAGCTGCCTGACCTCACAAATGCTCTTCTGGAAGAATGGTCAAACATTTCCATAGACCAGTGGTGGCCCTCCAGCTGTTGCGAAACTACAAGTCCCATCATGCCTCTGCCTGTGGGAATCATGCTTGTAACTGTCAGCCTTGCATTGCCTCATGGGACTTGTAGTTTGGCAACAGCTGGAGGGCCACCACTGGTCTATGGGAATGTTTGACCATTGAGACCCTTGCCATAGACACACTCCTAAACCTTGTGGATGGCCTTCCCTAGAAGAGTTGATGCTGTTATAGCTGCAAAGGGCGGAGCCAACTCAATATTGAACCCTACGGACTAAGACTGGGATGGCCATTAAAGTTCATGTGTGTGTAAAGGCAAGGCGTCCCAATACTTTCGACAACATAGTGTATGTATTTCATTTGTGTATTTAGCTGTTTTCATGGAGTTCAGCTTTCATTTTTGTCTTTCATTCAAACAGCACTTCTATCATATCCATATTATCCCAGCAGCGCTACAATTAAAAGTTCTAAACTCCGGCTGAGGCTCCTGCGTTATTTCAAAGTGCGTCATCCCAGTTTGTGTGGAATCTGAGCGGTTCAGAGTCCCCCTGAAGCTGTCTTATTCTTCCCAGCGGCTGACAAAAGGGGGGGGGGATACGGAGGGTCCGATCACACAGCTGCCTTTTCTCCAAGGTCAGGACACACAGAGGCCCGAATCCCAAGCAAAACACACAGACGTATGGTACGGGCAAACACAGTGACGGGAATGTAAACTTCAACAAGACGGAGGAAATGGGGGTCTTCACAAATGGAGGCCACCAGTAGACTTCTGTTTATTGTAAACACTTTCCAGAACGTTCCCGCAGGCTCCGTCCCCGACAACTGCCCGTCTTTTCCAGAGTCGTTGTAAGACATTATATTGGACTTTTGTAGGTTGTAGTTTGCTGAATTCATATTTATTCAATGTGTTTCTTCTCTGTATTGCCTTATAGTGTGTTGAAAAAGAGCAAACTTAAATATATACTATATTGCCAAAAGTATTGGGACACCTGCCTTTACACGCACACGAACTTTAATGGCCTCCCAGTCTTCGTTCGTAGGGTTCAATATTGAGTTGGCTCCGCCCTTTGCAGCTATAACAGCTTCAACTCTTCTGGGAAGGCCGTCCACAAGGTTTAGGAGTGTGTCTATGGGAATGTTTGACCATTCTTCCAGAAGAGCATTTTGTAAGGTCAGGCGCTGATGTTGGAGGGGAAGGCCTGGCTCGCAGTCTCCGCTCTAATTCATCCCAAAGGTGTTCAGTTGGGTTCAGGTCAGGCCAGTCAAGTTCCTCCACCCCCAAACTCGCTCATCCAGGTCTTTATGGACCTTGCTTTGTGCACTGGTGGGCAGTCATGTTGGAACAGGAAGGGGCCGTCCCCAAACTGTTCCCACAAAGTTGGGAGCATGAAATTGTCCGAAATATTGGTCTTGGTATGCTGATGCCTTAAGTGTTCCCTTCACTGGAACCAAACTCGCTCATCCATGTCTTTATGGACCTTGCTTTGTGCACTGGTCCAATGCATTTGGTGGAGGGGGGATTATGGTGTGTGGGGGGAGGGGGGATTATGGTGGGGGGTTGTTTTTCAGGGGTTGGGCTTGGCCCCCTAGTTCCAGTGAAGGGAACTCTTAAAGCGTCAGCATAACAAGACATTTTGGACACTTTCATGCTCCCAACTTTGTGGGAACTGTTTGGGAATGACCCCATTTTGTTCCAGTCAAGTTCCTCCACCCCAAAATTGCTCATCCATGTCTTTATGGACCTTGCTTTGTGCACTGGTCCAAATCATTTGGTGGAGGGGGGGTTATGGTGTGGGGCTGTTTTTCAGGGGTTGGGTTTGGCCCCTTAGTTCCGGTGCATGGAAGCCTTAAAGAGTCAGCATACCAAGACATTTTGGACACTTTCATGCTCCCAACTTTGTGGGAAACTCATCCATATGTTTATGGACCTTGCTTTGTGCACTGCTGCTCAGTCGTGTTGGAACAGGAAGGGGCCGTCCCCAAACTGTTCCCACAAAGTTGGGAGCATGAAATTGTCCAAAATGTCTTGGTATGCTGATGTCTTAAGAGTTCCCTTCACTGAAACTAGGGGGCCAAGCCCAACCCCTGAAAAACAACCCCCACACCATAATCCCCCCTCCACGAAATGATTAGGAGCAGTGCACAAAGCAAGGTCCATAAAGACATGGATGAGCGAGTTTGGGGTGGAGGAACTTGACTGGCCTGCACAGAGTCCTGACCTCAACCCGAGGCTCAGGAGTTGGGCTTGGTCCCTTAGTTCCAGTGAAGGGAACTCTTAGGGCGTCAGCATACCAAGACATTTTGTACAACATTCCCATAGACACACTCCTAAACCTTGTGGACAGCCTTCCCAGAAGAGTTGAAGCTGTTATAGATGCAAAGGGTGGGCCAACTCAATATTGAACCCTACAGACTAAGACTGGGATGCCATCAAAGTTCATGTGTGTGTAAAGACAAGTGTCCCAATACTTTTGGTAATATAGTAATATAGTGTAGGTATAGGTAATTGGTATCGGCGAGTACTTGAGAAAAAGTATCAGTAATTGTTATGAGATGGGCTGGAGACCCTAGTGGTCCTATTTTTATTTGCGGCAAACTGGCACCAAGTCTCAGCCCTCAGGATTGCCCTACGAGGGGGGTGGCCGGAACAGAAGGGCTGCAGAGTAGAGAGACTGTTCAAAAGGGGGTAGACAAGGGAGGAATCAGGTCCAAGCAGAGGTCTAGGAAGGTGGCAAGCAAGAGCAAGAGCCTAGTCAGGTCCAAGCAGGGATCTTGGCAGGTGGCATGCAAAAGAGTAGTCAGGTCCATGCGCAGGTCTAGGCAGGTGGCAAGTAGGGGTCAATTCTGTAGCTACATACACCCCCCAGCCACTTTATTAGGTCCTTTTTGCTAGTAGCGGGTTGGACCTCCTTTTGCCTTCATTCTTGGTGGCATAGATACAACAAGGTGGTGGAAACGTTTCTCAGAGATTTTTCCACCACGTACCAAAGGTTCTCTATTGGATGAGATGTGGTGAGTGTGGAGGCCATTGGAGTACAGTGACCTCATTGTCCAGTGGTGAGATGATTGGAGTACAGGGACCTCATTGTCCAGTGGTGAGATGATTGGAGCTTTGTGACATGGTGCATTATCCTGCTGGAAGGAGCCATCAGAAGATGGGGACACTGTAGTCATAAAGGGATGGACATGGTCAGCAACAATACTCAGGTAGGCCGTGGGGTATAAACCATGCTCAATTGGTACTAAGGGGCCCAAAGTGTGCCCATCCCCCACACCATTACACCCCCACCACCAGCCTGAACCGGTAATACAAGGCGGGATGGATTCATGCGCCAAATTCTGACCCCACCATCTGAATGTCTCAGCTGAAATCCAGACTCATCAGACCAGGCAACGTTTTTCCAATCTTCTATTGTTCAATTTTGGTGATCCTGTGCCAATTGTAGCCTCAGTTTCCTGTTCTTAGCTGACAGGAGTGGCACCCGGTGTGGTCTTCTGCTGCTGTAGCCCATCTTCTCAAAGGTTGGATGTGTTGTGCGTTCAGAGATGGTATCTTGCATACCTTGGATGTAACAAGGGGTTATTTGAGTTACTGTTGTCTTTCTATCACCTGGAACCAGTCTGCCCATTCTCCTCTGACCTCAACAAGGCATTTTCCTCCACACAACTGCCGCTCACTGGATATTGGACATGTGCAATTCGTTTTTCGCAATTATCTGAATTAACGAAAACCTGTTTAACGAATTTTTCAGAGTTTTCGAAAATTTGCAAATTTGAAAATTCATAAATTCGAAAATTCGGAAATTCAGAAATTCAGAAATTCGAAAAATTGGAAAATTGGAAAATTCAGAAATTTGGAAATTCGGAAATTCGAAAAATTAGAAAATTGGAAAATTTGGAAATTTGGAAGTTCGAAAATTCGGAAACTCAGAAATTCGATAATTCGTAAATTCGTAAATTCGAAAATTCGGAAATTCGAAAAATTGGAAAATTGGTAAATTTGGAAATTTGGAAATTCGGAAATTTGGAAATTTGGAAATTCGAAAATTCGGAAATTCTGAAATTCGTAAATTCGAAAAATTGGAAAATTGGAAAATTCGGAAATTTGGAAATTCGTAAATTTGAAAAATTGGAAAATTGGAAAATTTGGAAATTTGGAAATTCGGAAATTTGGAAATATGGAAATTCGAAAATTCGGAAACTCAGAAATTCGAAAAGTCGTAAATTCGAAAATTCGGAAACTCAGAAATTCGAAAATTCGTAAATTCGAAAATTCGGAAATTCAGAAATTCGTAAATTTGAAAAATTGGAAAATTGGTAAATTCGGAAATTTGGAAATTCGGAAATTTGGAAATTCGAAAATTCGGAAATTCTGAAATTCGAAAACCCGAAAATTTGAAATCTGAAATAATAACTAACTAATAATAACTTACTATTAAATTGTAGGTATTGGAATTTCCTTTCAAATTTGGCTGTTAGTGAATGTAACGAATACAAATTTATCCGAAGTTACGAATGATCCGAAATAACGAAGGCCGCATCTAAACGAATGGAACGTAACGAATTAACAATAATAATTAAAAATAAATAACAATGATAATATTAAAAACTATTACTATTATTAAAACTTTTTACTATTATTATTATTTATTATTAATTCGTTCATCCAATTGGTTTAGATGTGGCCTTCATTATTTCGGATCATTCGTAACTTCGGATAAATTCGTATTCGTTACGTTCACTAACAGCCAAATTTGAAAGGAAATTCCAATACCTATAATTTAATAGTTGGTTATTATTAGTTAGTTATTCTTTCAAATTTTCGGATTTTCTTTCTTATTTTCGAATTTTGGAATTTACGAATTGCGATCCTAACAAATGACCCCAAAAACGAACACATGTCCACTGGATTTTTTTTACTTACTAATAGGGATTGGAGACACTTATCTGTATCTGTAAAAGAGCCAACAATATTCATCTTTGGATAATTTCTCTTTTTCTCCACCATTCTCTGTAATCCCGAGAGATGGTTGTGCGTGAAAAATCCCAGAAATACTCAGACCGGCCCGTCTGCCACCAACCACCATGCCATGTTCAAAGTCACTTCACTCCCCTTACCATTCTGAACTTCAGCAAGTCGTCTTCACCACGTCTAGATGCCTAAATGAATTGATTTGCTGCCAGGTGATTGGCTGATTAGCAATTTGCGCTACTAGCTAATTAAACAGGTGAGTGTATATGAATTATTTCCTTTTTTATTATTTTTTTTTTTTTTTTTTATTGAATCTAATAAAAAGTTTGATCGCTGATTCGTGTTTTTGCGATTTATCAGGTTTAGTGCGTACAATACGCTTTTTTTTATGTCTGTAGCACGTGAACTGACATTTTTCTTTTGTCTGAATAAACACCAATCAGCCTATTATTGTTATTGCTTATTAAAATTAGCGCGTGGTTGGGGGGCGGGGGGCCGGATATTTAGCGGTATTAAAAGCATAAATTTGCCGGTTTGGTGCCGGAGATGTCAGGTCGTGTCGCTCCGGTAGTAATTATAATAAATCTGCACCGGGTGTGCGCTTTCATTGTATTGTTCTTTTATATGTCTCCTTGTGTATTATATTGAGTAATTGCTACAAGTCAACAAAGATACATTTTACTTCATTTTATTGAATTAAAATTTCTATCACATTGGAGAAAACTCGTCTAGCACAGTGCTGAAGGCGGCGTGGCTTATAAAGCGATGTTTGCCGTCGGTTCCCTTCCCGCGATAATAGCCGGACCCCCCCCCCCCCCCCCACCGTTCAACACAAAGGATCACAAAGGGCTGTGCCTAATTTTCATTTGTTTTTTAGATTCTTTTTTGGATTCTTTCTCTCTCTCCTATTCCTCTCTGATTCGCCTTTACCTGCCAAAGGATTTTTGTCCACCCAGTTCAGAGATTTAAATAGCCCTGCCGCGGTCCCATCTAACAGAAGAGGGAACCTGTTCTCTCCCTGCTGCAGTTTCACTTTCACTTTCAGTCTCATCCCCAATGGCGGCTGCTCCATTAGGGGCGCCGTCCCCCTAATCCATACGCTCGGCCCCCTAATCTACATGCAGGACGCCGGACGGCTTTTTTTTTTTTTCAAGCACGTGATTAGAGCCTGAGGCTTTAATTGGCTTCAAAAAAGGGTGGGCTCGGGGCGCAGAGGACTGTGCCCCGAGCCCACCCAGTTGTGTGATAATAGCGAATTTATATTCGCTATTGTCTTCCTGCTTCTCCTCCCGGGCCAATCAGGAAGCCCTTGGCCAAGACCCGATTGACCAAGAGGAGGAGCAACTGTAATGGCTTCCGAGGAGGAAGCCCACTGAGGAGGAGGAGACGCACAGGAAAGCTGCTGAGGAGGAGGCGACGCATGGGGAAGCTGCCAAAGAGGAGATGCAGGGGGAAGCCGCCAAGGAGAAGGAGACGCACACGAAAGCAGCCGAGGAGGAGATGCAGGGGGAAGCCACCGAGGAGGAGGAGATGCACAGGGAAGCAGCCGAGGAGGAGACGCAGGGGGAAGCCGCCGAGGAGGAGATGCAGGGGGAAGCCACCGAGGAGGAGGAGATGCACAGGGAAGCAGCCGACGAGGAGACGCAGGGGGAAGCCGCCGAGGAGATACGCGGGGAAGCCGCCAAGGAGGAGGAGACGCACAGGGAAGCTGCCTTAGAGGAGGAGGAGACGCACAGGGAAGCTGCCTTAGAGGAGGAGGAGACGCAGGGGGAAGCCGCCGAGGAGGAGGAGGAGGAGACGCACGGGGAAGCCACCGAAGCTGTCGGTGACATAGATGGGGTGTGTGCAGGGCTGGTGGGCAGATGGATGGGCGAGCAATGTGGGGGGGGTTTGACTGACAGACCGACCGATCGAACGGGGGAGGGGAGTGGCGGGTGTTTTGTTTGCCGCCCCCCCAAAAAATAGAGCACCAGCCGCCACTGCTCATCCCCCTCCCCACCCTGTGACTGGACAGTAGCAAATGGATGAGCTTGTCTTTTGTGTCATGGCATGGCGGCTGCCACAGGAAAGAGTGGAAGGAGATCAGTGAACATCGGTTTGCTGATCTCTCTTTCCTGCTAATGCTAGTTTTAAGTGTCACTTCTGTGTCCTGGTGTCACTTTCCCCAGCCAGTATGTTCAGGATAGAAGCTAATGGAACTTATCCTTCTGTCATCCTGCCCTCTCCTCCTATCAGCATTGGTGGACCTAGGACTGGCATGGCGGGTACTGCTGGGTAGGGATTGGGGAAATCAGTGAACTTTGGTTTGCTGATCTCTCTTTCCTGCTAATTCTAGTGTTAAAGTGGTTGTTAAGCCCCTCTAACCTGTACACACCATCAGCACTGCCTCCTATTGCAGTGCCCCCCCCCCCCCTCTGTGTGTGTGATTTATAAAAATAAATGCTGCAAATACCTCATTTCACTGCCGAGATTGCGATCACATGACTGGCCAGCTTTCTCCTTTCCTCCTCTGAGAGATGCAGTGGGCGGGGCTGAGATTCCTCTGCTGATGTCAGTCTGGAAGGGAGAAGGAGAGGAGGAGAGGAGGGGGAGAGAGCTGGCCGGTCATGTGATCGCAATTTCGGCTCTTAAATGAGGTATTTACAGTATTTATATTTATAAATCATTCACAGAGGGGGGGACACTGCAATAGGAGGCGGTGCTTATGGTGTATAAAGGTTAGTGTTACGAGAGCAGCAGGAGGGGGGGGGAAGGGGTGGCTCACACACAGACAGAGAGGGGAGGGGGGAGGAGGACACAGGAGCAGAGAGGAGAGCAGATAGCAGGCTGCTGATGAAACTGACCACGGTGTCTGGTCTCAGCACCCATGATACAATGTGGTCAGTTTACAGAGGGGAGGGGGGAAACTGGCAGGATCAGACAGGTTTTTTAGGTGTTACAGGGGGCCAAAAGGCACAGGACAAGCACTGTGTCATATAATATGCTTTAAAGGTGCAGGATCCATTTTTTTTTGGGGGGGGGGGGGTTAACAAACGTTTTAAGTGTCACTTCCAGGTCCTGGTGTCACTTTCCCCAGCCAGTATGTTCAGGATAGAAGCTAATGGAGCTCATCTTTTTGTCATCCTGCCCTCTCCTCCTATCAACATTGGGACTGGAATGGTGGCTTCCGCAGGAAAGAGGGGAAGGAGATCGGTGAACATCGGTTTGCTGATCTCCCCTTCCTGCTAATGCTAGTGTTAAGTGTTACTTAAGGGTCCTGTTGTCACTTTTCCCAGCCAGTATGTCCACGGAAGAAGCTGATGCAATGCAATCTGTGCTCCATTAACTTCATTGGAAGGCAAGTGAGACGACAGGGTTCTTTTAGACCCCTGATGTCTCATTAAAGAGAACCTGTCACCAAATAAATCATCACATGGGGATGTGATGAAAATTTAAAAAAAAAAAATTCCTGGAAACCCTGGAAGTGATTCTGTGAGTATTTGAAGTCCTAGGAATCCTGAAAATCCAGGAAGACCTGACAGGCATCCCATGTGTACTGGAGGTCCAAGGAATCCTGAAAATTCTGGAAGACCCAGCAGGGATCCGGTGACTACTGGAGATACTGGGAATTTCAGGAACCCTGGAGACCCCGTGATCCTGTGAGTACTGGAGGTCTTGGGAATCCTGGAAACCCCGGTAGACCCAGCAGGGATTCTGTGAGTACTCAAGGACCTGGGAATCCTGAAAATCCAGGAAGAACTGACAGGCATCCTGTACATACTGGAGATCCAAGGAATTCTGGAAGTTCTGAAAGACCCAGCAGAGATCCTGTGAGTACTGGAGATCCGAGGAATTTTGGAAACCCCGGAAGACCCTGTGATCCTGTGAGTACTGGAGTTTCTAGGAGCCCTGGAAATTCTGAAAGACCCAGAAGGCCTTCACTTGAGTACTTGAGGTCCTGGGAATCCTGAAAATTCTGGCAGGACCAGCAGGCAGCTGGCAGTCCAATGAATTCTGGAATTTCTGGACGACCCAACAGGGATCCCGTAAATACTCGAATGTCCTAGGAATCCTGAAAAACCAGCAAGTCCTGATAGGCATCCTGTTCATAATGAGGGTTCAAGGAATTCAGGAAACTCTGGAAGAACCAGCAGGGATTCTGTGAGCACTGGCAGCCCAAGGAATTCTGGAATCTCTGGACGACCCAACAGGGATCCCGTAAATACTCGAAGGTCTTAGGAATCCTGAAAAGCCAGCAAGACCCGATAGGCATCCTGTGCATAATGAGAGTCCAAGGAATTCAGGAAACTCTGGAAGAACCAGCAGGGATTCTGTGAGTACTGGCGGTCCAAGGAATCCTGGCAACCCTGGAGGACCCGGCAGGGATCCTATAAGTATTCAAGGTCCTAGGAATTCTGAAAACCCTGGAGGGCCTGGCAGGGATCTTGGAGGTACTACAACAGGCTTTGGGAGTGATTGTTTCTCTGGAAGTCTGGATAGTAGAATTGTGGAGGGAACCAAGACTTGTGAATCTGCAGCAAAGGGGCCTTTCTATAAACTTTGGTTGACCTACCCCAGAGTTGGCCAAAAATAGTTTACTGAGCGAGTTTCCTGATGGGTGGTTGAAAGTTTTTGGAGTGTTTTTTTTTTTTTTCCAAAACAGGCAAGGCTGCAATTTGGAACTGTGTCGGCTTATGCCATAACTCAGCCTGAGCGGAAAGAAAGTGCAGCCATTAGATCTCATGTTTCCTCGTCTCAGCCGCCCCATATCTGTAACCAATGCTGACAAGCCATAGTGGGTCTCCTTTGAATTTACACAAGGCTGTAATTTTAATCTGGTAGTCGCTGATTAGCAATCTTCCCCTATGCAGAAAAGACTAACAAGCAGCCGTTGCTAATTATGCTTACATTGTCTTAACTGAAATTATGATTAAATATTTCCATTCGCCTTATACCGTGCCGCTAAAGTTGAATGGGGTTTTACGTGGAGGCAAATTTTAATTAAGGAACTTGAATGAACTTAATTAACCGTGCCGGTGATCAGAGGTTTTTTAATGTCATTTAAAAGGCTCAAGTCGCTGTGGTAATTGCTAAATATTACAGTCCCTATCTCACAATACGTACAGGAAACTTCACTTATGTTCCTCCTAAACCCCAGAGCACCTTGTCAGCGCATGCAGCAAATTTACATTATTACTGCTTTGTGTTTCAGAATACTCAGATATAAAACACTCAGCGCTTTGGGTTTGTACGGTGCCTAACAGCGGGGTTACAGTTGGACTCTGAGCCCAATCATTAAAATCTCCTGGCTTTTGTAGGCTATATAGACTCCTATAGGCTTTTGTAGACTATTTAGGCTCCTGGAGGCTTGTGTAGGCTATTTAGACTCCTATGGGCTTTTTTAGGCTATATAGGCTCATGTAGGCTTTTGTAGGCTATATAGACTCCTATAGGCTTTTGTAGACTATATAGGCTTGTGTAGGCTATTTAGACTCCTATAGGCTTTTTTAGGCTATATAGACTCCTGTAGGCTTTTTTAAGCTATATAGACTCCTATAGGCTATATAGACTCCTATAGGCTTTTGTAGACTATATAGGCTCCTGTAGGCTTGTGTAGGCTATTTAGACTCCTATAGGCTTTTTTAGGCTATATAGACTCCTGTAGGCTTTTTTAAGCTATATAGACTCCTATAGGCTATATAGACTCATATAGGCTTTTGTAGACTATATAGGCTCCTGTAGGCTTTTGTAGGCTATATAGGCTCCTGTAGGCTTTTGTAAGCTATATAGACTCCTATAGGCTTTTGTAGACTATATAGGCTCCTGTAGGCTTGTGTAGGCTATTTAGACTCCTAAAGGCTTTTTTAGGCTATATAGATTCCTGTAGGCTTTTTTAAGCTATATAGACTCCTATAGGCTATATAGACTCATATAGGCTTTTGTAGACTATATAGGTTCCTGTAGGCTTTTGTAGGCTATTTAGGCCCCTGTAGGCTTTTGTAAGCTATATAGACTCCTATATGCTTTTGTAGACTATATAGGCACCTGTAGGCTTGTGTAGGCTATTTAGACTCCTATAGGCTTTTTTTAGGCTATATAGACTCCTGTAGGCTTTTGTAAGCTATATAGACTCCTATAGGCTATATAGACTCATATAGGCTTGTGTAGACTATATAGGCTCCTGAAGGCTTTTGTAGGCTATATAGGATCCTACTGTATAGGCTTTTGTAGGCATAATGGACTCTTTTAGGCTTTGTGGGCTATGTAGGATCCTGTAGGCTTTTGTAGGCTACACTGTATATAGACTCTCATGGACTTTTGTAAGCTATGCAGGCTTTTTCAGGCTCTTTAGACTCCTGTAGGCTTTACAGGTTCTTGTAGGCTTTTGTAGGTTTTATAGACTCTATAGGCTTTTGTAGGCTATATAGGCTTTTGTAGGCTATATATATGTGCCTATAGGTTTTTGTAGGTTACATAGACTCCTATAGGCTTTTTAAATCTTCAGCATTTATTAAAAAAATATTCTTTCATATTTCAGGTATTTTCTGTGATAGAGTGACAATGCACTACCTATATGTCCCCTGTGTTGTCACCCTTGGATGACATTCAACAAAATGTTCTCCACCCCTAGTAATTCCTCCCCACCACTGCTCAAGGCCCCAGGTGCCGGAGGCTAACTGAGCCGTCCACACCCACAGATTTAATGCAGAAAGAAAGGTCCACTGCATAGGGGATAAATCACTGACATCCATGTTGAGTTGAGTTGAGTTGAGAGGTATCTTGATATAGCGCGGTCTTACCCCGAAGGGTCCCGACGTGCATACATTGTTTATTGTATGATACATCCCCCACCATAGCAATGCCAGTCCCTACCCTAGGACCACCCCTTATAGGTCTAAGACGTATGCTAGTGGATGTACCTGGTGTGTGGTGGACCCATATTTGAGGGACCAGGACAGAGCATTGTCCCCCTACAACAGGAAGTGCCCGAACATGGACCTTCATGGCAGGATGACCAGGGATTGATTTAATGAAAGCTGCAGATATAAAACGATTGAAAATTAATTTTAGAATGATTTTATCATCTTAAAGCTTATATGAGAATTTACTGATTGGGTTTTCCATCACCTTTATGGACCACACAGTCTCTCCATGAGATTCTTTAAAATATTGATGTCCTTCCCGAAAATTTCTGGAGTTTAGATGGTCCCAGCTGTCTTCTCGTTATTTTTCTTATACTGCTATATGATACCGGCTCAATTCTTACATTTTCCTGAAGCTGAAATTATGTCTCCAAGGTATAGTTAGGAGCTGACAGGTGAATATCAACCCTGGAAATTATCTGGAGAGAAAAGAACTTCAGATTGCCGGGTTCTTATCCTCCACTGTAAATTCATGTACATTATCATTCATGAGTTACAGCACCGGCTTAGCTTTTCTTATAGATTCCACATTGCTGATCTAGTCTCTGCTGTTATTGGCTGGGTTCCACTGAAAAGACGATAGCGTCGCTAAACAGCAAAATATGATGTGACGTTAAAGTTAAATCACTGAGATAAACACATGCTACATAATAGAATCTGCTTTCTTAACTGCTCTACAGGCAAAGGTTATCGGAGAAGCTGTGAACGCATACACAATTTCTGTATGGCTGATGAAAAATAAGCAAATTATCTGTAATTGAGCAAACGCTCAATCTCTCTTCATGAACAATGGCCGTGCTAACCTACAGGTTGCAACTGGTTCTGGAGAAAAAAGAGTCTAATGTCTAAAAACAAAAATGAATACACATTTTTTCTCAATTAATTTATATTTTATACATGGCCAAATATACAACCAAAGGTTGGTGGACACTTGACCCTCACATTAAATATATCGACAAAGGTTGGTGGACACCTGACCATCACATTTATTATATATCACCAAACATTGGTGGAACCTATCACATTTAATATATCGTCAAAGGTTGGTGGACACCTGACCATCACATTTATTATATATCACCAAACACTGGTGGACACCTGACTATCACATTTAATATAACGTCAAAGGTTGGTGGACACCTGACCATCACATTTGTTATATACCACCAAAAGGTTGGTGGACACCTGACCATTACATTTAATATATCACCAAAGGTTGGCGGACACCTGACCATCACATTTATTATTTATCGTCAAAGGTTGGTGGAGACCTGACCGTCAGATTTATTATATATTGCCAAAAGGTCGGTGGACACCTGACCATTATATTTAATATATCACCAAAGGTTGGTGGACACCTGACCATCACATTTATTATTTATCGTCAAAGGTTAGTGGACACCTGACTATCACATTTAATATATCGTCAAAGGTTGGTGGACACCTGACCATTACATTTATTATATATCACCAAAAAGGTTGGTGGACACCTGACCATCACTTTCAATCTATAGTCAAAAGTTGGTGGACACCTGACCATCAGACTTAACAGATGGTCAAAGGATGGTGGACACCTGACCATCACTCTTAATATATGGTCAAAGGTTGATGAACACCTGACCATCCCACGTAATACATGGTTAAAGGTTGGTGGGAATGTGATCACTTGTACAAAAAGGGGAAAAAAGATATTTATAATGTTTTTTTTTATATCTGTACTCAAATGTTTTGCCTTTCATTTCTATTTTAAACTGAATGGGTTTTTTACAAGGTGATCATTTACAATCACTTTAATATATGCTGGAAGGTTGGTGGACACCTGACCATCCCATTTAATATATGGCCAAAGGTTGATGGACAATTGATCATCACAACTAATGTATGGTCAAAGGTTGGTGAACACCTAACCATCACACTCAATATATGGCCAAAGGTTGGTGGACATCTGACAATAACACTTAATATATGGCCAAAGGTCGATGGACACCTGACCATCACACTTATTAAATGGGCAAAGGTTGGTGGACACCTGACCATAACACTTAATAAGTAGCCAAAGGTTAGTGGACACTTGACCATCACACTTAATATATGGCCAAAGGTTGGTGGACACCTGATCATCACACTTATTAAATGGCCAAAGGTTGGTGGACACTTGGCCATCACACTCAATATATTGCCAAAAGTGGGTGGACACCTGACAATCACAACTAATATATGGCCAAAGGTTGGTGAACACCTAAACATCACACTTAATAAATGACCGAAGGTTGGTGGACACTTGACCATCACACTCAATATATGGCTAAAAGTTGGTGGACACCTGACAATCACAACTAATATATGGCCAAAGGTTGGTGAAAACCTGACCATTACACCTAATAAATGGCCAAGGGTTGGCGGACACTTGACCACCACACTCAATATATGGTCAAAGGTTGGTGGACACCTTACAATCACACGTAACAGATGGTGAATGGATGGTGGGCACCTGACCATCACACTTAATATATGGTCAAAGGTTGGTGGACACCTGACCATCACACCTAATATATTGTCAAAGGTTGGTGGACACCTGACCATCACACCTAATCTATGGTCAAAAATTGGTGGACACCTGACCATCACACCTAATATATGGTCAAAAGTTGGTTAACACCTGATCATCACACTTAATATATTGTCATGGGTTGGTGGACACCTGACTATTACACCTACTATTTTGCCAAGTATGGGAAAACCCTCAAAATGACTAATTTCAGGAGGAAAAGGTACTGTTAATATTACGAGATCCAAAAACATTTTGCATAATTGTGCTCTTCCAACCCCGGGGTGGGGGCACAGTTTTTGGGGGCCCTAAAAGGCTTTTTGCAACCTGCCCTAGCCTCCACTTCCAAAAAAAACAGAAAGTTTACATCTGACTCTTCTTGGGTGCAAGTCTACTCCTCCCCGACCTCCAGTTTTGTTCAGGACCTACACAGGCTGGTTATATCCATGCTTGTGTGAGGCGTTTAGCTCCCATGCCCCAAGTGCACTAGGGCTCCTCCCAACCTGACTGATAATGGTGCACTGACTCACCCATGACATCACTGCAGTAGGGCTCTAACTAAAAGGGGCCTAACACCTGATGATGCTGTCTGCTGCAACCAGGCACAGAGCCACCTAGCGGCAGATTAGCCAGCTGCACCTGTCTACAAGTCTATGGGCCAGAACAGCAAGGACAAGCAAGGAGGAATTCTGAAAACCCCTGTGTGAGAAACCAAAAGTGGGCAAGTGTATGAGCCCATGGATGCGCCACCTTGAGCTAATCACTTGGTATTTTGTTGGTTCTGGAGTACCTCCAATGAATATCTGGGCTATAAAGTTGAAGGCGCCTGTGATTCCAACTGCTCGAAGAAAAGACAATGCATCTTTATCTTTGGTCAGGCTCCTCTCTATCACCAATACAATAATCATCATAAATACATTTATACACAACTAGCCCCGACAATTGATCTCAGACTTGCCACAAACGTTTCCCCTTGTCTCTTCAGTACTTTTTTTGGAGTAGGTACTGAAATAAAGACATATTCCTAAAAACTCATTGATTGACTGATGTTCGCTTTATATTTGACATTCGTGGTAAAACCAGATGACTCGATCAATAGGAAATCTCATCCGTCCCCACAATGCCCTATTAAAAAAAAAAAAAAAAAAAGAAGAGACATGGTAATAATGTTTCAATAACTGCACATTTCTCCTTGGTGAAATTAAAATGTGTCCTGGGAGACCTGGGTGAAAAGTGACACATCGTCTTCTGTTCAAATATTTTTAATGAAATATTTGTTGGCTGGGAATTGGAATTCCCTTTCAATTTAAGAGGAATGGGCCGAATGGTCTTGTTCTTTTTTTTTTCCCCCCTTGGAAATAGAAAAAGATGATGAGACTCAGTTCACGTAAATGTGAAGACATGGCCTGCCATTCATTTCAGCTTATAAGGGACCTGTCAGATAAAAGAGGCAAAGGCCCCGTAGAGTGAAGGGTTGCAATTATTCACGGGTTAAGACAAATGTTGCCTAGAGTGGAGTTCTGTTCAAAAATTCTGACAACCTAATTAAAAACTTTGATAAAACAGTTCTGCCCAAGCTGTGTTAAGTACAACTGAACAATAGACTAACATTACAGAGTGTAAAGATAGCCATAATAGACTATGTGACTTCTATGGGGTCCAGTGATTTATGCAAGTGGTAAATACATATATATCCAATTAATATTGACTATATGACTAAATTATGTGGATATCCCAATAAATTATTTGGTTCAGGTGTCTCCAGTGAAGGGTCCTGGTAATACTCTATCATACAAAGACCTTGTAGACAATTGTGCTCTTCCAACAGTTTGGTGAAGACTCATTTCTGTTCCAGCGTGACTGCGCCCCTGTGTACGAAGCCAGCTCCATAAAGACATGGTGTGACCAGTTTGGTGTGGAGGAATTTGAATGTCCTGTACGGAGCCCTCAACTCTACTGAACACCTTTGGGATAAATTGGAACGCCAATTGTGAGCCAGGTCTTCTTAACCAACATCAGTACCTGCCCTTAACTCTACAGAACACCTTTGGGATAAATTGGAATGCCATTTGTGAGCCAGGTCTTCTCAACCAACATCAGTACCTGCTCTTAACTCTACAGAACACCTTTGGGACAAATTGGAACGCCAATTGTGAGCCAGGTCTTCTCAACCAACATCAGTACCTGCCCTTAACTTGAGGTCTTTTCATCCCAAAGGTGTTCGGTAGGTTAGAGGTCATGGAGGAACTCGAATGCCCTGCACAGAGCCCTGACCTCAACCCTACTGAACACCTTTGGGACGAATTGGAATACCATTTGTGAGACCCCTCTCTGTTCCAGCATGACTGTGCCCCTGTGTACAAAGCCAGCTCCATAAAGACATGGTGTGACCAGTTTTGGTGTGGAGGAATTTGAGTGTCCTGTACAGAGCCCTCAACCCTACTGAACACCTTTGGGATAAATTAGAACGCCAATTGTGAGCCAGGTCTTCTCAACCAACATCAGTACCTGCCCTTAACTCTACAGAACACCTTTGGAATGAGGTCTTTTCATCCCAAAGGTGTTCAGTAGGTTTGAGGTCATGGAGAAACTTGAATGCCCCGCACAGAGCCCGGACTTCAACCCTACTGAACACATTTGGGACGAATTGGAATACCATTTGTGAGACCCCTCTCTGTTCCAGCATGACTGTGCCATCTGTGTATGAAGCCAGCTCCATAAAGACATGGTTTGACCAGTTTGGTGTGGATGAACTCGAGTGTCCAGCACAGAGCCCTAACTTCAACCCTACTGAACACCTTTGGGATGAACTGGAATGCCGGTGAAGACCCTTTTCTGTTTTAGCATGACTGTGCCCCTGTGTACAAAGCCAGCTCCATAAAGACATGGTTTGACCAGTTTGGTGTGGAGAAATTTCAGTGTCCTGCACAGAGCCCTGACCACAACCTTACTGAGTACCTTTAAGATGAATTGGAAAGCCAATGGTCAGCCAGGTCTTCTCATCCAACATCAATACCTGACCTCACAAATGGACACAAATTCCCACAGACACCCTCCAAAATCTTGTGGGAAGCCTTGCCAGAAGAGTAGAGCCAGCTCTATAAAGACATGGTTTGACCAGTTTGGTGTGGAGGAACTCCACTGTCCTGCACAGAGCTCTGACCTCAACCCTACTGAACACCTTTGGATTGAACTGGAACACCAATTGTGAGCCAAGTCTTCTCATCCAACAACATCACTATGGTACTGGCAATACTCCATCATACAAAGACATTGTAGACAATTGGACTCTTCCAACCTTGTGGTGACAGTTTGGTAAAGACCCATCTCTGTTTTAGCATGACTTTGCCCCCCCCCCCGTGTACAAAGTCAGCACCATAAAGATATGATGTGACCAGTTTGGCGAGGAGGAACTTGAGTGTCCTGCACAGAGCCCTGGCCTCAATTCTACTGAACAGCTTTGGGTCATCAATGGTGAGCTAGGATTTTTTTTTTTTTTTTTGGTGCCCAACATGGGGTCCAACATGTGAGCCAGGTCTTCTTATTCACATCAGTACCTGACCTCACGTATAGCATTGTATTTCGAGAAACACTCTCCAAAATCTTGTGGAAAGTCTTCCCTGAAGATTGGAGGATGTTATAGCCACAAATAGAAGGAGGGAGAGGGGCAAGGGGTAATAGGGGGCCATTTTTGACTGTTGAAAGGAGCTTTCCTAGCCCTCATGTACCATTTAAAGTGAATTGCCCCCTTAAAAAAACATCTTACAACATCAGTACTTGATCTCACAAATGGGCACAAATTCCCACAGACACCCTCCAAAATCTTGTGGAAAGCCTTCCCAGAAGAGCGGATGATGTCATAGTCACTAAGGGGGAAGCTCCATATTAATGGCCATGGGGAGATGGAAGCCAACTCCATAAAGACATGGTTTGACCTGTTTGGTGTGGAGGAACTTCAGTGTCCTGTACAGAGCCCTGACCTCAACCCTACTGAACACCTTTGGGATGCATTGGAACTCTGATGGTGAGCCAGATCTTTTTATTTTCTTTTTTGGTGCCCAACATAATTCTCAACATACAAGCCAGGTCTCCTCACCAAATTCAATTCGATATTCCAATCGCACACGTTCCCGGACAAATGGCAAAAAACATTGATGGGTGCTGTAACGATTACCAGTTGGGTTCTGGAAGCATCAGACAAAAGTACATCTTCGCCAGCACACCATGGATCAGCAAGCAGAATTGTCCAAAAAAGGTTTCTTTAATAGGAAAAGGTCACATTACAAGGAGGGTGCAAAGGGGGGAGGTCTCCTCACCCAACATCAGTACCTGACCGCACAAATGGGCCCAAATTCCCGCAGACACCCTCCAAAATCTTGTGGAAAGCCTTCCCAGAAGAGTGGAGGATGTTATAGCCACAAAGGGGCCAACTCCACATTAATGACCTTGGGTTTCAGAATGGGATGTCCAACAAACTCAAGTCAAGACTTTACCGATAACCTTTGGGATGGATTGGAATGCTGATTGTGACCCAGGCCTTTTCATCCATTACCAGTATACGACCTCATAAATGGTCACAAATTCCCACAGGCACCCTCAGAACTTTTGTTGAAAGCTTTCTTAAAAGTGTGGAGGATGTTATAGCCACTTAATATTAATGGCCATGCCTCTGGAATGGGATGGTCAACATGTTTATTTAGGTATGAAGGTCAGGTGTCCGCAAGCTTTGGTCTTATACTATATATAGTGTGTATATAGTGTGTATATATATATATATATATATATATATATATATATATATATATATATATTTATTTATTTATTTATTTTTTATTTATTTATTTATTTTTCTGGTGATATATCTAAGGATCTAAAAAGAATAAGGCCATCATGCCTTGAGGGCCTATAGGTCATATTTCATATTTTTATAGTTCCATGAAAAGGCTCTTAATTGACGTCACTACTAGTACATATAATACTGAGTCTCTATACTTTATTACTCAAAGTCCTATCTACAAATGCAATTGAGACAAGTTCACATATCCCTTTCTAAAGTAGCAGAGGAATCGTATTTCCTGTTTACAAGTGGAGCAGCATACCTTAGTCTCTGTATCAAAAGGTTGAGTTAAAAAAAAAAATAAAAAAAAAAAATATATATATATATATAAAAATAAATATATATATATATAAAAATAAATATATATATATATAAAAATAAATATATATATATATATATATATATATATATATATATATATATATATATATATATATATATATATATATATATATATATATATATATATATATATATATATATATATATATATAGATTTATTTATTTATTTATTTTTGCTTTTTGTTTACTTTTCTTTTTTTTTTTTTTTGCTTTTAGATTTACCGGTAAGTATAATAATTTAATTTTTTAGTTTTGATTCCATGTCTTTTTTACATTCTTTATTTTTAGTTAAAGAATTGTTTTGTTTTGTTTCGTTTTTTATCTTTTTAGTGCCCCTCTTTTTGTTTTGCCCACATATTCTTTTTTTTTTCTTTTTTAGATTTGAGGATAATAATTTTTGTTCAGAATGTTTCTGTTAGTGATATTTTTTTTTTTTTTTTTTTTATCATATTTGCCATTTTGATATATTTTTTTTTTTCCTGTTGCAATGGGTGTTTTTTTTTTCCCCCATTGTAAATACAAAACAAAAACAAAAAAATGTTCCTATTAAAAAAAAATGGTGGCTAAAGACACAATAGTGAGTGAGTGCAGTTTGCTCCCCACCACCGCCGCCACCGCGGCAATCGTCGCCGAACACATTTTCTGAGCCGCCCGTTAACGAGCTGACAACTCTGCTTGTAGACCATTAAGCCAATTAGTTATTAAAGAGTTGCTACAATTGTTATATATAAAAAAAAAAGTAAAAAAAAAAAAAAAAAGAGAAACGGGGAAGCTGTGATAACTTAAAAGCCGAATCACAGATTAGTTTTATGTGATAACAGAACACACATTCAGATATTGAATGCAGGAGATAAAAATATAAAAAAGAAAAAAGAAAGAAAGAAAGCACTTGATCTGTAAAGAGAAAAAAAAAATAAAAAAATCAGAGGACAGAACATTGATGCCACTCTTTTTATTTTATATAAGTACAGCTTGTCCTTTTTTTTTTTTTTTTTTCCTTCCATGCCAAAGTACAATAGACATAAAAGTAATTTTTGCTGAGCCCAAGGTCACCATTGGGATGACAATACAGAAATCTAATTATAGTTTAATGTACTGAGCAATCTTCTAGTGCTATAGTTGGCAGACAAACACCTCGTTGTGCAACAAGACCTGTGCCAGGACCTGTGCCAGGAATACCACACGGGTTTTCATAATAAGCTGCAGCAGGAACGGGCGTAATTGGCTATCCTTCGCATTCTTTACATTTTAAGACGTGAACAGCTTGAGACACGGCTGTCAGTACTGTAGTTGGTTAATGGAGGCTGGGGGGGGGGGGGGGTAATCTTTCGTCTGCACACAGGGGGCCTCTGAGGTCTTCAACCCGGCCTATAATGGGCCCTCAGGAACGCCATAACTAATGAGCAGATGGGGGTACTTTCAGTCTTCTAAACCGTTGATGTAAAGGGTCCTCTCTCCCACACACGCACCATTATATAGGAATGTCACGTACCTGAGATGAGACCGAAGTAGTGGGGAGGCCTCCCTTGCACCTCGGGTCCTTGAAGCCTCTGGAGATGGAGACAGAGGCTTGGTGGAAACTGAGTGGCACGGGTGCCAGGGGTGCGGAGCGTCTTGCAAGCCTTAGTCCGAGCCGAGGTCAAGTCCAGTTTGGCCTCGAAGTACGAAAGGGTTAATCTGAAGAAGAATGGTCGTGATCCAAGCCGGGGTCGCTTCCAATCTGGCAGCTGAGTACGAAAGGGGCAAAGAAGTAGAATAGTCAAGATACAAATCCGAGGTCAATGGCAAGCAGCAATCAAGAGTAGTCAAATAGGCTTCCAGGTCACAACAGGTTCAGACAGATCACACACTAGCGCAGGAACAAGGGGGGACTGAAATAATCCAGCAATTTGGCAGTGTCTGGGCTGGGCTTATACAGGGAAGTTTGAGGTCACTTCCTGTGTGCCTTCTGGGCATTTTCACGCCTTTTTCCATCAGGTTGAGGTCACTTCCTGTGCGTTTCCTGGGAATTTTCCCGCCTTTTTCCATCAGGTTGTGGTCACTTCCTGTGCGCCTCCTGGGCATTTTCCCGCCTTTTTCCATCAGGTTGCGGTCACTTCCTGTGTGCCTCCTGGGCATTTTCCCACCTTTTTCCATCGGGTTGAGGTCACTTCCTGTGCG
Source organism: Lithobates clamitans (assembly GCA_037952925.1). Classification (NCBI taxonomy): domain Eukaryota; kingdom Metazoa; phylum Chordata; class Amphibia; order Anura; family Ranidae; genus Lithobates; species Lithobates clamitans. The sequence continues at coordinate 226,775 of JBBGZY010001360.1, read as the reverse complement.
CCTCCTGGGCATTTTCCCGCCTTTTTCCATCAGGTTGAGGTCACTTCCTGTGCGCCTCCTGGGCATTTTCCCGCCTTTTCCCATCAGGTTGAGGTCACTTCCTGTGCGCCTCCTGGGCATTTTCCTGCCTTTTTACCATCAAGTTGAGGTCACTTCCTGTGCGCCTCATGGGGATTTTCCCCCCTTTTTCCATCAGGTCTTCTGCGCAGGTGCGGGTTGGCGCACTGAGGCGTCTTTGGCGCATGCTCAGTTGGCACGGATTTCCTTTTGCAGCAACGCGCCATTGGTGCATGCATAGTAAGCCCTGGACTCTTACAAGGAATCTTCTTCCAATGACAATAGTTTACAAGGGCCCTTCTCCCAATGACAATAATGTACAGGGGCCCTTCTCCCAAAGACAACAATGTATAGGTGCCCTTCTCCCAATGACAAGAATGTATAGGTGCCCTTCTCCTAAAGACAACAATGTATAGGTGCCCTTCTCCCAATGACAAGAATGTATAGGGGCCCTTCTCCCAAAGACAACAATGCATAGGTGCCCTTCTCCCAATGACAAGAATGTATAGGGGCCCTTCTCCCAATGACAATAATGTACAGGTGCCCTTCTCCCAAAGACAACAATGTATAGGTGCCCTTCTCCCAATGACAAGAATGTATAGGGGCCCTTCTCCCAATGACAATAATGTATAGGTGCCCCTCTCTCAAAGACAACAATGTATAAGTGCCCTTCTCCCAATGACAAGAATGTATAGGGGCCCTTCTCCCAATGACAATAATGTATAGGTGCCCTTCTCCCAATGACAACAATGTACGGGGTGCCTGTCTCCCATTGCCAAAAATGTGTTGGGTAACCTTCTCCAACAAAATACCAATAAATTAGAGCCTTTCTCTCAATGACAGTTAATAAAACCCAACAACAACCATCAATAAAATGGGGCCCTTCATCCACTAAGAGTAATGTTTGGAGGCCCTTCTCCCAATGACAGTGATGTAAAGGGGCCCCTCTCCCAATGACAGTAATGTATTGGATCGCTTCTCTAAAAAAAAAAAACAATTGTACAGGGGACCTTCAACCAATGACAGTTATTTACAGAAGTTCTTGTAAGGGTATCCTTTTCCTACAAACACTAATAAATTGGGCCCTTCTCTCAATGACAGATATGTAGAGGGCCACCCCTCTAAATGACAGTGATGTACAGGGGTCCTTCTCCCAGTGACAACAATGCTATAGCACTCTTCTCTCATAGAGACCAATAAAATGGGGACCTTCACTCACTAAGAGCAACGTAAGGGGGGTCCGTCTCCCATTCACAGCAATGTAAGGACATATTTCTCACACACAGCAATGAAATGTGGCCCTTCATCTAATGGAAGCAAAATATGGGGGCCCTTCTCCCAATAACAGCAATGTAAGGGCACCCTGTCAGAAACCATGAAACCAGACCGAGACAGAAGTACAGTTAAATCACACTTGTTTAATAATAAAAGTAAATAGAACAAACGTAGTCAGTTCAGGAACCGGAACGGATAGTCAGCCAAGCCAAACGTCAGGGAGGCGGAGATGAGCGTAGTAAAACAGCCAGCAGGATCTGGAGCCAGAAGGGATGTCAGCCAAGCAAGTCTTTTAACAGGAATGCAGGAGATAGTCTCTTTGATGTTGACCAAGGCGAAGGCAGAGATCCTCTGGGCTGGACGGCTTATGTAGGCAGGTCTGACGAGCAGGATATCATCAACAGCTGAATCACTGTGGAGAGAGATAGGAGCTGGAAATTAGCCGACAGCTGAGTGGCCAGCTCAGAGAAGGAAGGGCTGAGCCCAGCCCTGACACACCCTCCAGCTACAGACATAAAAAAAATGGGTCCCTTCAGCCACTCATAGTAATATAATGCCCTGTACACATGACCGGTTTGGCCATCGGAATAAACTCCGAAGGTTTCTCTGACGGAAGCAGTCTTGCCTACACGTGGTCAAACCAAAGTCCGACCACCAAAGTCCGACCGTCCAGAACGCAGTGACGTACAACACGTACGACGGGACTAGAAAAAGGAAGTTCAATAGCCAGTAGCCAATAGCTTCCGTCTCGTACTTGCTTCAGAGCATGCGCCGTTTTTGGTCCATCGAAACAGCATACAGACGAGCGGTTTCCCCGATAGGGATTAGGTCCGTTGAAAATATTTAGAACATGTTCTATTTCTAAGTCCGTCAGAATTTTCGAAAAAAAAAAAGGCATGCACACACGATGGGAATAGACAATGAAAAGCTTCCATCTGACTTTTTCTGTCGGACATCCCGCTCATGTGTATACGGCTTAAGAGGGTCCTTTTGCCTATGACAACAATGAAGCATGGTCCTTCTCCCAATGACAGCGGGCCTTTCTCCTAATGACATCAGAGTAGTAGGCCTTATGTTCCAATGACATTAATGTAATTGAAGACTTCTCCCACTTATGCCATCACCATAGGACCCTTCTCCCACTGACAATAATGTAATAGAGGCTCTCAGAACCAGGATCTGAACCCACAACCTTTGCTGCTGTAACGCTTCTCGTTGAGCCACCTGAGCTGCTTGACAGCAACCTGTATGCTTCCTTGGATAATCTTGTATTGTGCCTTTGTCACCTCTCTTACACACCTTGTATCTGCTATTGGATATCGGTCTTCCCTGTTGTGGCAACAGGTCATTTTCCGTTATCCATATGTTCAGTATTTTTTGGGTTGGCCTCCATTCCCTTTCTTTCCCTTTGCTTTGTTAGAAAGTAGTATGCTGTTTATTATTAGTATGTACTGATAGTTGGTTTTTGAACTTCACAGAAATGGAGCCCAAACAATTTACCAATATGGGTCTTTTCCAACCACATCAGACAGTGTGGGACCATATGTGTGTGTGTGCTTGACTCCCTGGTGGGTCCAATCTACCACAGTTCCCAGTATGGACACTATAGGCAGCCCCCGGGTTTGGTGACCAAGTCACCTATGTTTTTAATTTACTATCGACATTTCTTGTCATGTACTATGCATCAATACATTTTTTTACTTTTTCTGTGATTGTTTATATACAGTCAGGTCCATAAATATATGTTTTTCCAGAACTGTGAAGGCTTTTTTAGATGTTGTTTGGCAAACTCTAATCTGGCCTTCCTGTTTTTGAGGCTCACCTATGGTTTACACCTTGTGGTGAACCCTCTGTATTCACTCTGGTGAAGTCTTCTCTTGATTGTTGACTTTGACACACATACACCTACCTCCTGGAGAGTGTTCTTGATCTGGCCAACTGTTGTGAAGGGCGTTTTTCTTCACCAGGGAAAGAATTCTTCGGTCATCCACCACAGTTGTTTTCTGTGGTCTTCCGGGTCTTTTGGTGTTGCTGAGCTCACCGGTGCGTTCTTTCTTTTTAAGGATGTTCCAAACAGTTGATTTGGCCACACCTAATGTTTTTGCTATCTCTCTGATGGGTTTGTTTTGTTTTTTTCAGCCTAATGATGGCTTGCTTTACTGATTGCAACAGATTCCAAATGCAAATAGCACACTTGAAATGAACTCTGGACCTTTTATCTGATCCTTGTAAATGGAAGTAATTGGCTGAGCAGCCAATTGTCCCATTACTTTTGGTCCCTTAAAAAGCGGGAGGCACAAATACAAACTGTTGTCATTCCTACACCATTCACCTGATTTGGATGTAAAGACCCTCAAATTAAAGCTGAAAGTCTGCAGTTAAAGCACATCTTGTTCGTTTCATTTCAAATCCATTGCCATGGTGTATAGAGCCAAAAAAGATTAGAACTGTGTCGATGTCCCAATATTTATGGACCTGACTGTACTTGATTGTATTCCCTACTGTACTGTACCGAGATAGTCCACTTGCCCCCTGTCTACACTTTATTACACTGGCTTATTTACAGTTCTCTATTTATTTAGATGCACTCCCCCCCCCCCAAGGAAGTGGTTTCCAGCCACGAAACACGTCGGGCATATCTGGAGGCATCTTCTGTCTTAAATAGACAATCTATTTGATTTTAGCTCAGTTGGATTTATTATTATTATTATTATTATTATTATTATTATTATTATTATTATACCACTATGTTCGAATGTCACATAAACATGGAGGACGATATTTTATACCACATTGTGTCGTGTACCTTTATGCTATGATCTATTTCTAGGACAATGGTCTTTAATGTATATACCCTGTTTCCCCGAAAATAAGACCTAGCGTGATTGTCGGTGATGGCTGCAATATAAGCCCTACCCCCCAAATAAGCCCTAGTTAAAGTCCTTGTAGGTCTTATTTTCAGGGTAGGGCTTATTTTCGGGGAAACAGGGTAGGGCTTATTTGGGGGGGTAGGGCTTATTTTGCAGCCGTCACCGACAATCACGCTAGGTCTTATTTTCGGGGAAACAGGGTATTTGTTATATGTTTTTCTCAATTGCTGTATTCAACGTGAGACAGTTTTTCACTGTCTAGATAATAAATACATATATATTTTTATTATTGACTCATTTTCAAGGGCCACATTCAATGCTTCACCTAAAGTCCCAATTTGCTGCCTATTTACATATTCGTTTATGGCGTCACTTGATTCTAATGATTTGGGTTCAACTGATAAAAAAAAAAAGAAAAAAAGGTTAGCATGAGAATACAGGCAGAAATAAGACCTGCAAGCTCATTTCATCCTTTCCGTGAATCGGGACAGATATGGTAAAGTAATTTTAGAAAAACTGACAATTTTCCTTGCGATCCGGCAAAGTTGGCTTTCATAAAGCCTTGGGTTAGTACATCTAAGTGTTTGATCCACTTTCGGAACTTGCAGGAATTTTAACTGTGTTCTGGTGCAGTTCCTCTCCTCCATGAAACTCAGTTCCCTGTGTTCTGAGAACCTAGCATTGTCCTTAATTAGGTCCCCGGAGAATTTCTCTTATTTCCTTTTCTCTAGTCTGTCTTCTGGAAGAGGCAATCTTTAAGAATTCTCCCTTAATGTAGGCTCGCTGGGCCCCCCCCCCCCCCAAAAAAAAAACCAATGCTCTACTTGTACCTTTTCCTATAGGACTCTTTCTAAAAATCATCAAGGGAAGGGGTTATATATTTTTTTTTTTACGTTTCCTTTGAGACTGTTCATACAGAATCTTTGCGTTAAAAAACAGAAGTTTTAGATATGATAATATTCACATTAAAATGTAAAAATCAGTAATTTAACATTTTTAAAAGCAAATGTGTTGCCTGCAAGGTAAGAGCAATGCATTATATAGGAGATTAAAATGTTAAAAAAGATGACTTTTACTTTTGAAAATGATTCCGACATCTTAAGCAGCTTCCTTACAGATGTCCGATCAAACCTGACCATATGGGGCTAGTTGAACATCCCATACCAAAACCATGGCCGTTAATATCGGGGGTGGCCGTCCTTTGCAGCTAAAACAGCCTCCACTCTTTTCTCTCTTTTCTCTCCACTGTCTCTGTGACCATTTATGAGGTCAGGTCAGTTGAAAGAGAAGACCTGGTTCACAATCCGAGTTCCAAGTTACCCCAAAGGTGTTAAGTAGGGTTGAGATCAAGGCTGGACAGGAGGATTGAATTTTAGACGTGTCTATGGGGGTTCATGCCCATTTGTGAGGTGAGGTACTGATGTCTGATGAGAAGACCTGGTTCACAATCATTTGAGGTCATTCTAAAGGTGTTCAGTAGGGTTGAGGTCAAGGTCCACACCAGAATGGCCAAGCCATGTCTTTATGGAGCTGGCCTACAATTGGCATTCCAATTAATTCCAATGGTGTTCAGTAGGTTTGAGGTCAGGGCTCTTTGCAGGACACTTGTCACCTTCAGTGTAAAACAGGAAGTATAATAGCTATGTGTCTCGCCATCTTGGCCTTGGATCTTCAAGTTCCCCCACACCAGACTGGTCAAGCCATGTCTTTATGGAGCTGGCCTACAATTGGTATTTATAAAGAGGTGTTCAGTAGAGTTGTGGTCAGGCCTTTGTGAGGGATACTTAAGTTCCTTCAGTGTAAAACAGGAAATATTATAGTTATGTGTCTCGCCATCTGGGCCTTGGATCTTCATGCCCTTGAAGGCTACTGCAACTGCAGAATCTTCAACATACGACATCCTCCTGGGGGTATCTGATGTCTGGACCTCAGTTTGGCAATGTGGGTTTACCCTAAGGCTTCTGATGTAACTGCCATCAGGTGAAACTACAGGGCAGAGCAGGGAACTAGGCATCCCTCAAAGGCCTGGTACAGATGTTGGGTGAGAAGACTTGGCTCACAATTTGAATTCATCCCAAAGGCGTTTAGTAGGGTTGCGATCAAGGCTGGACAGGAGGATTGAAATTTAGAGATGTCTATGGGAGTTAATGCCCATTTGTGAGGTCAGGTACAGATGTTGGATGAGAAGACCTGGTTCACAATCATTGAGTTAATTCTAGAGGTGTTGAGTAGGGTTGAAGTCAAGGTCCACACCAGAATGACCAAGCCATGTCTTTATGGAGCTGGCCTACAATTGGCATTCCAATTAATTCCAATGTGGTTCAACAGGGTTGAGGTCGGAGCTCTGTGCAGGACACTTGAGTTCCTCCACACCAAACTGGTCAAGCCACATCTTTATCGAGCTGGCCTACAATTGGCATTCAAATTCATCCCAGAGGTGTTCAGTAGAGTTGAGGTCAGGCCTTTGTGAAGGATACTCTGGTTCCTTAAGTGTAAAACAGCAAGAATAATAGTTGTGTGTCTCGCCATCTGTGCCTTGGATTTTCATGCCTTTAAAGGTTACAGCCACTGCAGAATCGTTAATATACAACACTCTTCTGGGGTTATCTGATGTCTGGTCCTCAGTTTGCCAATGTGGTTTACTCAGGCTTCTAATGTAACGTCCATCCGTTCGAAATCACAGGGCAGGGCAGGGGACTAAGCATCCCTCAAAGGCCAAAAGGCCTGGTACAGATGGTGGATGAAAAGACTTGGCTCCCAATTCCAATTCATCCCAAAGGTGTCAGGAGGTCAGGGCTCTCTGCAGGACACTGAAATTTCTCCACACCAAGCTGGTCAAACCATGTCTTTATGGAGCTGGCTTTGTACACAGGGGCACAGTCATGCTGGAACAGAAAAAGATGTTCGTTATGGTAGAGGTCCAAAGGTCCTCAGTAGGGTTAAGGTCAGGATTCTGTTCAGGACATTCAAGTTCCTCCACACGAAACTGGTGAAACTATGTCTTTATGGAGCTGGCTCCACACTTCTGGGAGGGCTTCCTACAAGATCTTAGATGGTGTCTGTGGGAATTTGTGGCCATTTGTGAGGTCAGATACTGATTCTGGGTAAGAAGACCTGGCTCACCATTGGCATTCCAGTTCATCCCAAAGGTGTTCAGTAGGGTTGGTTTCAGAGCTCTGTGCAGAACACTTGAGTTCCTCCACACCAAAGTGGTCAAATAATGTCTTTATGGAGCTGGCTTTGTGCACGGTGGGGGGGGGCACAGTCATGCTGGAACAGAAAAGGGTCTGCACCAAACTGTTCCCACAAGGTTGGAAGTGCAGAGTCTAAGAAGTATATAGGGGGGGGGCATAGTCAGGTATGGTTCCATAATATTGCTTGAGTTTTGCCCCTTAGGTCTGCCCTACTATATACAGCTGACTTGCAACCGAAGTAAAGCACCAAATCATCAGACAAGAGTATAACCAATAAGCAGGCAGATGACATGGCATGCAGTGTTCACGGGGAGACGTATCGCAAATATAACTGTATTTACCACAATGGCGCTTACAGGCCACAAGGTACTTAGGTTTATTTGTCCACAATATTTCTATATGGATACACTGACATTATCAGCCAAATTAAACCTTAAACCAAGACTTCTAGCGTATTCCGTCCCATTATAATTAAGAGCCATACACTCAAGCTTTGAAGACGGGGGGGGGGACTTTCCCCCCAAATAATTTGGCTTTATTTGATGTTCTTAATTAATAAACATTTGAAATGAACCATCAAGCAAGATGACGGTTTTTACTAGGCGCTCCTAACCCCGCATCCAATCATACTCATATGAAGAAGAATGGCGAAGTCCAATTTCTACTGAAAAATCAGTTTATTTAGTATGTGTCAACCATCTGTCATAACATCCCTGCAGTTGTACTCGGCAGAGGTCTAAGCATGTTTTATATCACATCTCCACACTGCAGTTATGTCATTTTCCTTCTCAGAAAAAAATGAACAACAGCTGGAGCAAATGTGTGCGAGCAAAAAAACACAAAGGGAACTTTTACTTTCTCACAGCTATATTCCAGCGGAAATACTTCCAGCTTATCGCTCCTTCCAGTGTGATCTACGCTGACTGTGACAACGTGTGTTATCATTGCTACTGAGCAGAATCGAGGATATCAGATATTGTAAGGTGTAATGGGATAAGCGGCATTATCACGAGGGACAATATCCTTGGCAGCTTCTGGGGCTGATAGCGGTGTCAACATATTTTTTGCTCCTTCTCATTATTTCTCAGTACGGAGTGAGCCAAATGTATGCATCATACGGAAAATCCTTCCCTACCACATTCAGTTGTCTCCTTGTCTATTAGCTATTCAAATGAAATGCTCACATGGGTATGGCTACCGTTATTCAAGCGCACTGATACACTACATGGACAGAGGTTCGTGGATACCTGACAGTTACACTATCTAAATGGCCAAACATTTGTGCACCCTCCTTCCAAATGATTCTGTTAATAGTACAACATACAAAGACATGTTAGACAATTGTGCCCTTCCAACCTTGTAGTAACAGTTTGGTGAAGACCCTTTGATGTTCTACCATGACTGTGCCCCTGTGTACATAGCCAGCTCCATAAAGACATGGTCTGACCAGTGTGGACCAGCTCCATAAAGACATGGTCTGACCAGTTTTGACCAGCTCCAAAAGGACATGGATTGACGAGTTTGGACCAGCTCCATAAAGACATGGGTTGACCAGTGTGGACCAGCTTCAAAAAGACGTGGGTTGAGCAGTTTGCACCAGCTCCATAAAGACATGGTGTGACCAGTGTGGATCAGCTCCATAAAAACATACATTGACCAGTTTGAACCAGCTCCAAAAAGACATGGTCTGACCAGTGTGGACCAGCTTCATAAAAACATGGCCTGACCAGTTTGGACAAGCTCCATAAAGACATGGGTTGACCAGTTTTGACCAGCTCCACAAAGACATGGGTTGACAAGTTTGGACCAGCTCCACCAGCCTTATAAAAATGTGGGTTGACCAGTTTGAACCTGCTCCATAAAGATAAGGGTTGACCAGTTTGCACCAGCTCCATAAAGACATGGTGTGACCAGTGTGAACCAGCTCCATAAAGACATAGGTTGACCAGTTTGAACCAGCTCTATAAAGACATGGGTTGACCAATTTGGACCAGCTCCACTAGCTTCATAAAGACATGGGTTGACCAGTTTGGACCTTCTCCATAAAGATAAGGGTTAACCAGTTTGCACCAGCTCCATAAAGACATGGGTGTGACCAGTGTGGACTAGCTCTATAAAGACACGGTGTGACCAGTGTGGACCAGCTCCATAAAGACATACGTTGACCAGTTTGAACCAGCTCCATAAAGACATGGGTTGACCAATTTGGACCAGCTCCACCAGCTTCATAAAGCAATGAGTTGACCAGTTTGGACCAGATCCATAAAGATAAGAGTTAACCAGTTTGTACCAGCTCCATAAAGACATGGGTGTGACCAGTGTGGACCAGATCCATAAAGACATAAGTTGACAAGTTTGAACCAGCTCCATAAAGACATGGGTTGACCAGTTTGGTGTGGAGGAACTCAAGTGTCCTGCACACTGACCTCAACCCTACTGAACACCTTTGGGATGATTTGGAATGCCTACTGTGAGCCAGGTCTTCTTACCCAACATCAGTACCTGACCTCACAAATTCTCTTTTGACTGTAGACTTTGCCTTAGGAGGATGCCCGGTCCCGTGCTCTGCACCTTGGTGCCATCTCATCTGCTGTCTGTTACATCAGAAGCCAGTGGGTAAAATCACATTACCAAACTGAGGACCAAGCATCTGATATCCCCAGAGGTGTGTTCTATGTTAAAGATTCTTATGCTGGTGTAGCCCTCAAGAGCATGAAGATCCGAAGACACAGATGGGGACACATGTAAGTATTATATTTCCTATTTTTAGGATGAAGAAACTTTCGTGACCTCAACTCTACTGAACACCTATGGGATGAATTAGAATGCCACAGGCTTGACCAGTTTGGTGTGGGGGGACTGTAACTCTAGTGTCCTGCACAGGGCCCTGACCTCAACCCTACTGTTGGAAGACCTTTGAGATCGGATCTTCTCATTCAGCATCAGTACCTACCCTCTACCCTACTGAACCCTTTTTTAGATGAGATCTTCTCATCCCAAAGGTGTTCAGTATGTTTGAAGTCTTGGAGGAACGTGAGCGTCCTGCAGAGATCCCTGACCTCAACTCAACTGAACAACTTTTGAATAAACTCAATTAATTGTGATCCAGGTCTTCTCATCCAACATTAGCACCTGATCTCAAAAATGGGCACAAATTTCCATAGAGACCTCCAAAATCCAACCCTCCAAAGAGGGGAATGTTATAGCCACAATGAGGGCAACTCCGTAACAATGTCCTTGGTTTTGGAATTGGGTGTCCAACAAGTTCAAATAGGTATGATGTCCAGGTGGCCACAAACTTTGGGTGTACGCTCTTAGTATTTTCACTTATTTCACTTATTTTATAAATAGCAAGGAAATATTGAGTCATACATTTAAAAACAAGTGCGATCTGTAGAGAAAAAAATGACAGATGCCATTTACTTGTGTGAGTTTCAACTTATTTAACGGGAAATTTGAATTTTTTTAGGAAAAAGTGGAGAGGAACCGACGTTATGTAAATAGATATACTAAGCATGTAGAGATCATTAGAGCGCGGTTAGTTCTCCGTTCCTCTCATCTCTGCACCTCTCCCGTTATCACGAGCACACAGAAACACCGCCAAGGCAGAAATTGGCACAAACCCTGAAACATTGTTATCCATCATTGCCTGTTTAACAGTTCGTTACTGAACCATACACAACAGAGTCTAGAACGATGACACGCGTCATTTCTGTCAATCCCAGCTACAACAATCACTGAATTCAGCTTCTGTTACTGTCATTGTTAATCTCACGGCAACCTGTCATTGCATTTCACACAACACAGGGCCATCAGCTGTCCCTGCCTATCAGGTGAACGCATAGGTGCATCAATGTCTCCCCCCTTGTGTCATGCATCTGTCACTAAACCGTGTCATCACCAGTTTGCAGACGTTTCTAAGAGTGAATATTTGTCAGTTGTCATCTCACTCACTCCTCTCCCTTTGTACATACATGGCCTACAGCCATTCTCTAAAGCAAGGGTTCTTCTTCGGGGATTTCCATACCCGTTAGGGGTTATGACAACCAATAATGAGGGTATGGGATTGGATCTTTCAAAAAATGTCACCAAAAAATGAAACAGATTTTTTCGGTTTTATTGAACTTGAGATCAAAGTAGAGAAATAGACTTGACGTGTCTAAAGACATGGAGTAACATTGTCTTTGGATCTACTGCATCTCCATTGCATGTTCCAACTTGTGCATTTGTGATTTGCCATTTTTTTTTATAAATATGATGAGATCCTTAGAATTTTCTTTCAGCTATTCGTTTCCTAGCTTTCCATATGTAAAGTAAAACCAAGCTATGGGCCCAATTCCCTCCTACGTCCCTCCTTAACTACGCACCTACCACCAGTTAGACTAGTGGACCCAGATTCACCTTCACCCCTCAATGATCTGGAGAGAAGATCCTAATATGCATAAAAAGTAATCACTCAACGATTATACCTCAAGTCTGACCTATCCTAATCCAATGGCTACCCTATAGGTACATCCCACACCACTCTATAGCCTTCTTTAAAAGACCACCTTATTCTACGCATTACTGACAACTTTATCTGATTGATTTTTGCTCTCCTTTGCCTACTTTCCTGGGTTACTGATGGAAATGTGCCCTGAAATTTTCATAATCTTCTATGAAGTGCAATCTGGACTATTGAGGCTTAGGATGTGGTGGTCACACGGAGGTCTGAGGGGTTTAATTCCCAAAGTCTTGTCATTGGTCTCTGGGGCCGCCCTGGGTGTCCACTGAGAAGATGAGAAAGAGGTGGGAGAGCCTTTATAGTGTGTAAGGTTGGTCCTAAGGGGGAATATTTAGCTCATAAGGTTCATCGGTAGGAAGACAGAAAACCATTTTTTTTAACTTACATCTGTTGAGGCTGTGGTCACCCTGGGGAGGGGGGGAGACATGCAACAACCCTAGAGCCACCGCAGTAGCAGCTGTGGGCTTTATCTACCATGAAGAAACTGACCTTGGTAGACAAGTGGTAAAAGTCTGTGGACACCTGCCCACCATCCCTAAATGAGCTTGCTGGACATCCCATTCCAAAACCATGGCCAGTAATATGGAGTTTCCCCCTCCCACCATGGCCATTAATATAGTATTGCCCTCCTTTGCGGCTATTCCATCCTCAACTATTCTAGGAAGACTTTTCACAAGATTTTGCAAGGTGTCTGTGAATTTGTGCCCATTTGTGAGGTCAGGTACTGATGTTGCATGAGAAGACCTGGTCCACTATCAACTTTCCAATTCCTCCCAAAGGTGTTCAGTAGGGTTGTGCAGGACACTCGAGTTCCTCCACACCAAACTGGTCAAACCAAAACTGGTCTTTAAGGAGCTGGCTCCACTCTTCTTGGAAGGCTTCACACAAGATTTTGGAGGGTGTCTGTGGGAATTTGTGCCCATTTGTGAGCTTAGGTACTGATGTTAAATGAAAAGATCCGGCTCAAACATTGGTAACTCACATTGTGCACCAAAAAAAAAAAGACCTGGCTCATAATCTGCATTCCAATCCATCCCAAAGATGTTCAGTAGGGTTGAGATCAGGACTCTGTGCCAGACACTTGTGTTCCTCCACACCAAACTGGTCACACCATGTCTTTATGGAGCTGGCTTTGCACACAGGGGCACAGTCGTGATGGAACAGAAAAGGGTCTTTGCCAAACTGTTACCACAAGGTTGAAAGAGCACGATTGTCTACAATGTCTTTGTATGATGGAGTCAGGACCCTTCGCTGGAGACACCAGAACTCCATCATTTAGAGGGGGGGTCCACAAACCTTTGGCCCTATACGGTTTTATACACATAGCTTTGAGACATCTGCAAATGCAAAAATGGAACTTGTAACCCCAAACTCTTTATCATTTATAAACCAATTAAAAAGGAGCTAATTAATTAATTAATTAATTAATTAAAATCCTAATCAAACATGCCAATGTTATTTTTTTGTAGTGTTTTCATTTACATTCTGCCTACTAATATAATCTTTATTCAAGGCATACCTCTCATGATAAATGCATGTTATGCCTCCCCTCCATCGAACTTTCAACCCCTCAAACAGCCATTGTCATAGGTGGTCACGTGCGTCGCACCATGACAAGTGCAGATTTACATAAAGTCCAAGATGGCGCCGTCTTGGCTGCAAAAAGGCTAGAAAGCTTTTGCTACGCTTTAAAGAATAATGGTCCACAAACGGAACCCTGAGGCATGCCACCTCCAACCTTGAACCATTCAGCGTATGAATCATTAATTACTGCTCTCTGGATGCGGTCTTCAATCCAATTTTCTATGCAATCACATATCAAATTTTTCTAAATCAACAGACATTCATTTACACAATAGGCATCTGTAAGGAACCGTGTCAAATGCTTTAGCAAAGTCCAAATATAGAACATCCACAGCTATCCCCCTATGTTTCCACTAATTTCCTATAAAAAGAAAGCAGACTTGTTTGACAACATCTGTTTCCTATAAATCCATGCTGGCTATTGAGTATATTATTTTTTTTTTTTTTTTCAAATATTCCTGTATATAGTCCATTATCAACTCCTTCATTATCCCTCCAACAATAGAAGCTGAACATGCAGGCCTTTAGTAAGTTGGTAAAACATAGTTAACATGTTTAGTTTATGTCAGTAATTGCCAAAACCTGTCATCGAGTCCCACCAAAGCATCACATAGGCAAAGCAATTAGTGCAGAGCGAAGGAATTCAATGACCTGTGTGAATAACCACAAAACGCGATGGGGTTGAGTATTGAGTTTTGGGAAACATTCGGTTACATCGATCATTTTGGACCATTCCGGTGATTAAAGAGAGAAATTAGAACCAAGTACTTTGACATAACTGAACTTAGCTCTCTGAGGTCTTGTAGATGCAGACCTTAACCTAGCTTAACTCTTTGAGGGCTCATGGGTGAAGACCTTTAAGTCCGGGTACTTCATTATACCTTCAACATTAGAACTAAACCTGCAAATCTTTAGTAAGTTGGTAAAACCATAGTCACTTGTTTAGTTTATGTCAGTAATTGCCAAAACCTAACATCAAGTCCCACCGAAACATCACATAGGCAAAGCAATTAGTGCAGAGCGAAGGAATTCAATGACCTGTGTAAATATCCACAAAACACGATGGGGTTGAGTACAGTTTTGGGAAACATTCGGTTACATCCATCCATTTGGACCATGCCGGTGATTAAAGAGAGAAATTAGAACCAAGTACTTTGACATAACTGAATTTAGCTCTCAGAGGTCCTGTAGATGCAGACCTTAACCTAGCTTAACTCTTTGAGGGCTCATGGGTGAAGACCTTTAAGTCTGGGTACTTCATTATACCTTCAACTTAAGAACTAAACCTGCAAATCTTTAGTAAGTTGGTAAAACCATAGTCACTTGTTTAGTTTACGTCAGTATTTGCCAAAACCTGTCATCGAGTCCCACCAAAGCATCACATAGGCAAAGCAATTAGTGCAGAGCGAAGGAATTCAATGACCTGTGTGAACAACCACAAAACACGATGGGGTTGAGCACAGTTTTGGGAAACATTCGATTGCATCGATCCATTTGGACCATGCCGGTGATTAAAGAGAGAAATTAGAACCAAGTACTTTGACATAACTGAACTTAGCTCTCAGAGGTCTTGTGGATGCAGACCTGTGGCGGCCCGTCCATAGGGGGCGCACAGGCGCCGCCCCCCCCTTCCAGGCAGTCACAAAAAAGCACCATGTCTATGCAATCATGAGATTGCAGATGAGGCGCTTCATTTGCGGGCTCTTCTCCCGCCTTGCGGCGCATTCCAAAGCACCGAGCAGATTCTGCCCGGAGCCCGAAGTATGTATTACTACGGCCGGGCGGTTTGATTGACATACGAGTTAGATGTCACTTCCGGGTTTTCTCTCTCCCATTGCGCCCGAGCGGAGGAAGTATGAGGAGCGGACTCCTCCACCGCTGCTGCCAGTGCCCACTGAAGGAGACACAGCAGGAGGAGAGGACACCACAGCAAGGTAAGTGCCAGGCCGGACCTCCCGCGTAGAACGGGGGGGAGGGGTTTGATGGGACACAGGCTGCATTTGATGGGACACAGGCTGCATTTGATGGGACACAGGCTGCATTTGAGGCGTCACGGGCTGCATTTGATGGGAGAGCGAGGCTGCATTTGATGGGACACAGCCAGATTTGATGGTACAGTGAGGCTGCATTTGATGGTACAGTGAGGCTGCATTTGATGGAACAGTGAGGCTGCATTTGATGGGACAGTGAGGTTGCATTTGATGGGACAGTGAGGCTGCATTTGATGGGACAGTAAAGCTGCATTTGATGGGACACAGGCTACATTTGAGGGGACACAGGCTGCATTTGACGGGACAGTGAGGCTGCATTTGATGGGACACAGGCTGCATTTGAGGGGACACAGGCTGCATTTGAGGGGACACAGGCTGCATTTGATGGGACAGTGAGGCTGCATTTGATGGGACACAGCCGGATTTGATGGGACAGTGAGGCTGCATTTGATGGGACAGTGAGGCTGCATTTGATGGGACACAGCCGGATTGGATGGGACAGTGAGGCTGCATTTGATGGGACACAGTGAGGCTGAATTTGATGGGCACAGTTCCTCCATAAGATGGGCACAGTGGCTGCATAAGATGGGCACAGTAGCAGTATTTGATGGGGAACAATGGCAGCATTTGATGGGGCACAATGGCAGCATTTGATGGCTCAGTGGGAGCATTTGATATGGCACAGTGGCTGCGTTTGATTGGCACAGTGACTGCGTTTGATGGGCACAGTGGCTGCGTTTGATGGGCACAGTGGCTGCGTTTGATGGGCACAGTGGCTGCGTTTGATGGGCACAGAGGCTGCGATTGATGGTTTTTTTTTTTTTAGAACTTCTAAGTTTGTTTGCAGACCTTAACTTAGCTTAAAACAATGGGGTTGAGTACAGTTTTGGGAAACATTAGGTTGCATCCAACCATTTGGACCATGCCAGTGATTAAAGAGAGAAATTAGAACCAAGGACTTTGACATTACTGAACTTAGCTTTCTGAGGTCTTGTGGATGCAGACCTTAACCTAGCTTAACTCTTTGAGTGCTCATGGGTGAAGACCTTTAAGTCCAGGTACTTCATTATACCTTCAACATAAGAACTAAACCTGCAGGTCTTTAGTAAGTTGGTAAAAACATAGTCACTTGGTTAGTTTATGTCAGTAATTGCCAAAACCTGTCATCTAGTCCCACCAAAACATCACGTAGGAAAACCAATTAGTGCACAGCAATGAAATTCAGTGACCTGTGTAAATAACCACAAAGCACGATGGAGGCGAGCCCTGTTTTGGAAAACATTATGTTACATCAATCCATTTGGACCATGCCAAAGATTAAAGAGAGAATTTAGAACCAAAGACTTTGACATAACTGAACTTAGCTCTCTGAGGTCTTGTGGATGCAGACCTTAACTTAGCTTAACTCTTTGAGGGCTCATGGGTGAAGACCTTTACGTCCAGGTACTTCATTATACCTTCAGCATAAGAAGTAAACCTGCAGGTCTTTATTAAGTTGGTAAAACCATAGTCACTTGTTTAGTTTATGTAAGTAATTGCCAAAACCTGGTCATCGAGTCCCACCAAAACATCATGTAGGCAAAGCAATTAGTGCAGAACAATAGAATTCAGTGACCTGTGTAAATATCCACAAAACATGATGGGGGTGAGCACAGTTTTTGGGAAACATTAGGTTTCATTGATCTATTTGGACCATGACAGTGATTAAAGGGAGAAATTATAACCAATCCTCTTACCTAACTGAACTTAGCTCTCGGAGGTCTTGTGGATGCAGACCTTCAACTTAGCTTAAGTCTTTGAGGGCTCATGGGAGAAGACCTTTAGGTCCAAATACTTCATTATCCCTCCAACAATAGAACTGAATATGCAGGTCTTTAGTAGGGATGGGCCGAACACCCCCCTCCCCCCCCGGTTCGGTAAGCACCAGAACATGCGAACCCTATTAAAGTCTATGGGACACGAACATGAAAAATCAAAAATGCTCAATTTAAAGGCTTATATGCAAGTCATTGTCATAAAAAGTGTATGGGGACCCGGGTCCTACCCCAGGGGACATGTATCAATGCAAAAACAACCTTTTTTTGGGAGCAGTGATTTTAATAATGCTTAAAGTGAAACAATAAAAATGAAATATTCCTTTAAATATCGTGCCTGGGGGTCCCCTTAGTCTGCCTGTAAAGTGGCGCATCTGTACAATGTGTAGAACAGTGCCGCAGCAAAATTTAATTTCTAAAGGGATAAATGTCATTTAAACTTTGCTCGCGGTTGTAATGTAATGTCGGCTCCCGGGAATATAGATGAAAAATCAAGAAAAATATCAGCGTGGGTCCCCCCCCCAAAACCATACCAGACCCTTATCCGCGCATGCAGCTTGGAGGACAGAATAGGGGGGGCGACCCCCCCTCCTGAATCATACCAGGCCACATGCCCTCAACATGGGGAGGGTGCTTTGGAGTCCCCCCAAAGCACCTTGTCCCCATGTTGATGGGGACAAGAGCCTCTTCTCGAAAACCCTGTCCATTGGTTGTCAGGGTCTGAATCATACCAGGCCACATGCCCTCAACATGGGGAGGGTGCTTTGGAGTCCCCCCCAAAGCACCTTGTTCCCATGTTGATGGGGACAAGAGCCTCTTCTCGACAACCCTGTCCATTGGTTGTCGAGGTCTGAATCATACCAGGCCACATGCCCTCAACATGGGGAGGGTGCTTTGGATTCCCCCCCAAAGCACCTTGTCCCCATGTTGATGGGGGAAAGAGCCTCTTCTCGACAACCCTGTACATTGGTTGTCGGGGTCTGCAGTTGGGGGGCTTATCCGAATCTGGAAGCCCCCTTTAACAAGGGGGCCCCCAGATCCCACCCCCCCATGTGAATGGGTATCGGGTACATTGTACCCCTACCCATTCACTAAAAAAAGTGTCAGCTGTTATATAGGCAAGGGCGGGGCCACCCGCTGCCGAAACTGGATGACCCCTCTGATGTCACATGACGTCACATTCCTTACTTCCTCCATACATGTGGCAGTATGGTTAAAGCAGTGTGACTGCTTCAGCAAGTAATCCAGTGAGGTCAAGTGAGAGTTGTCCTTATCCATTGCGAATAGTTCCAGTTGGAGTACCCCACTCATCCCTTCTCCCATCCAAGTTCCAAATAAAATACAAAAACGCAAATACCCTGGACTGGTCATTGAATAACGAGCAAGCGGGATTACGGGTGGGGCAAGTGGGAACCCTTAGCAACCAAGCGGGAACCCCTAGCACCAAAGTGGGAAACCCTCAGCAATCAAGTAGGGACCCTCAGCAACTAAGCGGGAACTATTAGCAACCAGCTGCAGGTAACCGGAGAGAGACCTATGAAGTCAACACTCAGCAAGCCCTACGGGGACAGTGCTACATTTGTAGGGTCAGGAGACCCCTGAATTACAGGCTTTGAGAGGGTTCAAGACCTGTCAAGTGTTAGAGAAAAATCTGGTCTCTTGCCCTGCCAGACAGAGCAGTGCCATGTGGTAGAGCTGTGCAAATGTCAGGACTGGATGGACAAAAATAACGTAAATGCAGCTTCCTATAAATGCATGTCACCTTTGCATTTAGCTGTTTGCCTGGTTGTTGATCTTTAACCACCATGTAGGTGCCCGTACATCATAACCTTTGTCTACTTCTATTTGTTTGAAGTAAAAAGATAAAGGCAATACAAAGAGTAAGATCGTAACAGAACCTCTTTATTTATTCCTTTTTATTTTTTCCTTGTTTGTGGATTGTAACAAAGTTCATTTTGATTTTCAAACACTTGTTTTTTCATCTTTTGCTCGCAGTCGAGAGGCACCATGGTTTAAGCGACAGACTATAACTGATCAATATTAGATCAAATGAAACATCGGGCGCTAACAATATAAAACAACAACCTGCCGGTGAGCCGACTCGCTCTGGGAGAATATCTATCAGAGTTTTGTACCAGGAATGTGCTAAATAGACCTCAGAGTGTCCTCATTAGGACTTGTGTCCATGGGCTTCAAACTGGTTTTACTTTCCTATACGAGTCTAGCATGAGAGCTCCTAATGAAGAAGGGTCATCTCACTCTGAAGATATGTGGTTGGGAGCTCCTAATGAAAAGGTTCATCTCACTCGGAAGATATGTGGTTGGGAGCTCCTAATGAAAAGGGTCCTCTCGCTCAGAAGATATGTGGTTGGGAGCTCCTAATGAAAAGGGTCATCTCACTCTGAAGATATGTGGTTGGGAGCTCCTAATGAAGGAGGGTCATCTCACTCGGAAGATATGTGGTTGGGAGCTCCTAATGAAGAAGGGTCATCTCACTCAGAAGATATGTGGTTGGGAGCTCCTAATTAAAAAAGGGTCATCTCACTATGAAGATATGTAGTTGGGAGCTCCTAATGAAAAGAGTCATCTCACTCGGAAGTTTATTTAAAATGTTTATTGAACAAGAACACCAGATTGTTCCAATAAAAACTTTAGAGACCGTCAATGTGAGATGACCGGTTTTACTGGGAGCTTCCAATCACATATCCAGGCTCTGACCTTGTGAAGAGCAATGCCTCCACCGTGATCAGAGAGGCAGCAGCCTAGGACCTGACCCAGGTCTACACATATCACATTTTTATCACCCGTTTATCTCTTCCAAAGAGAATTCTTTTGGAATTTACACTACAACCAATTCTTATTCCTACTGGTCCAGTACTACCACATAACAGTTCCATACAAGTCTATGGGAATGCAAAACCTGCTTGAGGCAGAACAAGGGCAGGTCAGAAGCTGGTCAACTGCAGGGCAAATACACCCAAATTATTTCAGACCTCTCTCAAACAGATAAAAAAATGACACCATAGACAAAGAACCAAGGTACGTTGGCCAGGACCTAAGAAAATGAATGGCAGATTCCATGTGAGCATACACTGTATGGCCAAAAATACGTAGACCCCCTGCTAAATTATTGAGTTCAGATGTGTGCAGTGAAGGGCACTGTTTATATTAAATCATACAAAGACATTGTAGATGCTCTGCCAACCTTGTGGTAACAGTTTGGTGAAGACCCGTTTCTGTTCCAGCATGACTGTGTCCCTGTGTACAAAACCAGCTCCATAAAGAGATGGTTTGACCAGTTTGTTGTGGATGAACTCTAGTGTCCTGTACAGAGCCCTGACCTCAACCCTACTGAACGCTTTTGGGATGAATTGGAAAATCTTATATAAAGCCTTCCCAAACGTGTGGAGTTCAGAGTTTTGGAATGTGATATTTGTCATGCTATGAGCTCTGACCTCAACCCTACTGACCACCTTTAGGATGAATTGTGAATCAGGTCTTGGCACCCAACGTGGAGCACAGTACGGTGTGGAGGAACGCAAATGTCCTGCCCAGAGCCCTGACCTCATCCCTACTGAACCCCCTTTAGAGCTCAACCCTACTGAACACCCTTGGACCTCTACCTTACTGAACACCCTTTCTGTTTCTCTATGACTGTGCCCCTGTGTACAAAGCCAGCTCCAAAAAGACATGGTTTGACCAGTTTGATGTGGAGGAACTCCAGTGTCCTCTACAAAGCCCTGACCCCAACCCTACTGAAACCCTTTGTACCTCAACCCTACTAAACACCTTTGGACCTCTACCCTACTGAACACCCCCTTTCTGTTTCACCATGACTGTGCCCCTATGTACAAAGCCAGCTCCATAAAGACATGGTGTGACCAGTTTTGTTGTGGAGGAATTTCAGTGTCCTCTACAAAGCCCTGACCCCAACCCTACCTAAACCTTTTGGACCTCAACCCTACTAAACACCTTTGGACCTCTACCCTACTGAACACCCTCTTTCTGTTTCACCATGACTGCGCCCCTATGTACAAAGCCAGCTCTATAAAGACACTGTGTGACCAGTTTGTTCTGGAGGAACTTCAGTGTCCTCTACAAAGCCCTGACCTCAACCCTACTGAAAACCCTTGAAATGAATTGGAATGAGGCAGGTGTTCTAAACCAACATCTTTATAAAGACATGGTTTGATGAGTTTGGTTTGGAGGGACTCAAGTCCTAACCTCAACCCTACTGAACACCTTTACAATAAATTGGATCACTGATTGTGATCCAGGTCTTCCCATCTAAAATCAGTACCTGACCTCACAAATGGGTTAAAATTCCCACAGACACACTCCACAATTTTATGGAAAGCCTTACTTGAAGAATGGAGGATGTTATTTCCACAAAGGAAGGGCGCCTCCATATTAATAGTCATGAGAGCAGGGGAGCAACGTCATATTAATGGCTTTTGGGGAAGGGGACAACTCCATATTAATGACAATGGTATTCCTGTTTTATACTGAAGGAACTTTAGCATCCTGCACTTGAGTTCAGACCTCAACTCTACTGAACACCTCTGGGGTGAATTGGAAAGCCAGCTCCATAAAGATGTGGCTTGACCAGTTTGATGTGGAGGAACTCGAGCGTCCTTCACAGAACCCTGACCTCATCCGTACTGAACACTTTTGGGATGAATCGGAATGCTGCTGGGATATTAAAGCCACAAATGGGACAATTCCATATTCATGGGCATGGTTTTGGAATGGGGTGCCCAACAAGCTCACAGGTGGGGTGGTCAGGTGTCACAAACTTTTTGGTCATCTAGTGTACCTGGAATCTCACGTATATTGACTAAAGCAATAAAAAATTTGAGTTATTTCCAACGTTAAGATGTTGAGGTATATTCCAGTTGTCAGTCTTCAAGTGCAAGTTCGAGAGTTCAATTGCCTGGAAAAGTAGAAATGGTCCCGGAAGCCCAGTTTAGCAAACAGATCAATGGAAGGTCAGAAAAAGAAAAGATAATCTAGTTATGATGAATCTCTTGGAACGAAGGCATTTTCCTTCATCGTCTATATTCGTACTGAACAGAAGGACAAGAGATTGGAATAATCACTACCGATTAGTAAAATTTGATTTAAATTTTTTTTTTTTTTTTACCTTGCTAAAAGTTTAAACTCAGATTAGGACTTTTAGGCAAAATTTTGGTGTTTCAGTTAAATGTATTGGAGTCAACGAAAAAGACTCAATGAAGATTTATTTTCTTTTGGTGGTTTTTAGGGGTGCAATGGGTTTGTAAAGGCTCCTTATGGGTTTTTGTGCTTTTCCCTATTAATTTGTGCATTTTGTTAATAATTGATGTTTTCTCTCTAAAAAAAAAAAAAAAAAAAAATTAATCACTATTTTTCTTATTTTGTGTGTGAAAAAAAGTAAAAAAAAAAAATACAAAAACATTAAAATATACAACAAAATGAATAAGAAAAAAAAAACAGACGGGTGGGGCGAAACACGTAGGAGGGGTGCGATCTGGACGAAGCTGGGTTGAGTATAAATGTATATTATAATGTATTTCATAAACACATGATGTACAGTAAATATAATACAATAATATAATATATGAATACAGAATATTAAAATATAATAATAATTATATTACACAATATACAGTGCCTTGAAAAAGTATTCATACCCCTTGAAATTTCCCACACTTTGTCATGTTACGACCAAAAACGTAAATGTATTTTATTGGGATTTTATGTGATAGACCAACACAAAGTGTCACATAATTGTGAAGTGGAAGGAAAATGATAAATGATACAAATAAATATGTGAAAAGTGTGTGTGTGGGGGGGGGGGGGGGCATTTGTATTCAGCCCCCTTTACTCTGATACCCCTAACTAAAATCTAGAGGAACCAATTGCCTTCAGAAGTCACCTAATTAGTAAATAGAGTCCCACCTGTGTGTCATTTAATCTCAGTATAAATACAGCTGTTCTGTGAAGCCCTCAGAGGTTTGTTAGAGAACCTTAGTGAACAAACAGCATCATGAAGGCCAAGGAACACACCAGACAGGTCAGGGATAAAGTTGTAGAGAAGTATAAAGCAGGGTTAGGTTATAAATAAATCTCCCAAGCTTTGATCATCTCACGGTGCTCTGTTCAATCCATCATCGGAAAATGGAAAGAGTATGGCACAACTGCAAACCTACCAAGACATGGCCGTCCACCTAAACTGACCGGCCGGGCAAGGAGAACATTCATCAGAGAAGAGCCAAGAGGTCCATGGTAACTCTGGAGGAGCTGCAGAGATCCACAGCTCAGGTGGGAGAATCTGTCCACAGGACAACTATTAGTCGTGTTCTCCACAAATCTGCCCTTTATGGAAGAGTGACAAGAAGAAAGACATTGGTGAAAGAAAGTCATAAGAAGTCCTGTTTGTAGTTTGTGAGAAGCCATGTGGGGGGACACAGCAAACATGTGGAAGAAGGTGATCTGGTCAGAGGAGACCAAAATTCAACTTTATGGCCTAAAAGTAAAACGCTATGTGTGGGGAAAACTAACACTGCACATCACCCTGAACACACCATCCCCACCGTGAAACATGGTGGTGGCAGCATCATGTGGTGGGGATGATTTTCTTCAGCAGGGACAGGGAAGCTGGTCAGAGTTGATGGGAAGATGGATGGAGACAAATACAGGGCAATCTTAGAAGAAAACCTGTTAGAGTCTACAAAAGACTTGAGACCGGGGCGGAGGTTCACCTTCCAGCAGGACAACGACCCGAAACATCCAGCCAGAGCTACAATGGAATGGTTTACATCAAAGCATATTCATGTGTTAGAATGGCCCAGTCACAGTCCAGACCTAAATCACATTGAGAATCTGTGGCAAGACTTGAAAATTGCTGTTCACAGACGCTCTCCATCCAATCTGACAGAGCTTGAGATATTTTACAAAGAAGAATGGGCAGAAATGTCCTCTCTAGATGTGCAAAGCTGGTAGAGACATCCCCAAAAAGACTTGTAGAGAAAGGGGGTTCTACAAAGTATTGACTCCGGGGGGCGCCATACAAATGCCCCTCCCCCCCACACTTTTCACATATTTATTTATATCATTTATCATTTTCCTTCCACTTCACAATTATGTGACACTTTGTGTTGGTCTATCACATAAAATCCCAATAAAATACATTTATGTTTTTGGATGTAACATGAGAAAATGTGGGAAATTTCAAAGGGTATGAATACTTTTTCAAGGCACTGTATAATATAATAATATAATATATAAATACAGATTATTAAAATATAATACATTTCATTACACAATATAAATGTATAATATAAATGGTCTTCAATACGTTTCTACACTTTCATATTTGCGCTGGAAATGTCGGGGGTGGGGGGAGTAGTAATTGGTTGTGGCTGAGAGCGTCATGTGACTCGTCTGTCTGGCAAGCCGCTGACCTTGCAGTTTAGTATAATAGTTGTCATGCTGTAATGAAGATGGCTGCAAAACTAAAAAAGTGTGGAAACATTTTGAAGAACCCTTGTATAATATTATATAATATAATTTATAAAAATCATAATAATAAAAAATAATAAATGATATTACACAAGACAAATGTACAATAAAATGTATTTTATACAGACATGATGTAAATATAATACTATAATATAATATAATATATAAATGCAGAATATGAAAATATAATAAATGATAATACAAGATATAAATGTATAATATAATGTTTTTTCTGCACACATGTTGTAAATTTAGTAATATAATATAATATAACATAATATAATATAATATAATAAAGAATATTATAAAAGATCATATAATATATAAATGCAGAATATGAAAATATAAAAAATGATAGTGCAAGATATTAATTTATAATATAATGTATTTTCTACACATATGATATAAATATAATAATATAATATAATATAATATATATAAATGCAGAATATGAAAAGATAATACATGATAGTACACAACATAAATGTATAATATAATGTATTTTCTACACATATGATGTAAATATAATACTATAATATAATATCATATAATAATTATATAATAAAAAAATAATAAAATATAATATAATATATAAATGCAGAATATGAAAAATATAATACATCAAGTACACAATTTAAATGTATAATATAATGTATTTTCTAAACACATTATATAAATATAATAATAAAATATAATAAATAATATAATAAAATATGATATATAAATGCAGAATATGAAAATATAATAAATGATAGTACACAATATAATAGTATAACATAATGTATTTTATACATATATGATGTAAATATAATACTATAATATAATATATAAATTCAAAATATGAAAGTATAAAAAACTAAGTACACAATTTAAATGTATAATGTATTTTATACACACATGATATACATATAATAATATAATATATAAATGCAGAATATGAAAATATAATAAATGATAGTACACAACATAAATGTATAATATAATGTATTTTATAAACATATGATATAAATATAATACTATAATATAATATCATATAATAATTATATGATAAAGAATATAATAAAATATAATATTAAATGCAGAATATGAAGAATATAATACATTAAGTACACAATTTAAATGTATAATATAATGTATTTTATGCACACATGATATAAATATAATAATATCATATAATATAATAAAGAATATAATAAAATATAATATAATATATAAATGGAGCATATGAAAATATAATGCATAATATAATGTATTTTATACACATATGATGTAAATATAATACTATAATATGATATAATATAACATCATATAATAAATATATAATAAATAATATAAAAAAGAATATAATAAAATATAATATAATGTATAAATGCAGAATATGAAAAATATAATACATTAAGTACACAATTTAAATGTGTAATATAATGTATTTTATATACACATGATATAAATATAATAATATAATATAATATAATATAATATAATATAATAAAGAATAT
Source organism: Lithobates clamitans (assembly GCA_037952925.1). Taxonomy (NCBI): domain Eukaryota; kingdom Metazoa; phylum Chordata; class Amphibia; order Anura; family Ranidae; genus Lithobates; species Lithobates clamitans. The sequence continues at coordinate 200,484 of JBBGZY010001360.1, read as the reverse complement.
AATAAAAGATAATATAATATATAAATGCAGAATATTAAAATATAATAAATGATAGTACACAATATAAATGTATAATATAATGTATTTTATACACACATGATATAAATGTAATAATATAATATAATAATGCACAATAAATGATATTAGACGATATAAATGTTATTTTTGGGCACACATCCTCATGTATGGCGCATGCGTCGCGTTGTATCTGTTGTGTCCGTCTGACATGTGACAAGTCATGTAAACATTTATCTCTCTGCTGCCTTTTGCACCCATAAAGCCGCCTTGTTATCGGTAATCGGATTACGTCTCGCCGTCACTGACCCGCGCTCGGTCATTAGACACCGGCGTCTTTTTTTAGCTGATTCAATTTTCCAGAATGGATCACTTACCAGCACTGTAACAAAATTTCCTGGTGACGCGGCACACGTAATGGCGAGCGCCCCGCAGACTTTTTTCGCTAAGTACACAAAGAGAAAACAAACACGGGGTTTAGCGGTGAGCCGGCATTACCGGGCGGGGGAAGTCCTTATGGGCTCAGGTCTCCGGTGCCGGGAATGTCGGAGTCACTAACGAGTTAAGGAAGAAAAACAAACCATTTGAAATGTGAACTTCGGTATCAGAAAGGCGCACGGCTCGTGAACAGGGAATACGCGGCGGATTTTGCCGGACTTGATTTTGCGGCAATGCGATTTATTTCAAGTTTGCCAAAATTTTGTAAAAAATGATCTTCTAGTAGCAAAAAAAAAAGTTTTTAAAAATCCTCTTTAATGCCAGGAACATGTGCAATGCTCCCAATCCCAATACAAGGTGGCGTGGATTTGTTTATAAACTAAGCCGCATGGTCATGATTCCGATCACATGGCTTTGTTTATCTTCGAAGTCATGTGATCCTGATCACGTGATGGTGTCAGCACTGCTATGGAGATCACGTGATTTTGTATCTCAACACCGTCACAATTGTGATGACATCACAGGGCTTTGTTTATAAACAAAGGGTTTAGTATCCCGTAGCCGGTAGCGGAGCCTGATACGGTGAGGAAGGAGGGTTGCCGCCTGTCCAGGATTCACCCGGACGGTCCGGGTTTTGTGTCCAGACAAGGGGTGGGCAGGAGGGGGAACTGCCCTGGGCATTGTGAAGTGGGGGAGGAGGTGGTAAGGAGATTGGGGGGAGGGGATTTGTGTTGGAAGGGGGAATTTGGGGGGAGTGACAGGGGGAAAGTATTGTTCTAGGAGGGGTAATTTTGGGGGGGGTTGATTTAGGATTTGTCTTGAGAGGGGGGATGGTGGAAGAGGATTTGTGCTAGGAGGGGGAATTTGGAGGGAATTTGTGCTGGGACTGGGAAATTTGAAGTGGGGGGGAGAAGATATGTACTAGGAGGGGAATTTTTTTTGGGGGGGTTGCTAAGAGTGGTGATTTAAGGGGATTTGTCTTGGGAGGGGGGGATGGGAGAAGAAGATTTGTGCTAGGAGGGGGGATTTGGGGGAATTTGTGCTGGGGCTGGGAAATTTGAAGTGGGGGAGATATGTACTATGAGGGGAAATTTTTTTTGGGGGGGGTTGCTAAAAGTGGTGATTTAGGGGGATTTGTCTTGGGAGGGGGGATGGGGGAAGAAGATTTGTGGTAGGAGGGGGAATTTGGAGGGAATTTGTGCTGGGACTGGGAAATTTGAAGTGGGGGGGAGAAGATATGTACTAGGAGGGGATTTTTTTTGGGGGGGGGTTGCTAAGAGCGGTGATTTGTCTTGGGGGGAATGGGGGAAGAAAATTTGTGCTAGGAGGGGGGATTTGGAGGGAATTTGTGCTGGGACTGGGAAAATTGAAGTGGGGGGGAGAAGATATGTACTAGGAGGGGAATTTTTTTTGGGGGGGGTTGCTAAGAGTGGTGATTTAGGGGTATTTGTGATGGGAGGGGGAATGGGCGAAAAAGATTTGTGCTAGGAGGGGGAATTTGGAGGGAATTTGTGCTGGGACTGGGAAATTTGAAGCGGGGGAGAAGATATGTACTAGGAGGGGAAATTTTTTTTTTTTTGGGGGGGTTGCTAAGAGTGGTGATTTAGGGGTATTTGTCTTGGGAGGGGGGGGTGGGGGAAGATTTGTGCAAGGAGGGGGGTTTTGGGGGAATTTATGCTGGGACTGTGAAATTTGAAGTGGGGGGGGAGAAGATATGTACTAGGAGGGGAATTTTTTTTGGGGGGGGTTGCTAAGAGTGGTGATTTAAGGGGATTTGTCTTGGGAGGGGGGATGGGAGAAGAAGATTTGTGCTAGGAGGGGGATTTGGGGGAATTTGTGCTAGGACTGGGAAATTTGAAGTGGGGGAGAAGATATGTACTAGGAGGGGAATTTTTTTTGGGGGGGGGGGTTTGCTAAGAATGGTCATTTGTCTTGGGGGGAATGGGGGAAGAAGATTTGTGCTAGGAGGGGGGATTTGGGGGAATTTGTGCTGGAGCTGGGAAATTTGAAGTGGGGGGGAGAAGATATGTGCTAGGAGGGGAATTTTTTTTGGGGGGGGGTTGCTAAGAGTGATGATTTAGGGGTATTTGTGTTGGGAGGGGGATGGGAGAAGAAGATTTGTGCTAGGAGGGGGGATTTGGGGGAATTTGTGCTGGGGCTGGGAAATTTGAAGTGGGGGGGAGAAGATATGTGCTAGGAGGGGAATTTTTTTGGGGGGGGGTTGCTAAGAGTGGTGATTTAGGGGTATTTGTGATGGGAGGGGGAATGGGGGAAAAAGATTTGTGCTAGGAGGGGGGATTTGGGGGAATTTGTGCTGGGGCTGGGAAATTTGAAGTGGGGGAGATATGTACTATGAGGGGAATTTTTTTTTGGGGGGGGGGGTTGCTAAGAGTGGTGATTTAGGGGGATTTGTCTTGGGAGGGGGGATGGGGGAAGAAGATTTGTGGTAGGAGGGGGGATTTGGAGGGAATTTGTGCTGGGACTAGGAAATTTGAAGTGGGGGGGGGATATGTACTAGGAGGGGAAATTTTAGGGGTAGAGGATTTTTGCTAGGTGGGGTGAATTGTTTTTTTGGAGTGGGGCAGGGGCATTTGAGCTGGAGGAATTTTGAGGATGGGGGGTTCAAAGATTTGTGCTGAGATGGGGGGTTTCATAGGGGGGGGATTTTTACATCTTGGAGGGGGGACACAGTTTGGCATGTTCCCCCTTGGCTCTAGATGACCTTGTCCCGGCACTGGTTTCCAGGTTTCAGGTGGACTGAAACCCGGACACGTTACTCAGACAGGGCTGTGGCTCCCCAAGTAACCAAGATAGTCACCCACAAATCTGTTGCTGTCCGGGAGGTGCGGGCGGCTGTCTGGGGGCAGGTTCGGCATCACTGGGGGGGGCAGGGCAATGATGTCAGCAAGAGCAATTTGGCCACACCCACCATTCGCTACGGCACGCTTTGTCAAAGGTGTTCCAAGTCGCTAAAATGTTGGGGTTTGGCTTGAAGAAAAGGTGGCAACCCTACGAGGAAGGCTTCTCTTACACCTCTGACTCGGGGCTTCTGGTAGTGAGAACAGAAGGCGCAAGAGTGCAGAGGGGTACAAGCGCCTGTAGGTCTTGTCAGCAGAGAGGGTGTCCACACCAGGCAGGAGTAGTCGCCCGAGGTCTTCAGGGAAGATGGCAGGCTAGGTGGCAGCTTCTGAGCAGCAAACCGAAGCAGGTTGCTACTGGCAGTAGCAGGCAGGCGAGGCGTATACTGGTAGCAGACAGCGGGTAAGCAGACACAGGCGATGGTAGGTAGATCCTGGCGGCAGCAGGAGGAATAGCCGAGTCAGGCAGGCCGGGTCATACACTGGCAAGACAGATCAGGTACAGGGGCATGGTCAAGGTACAAGCCGGGTCAGGAGCCGATCAGTGGAGCAGAAGCAAATGGAGCGGTCAGAAACCAAGCTGAGGTTGATGCAGGCAGAGTTCAGGGAGTAGTCAAGGTGAGCCGGGTAAGGAGCCGATCGGTGGAGCAGAAGCAAAACGGAGCAGGCAGAAGCGGTGGTCAGGAGGCAAGCTGAGGTCAGTGCAGGCAGAGTTCTAGGAGTAGTCAAGGTGAGCCGGGTAAGGAGCCGATCGGTGGAGCAGAAGCAAAACGGAGCAGGCAGAAGCGGTGGTCAGAAGGCAAGCTGAGGTCAGTGCAGGCAGAGTTCGGGGAGTAGTCAAGGTGAGCCGGGTAAGGAGCCGATCGGTGGAGCAGAAGCAAAACGGAGCAGGCAGAAGCGGTGGTCAGGAGGCAAGCTGAGGTCAGTGCAGGCAGAGTTCGGGGAGTAGTCAAGGTGAGCCGGGTAAGGAGCCGATCGGTGGAGCAGAAGCAAAACGGAGCAGGCAGAAGCGGTGGTCAGGAGGCAAGCTGAGGTCAGTGCAGGCAGAGTTCGGGGAGTAGTCAAGGTGAGACGGGTAAGGAGCCGATCGGTGGAGCAGAAGCAAAACGGAGCAGGCAGAAGCGGTGGTCAGGAGGCAAGCTGAGGTCAGTGCAGGCAGAGTTCGGGGAGTAGTCAAGGTGAGTCGGGTAAGGAGCCGATCGGTGGAGCAGAAGCAAAACGGAGCAGGCAGAAGCGGTGGTCAGGAGGCAAGCTGAGGTCAGTGCAGGCAGAGTTCGGGGAGTAGTCAAGGTGAGCTGGGTAAGGAGCCGATCGGTGGAGCAGAAGCAAAACGGAGCAGGCAGAAGCGGTGGTCAGAAGGCAAGCTGAGGTCAGTGCAGGCAGAGTTCGGGGAGTAGTCAAGGTGAGCCGGGTAAGGAGCCGATCGGTGGAGCAGAAGCAAAACGGAGCAGGCAGAAGCGGTGGTCAGGAGGCAAGCTGAGGTCAGTGCAGGCAGAGTTCGGGGAGTAGTCAAGGTGAGCCGGGTAAGGAGCCGATCGGTGGAGCAGAAGCAAAACGGAGCAGGCAGAAGCGGTGGTCAGGAGGCAAGCTGAGGTTGGTACAGGCAGAGTTCAGGGAGTAGTCAAGATGAGCCGAGTCAGCAACGGGAGTCAGGATATAGGACCACAGGTTCTCGGGACACAGGAGGCTGAAGACAAAGTAGCACTGAACCTGAGCACTGGCTCAGTTTAAATAGACCATTTGGCGCCACTATTTGTCACCGGTGCACGTGAGCGCGCCGGCGCGCACGTGTATGCGCGCACAAATAGTTGTGCGCATGAACATTAGCATGTGCCCAATTCCTACGTCCACGAGAAGGAATGTGGATTAGCCTGTGAAGATGCACAGAAGTCCACCAAGAGGAGCCATCTTGTCTACTGGCATGCCCATCATGAGGTTTAGCACTAGGGCTAGCTCTCAGGGCAGGGTTACTGTAAGGGTTAACATTAAAAAAAAAAATTCCAGTCCCTTTTTGTTGTTCATTTTTTTGTGGCTAATCTGACTTCATGTTAGAAGTTGGCTACGCTCGTTATCCATGGTCCCACTATATGAAGAAATCCACAAAGAAAGGAGTGTAGGAGTGCCTTTGGAAGAAGGCCTACATCTTGAACGAGACCAAAATTTGCCTATTCCTGCCAATTCTCCTGTACGAAACTGAAACATGGACTCTGCTCCAACCCGACATGAATAAGTTGGAGTTCTTCCAAATTGGAAGCCTGAGACAAATTTTTGGGTGTCACTCTTCATGATCGCCATTGAAACGAGACAAGTTTGGACCAAGTTGCAACCATCAACCTTCAGCTGAAGAACGAATCCAAAAAATGCAGATGGCTATTGTTTTTTGCCACATTTGCAGAATGAGCACCAGTTGGCTGCCATATAAGCTTCATAGGCGAGAGTGATGTGTCTGCTGCAGGGTTCTAGGAGCTGCGCCAAACAAAAGGAGGCTCAAAAACTTTGAGGAAAACCTAAGGAATCAGTGACTGACCATCCGCGTGCTACGGGACAAATGGTAAACGATCACACACGGGACTCTCGACTCAAAACGAAACCAGGTAATGTAAGATGACTTCAGCTCTGCTCTCCACCTGCAGGAGAGGTACCTCAGACGCGTTTCGTCCCCTAGTGTGCTCAATCGTTGACCATTGACGTGGCCAGAAATACTGTCGCCAATTGACGAGGGCAAGAATGTATTGTGAACGACAAATGGAATCCAGCAGGTACCTACCGCAGCATATTGGTTGACAGGACAACCTGCTCATCAATCACCAGATAAAGATTATAGAAGAAGACATTAAATCTAAAAGGCACTTTTAGTTTAATAAGGTAGATGTAAACCCTTACCGAATCACTTTTACTTTTTATGTTTTATAAGCAATTGGCTTTTTTATACCTATTTAGGCTTTTTATTCATCTCGTTGCTGCTTCCCATCTATATATTCACTCCATGTAGTTGGCTTTTCTAGGTGGATTTCCTGATGGTGACAACAGTGGACCATGCCTGTGTAATGTGTCTCGAAATGGCAACTTGTGGTCGCCATCAGAAACCCCCTGTGACAGAGTGACAACGTAGGAGTGCGGTTGTCACCCTATAACAAGAAGTGCCTGAACAAGGGCCTTCACGGCAGGATCACCAGGGATGGTTTCCAATCAAGAGATTGAAAATGACTTTGGGAATGACATGCTAAGGCTTCAATGAGATGTTGGTGATTGGGTTTACTTCTACTTTAAAGGGTTAGTTTATCTTTACCAAAATACTACCCAATGCCGGTAAGGGGCAAACTGTGCATCTTTAACTAAAGTTGGATAATGCCCTTATTGCAGATGTAGGCCATTTACATACCTCCCAAAGCCCAACTGTCAAACTCCCAGAGTCGGCGCCCTCATGTCCTGCCTTGCTCCCAGTTATTACTACTGACCCCCCCACCATCACAGAAGTGAGCTCTCAAAACCCCCTTTGTCCACTATCTCCTCCATCACAGTCATAGCAACGTCCTAGCAACAAGACAGTAAAGGCTGATGTCATCTCTGGGAGTTTTTCAGCCAAGCTTCGGGAGGTACATAAATGGCCTACACCTATAACCAGGGAATTATTCAATTTTAGCCAAAGCTGCACAGTTTACTTTATCTACAGACCCCCGCATACCCGCATAGGCAGTTTTTGGTATCTCGGTAGGAAAGAAATTTACACTCATCAACCACTTTATTAGGTCCTCCTTGCTAGTAGTGGGTTGGACCCCCTTTATTAGGTCCTCTTTGCTAGTAGCAGGTTGGACCCCCTTTATTAGGTCCCCCTTGTTAGTGGCGGGTTGGACCAACTTTATTAGGTTCTCCTTGCTAGTAGCGGGTTGGACCCCCTTTATTAGGTCCACCTTGCTAGTCCCGGGTTGGACCCCCTTTATTAGGGGCACCTTGCTAGTAGCGGGTTGGACTCCCTTCATTAGGTCCATTTTGCTAGTAGTGGGTTGGACCCCCTTTATTAGGCGCACCTTGCTAGTAGCAGGTTGGACCCCCTTTATTAGGGTCCACCTTGCTAGAAGCGGGTTGGACCCCCTTTTGCCTTCATTCTTGGTGGCATAGAGACAACAAGGTGTTGGAAAAGATTTTGGTCCACAGTGACATGATAACATCACCCAGTTGCTGCAGATTTGTCGGCTGCCCATTCATGATGACAATCTCCCGTTCCACCACATCCAAAAGGTCCTCTATTGGATGAGATGTGGTGAGTGTGGAGGCCATTGGAGGACAGGAACCTCATTGTCCAGTGGTGAGATGATTGGAGCTTTGTGACATGGTGCATTATCCTGCTGGAAGGAGCCATCAGAAGATGGGGACACTGTAGTCATAAAGGGATGGACATGGTCAGCTACAATACTCAGGTAGGCCGTGGTGTATAAACCCCATCCCCCACACCATTACACCACCACCACCAGCCTGAACCGGTGATACAAGGCAGGATGGATCCATGACGCCAAATTCTGACCCCACCATCTGAATGTCGGAGCTGAAATCCAGACTCATCAGACCAGGCAACATTTTCCCAATCTTCTACTGTCCAGTTTTGGTGATCCTGTGCCAATTGTAGCCTCAGTTTCCTGTTCTTAGCTGACAGGAGTGGCACCCGGTGTGGTCTTCTGCTGCTGTAGACCATCTGCTTCAAGGTTGGATGTGTTGTGTGTTCAGAGATGGTATTCTGCATACCTTGGATGTAACAAGGGGTTATTTGAGCTACCGTTGTCTTTCTATCATCTGGAACCAGTCTGCCCATTCTCCTTTGACCTCAACAAGGCATTTTCCTCCACACAACTGCCGCTCACTGGATATTTTCTCTTTTTCCCACCATTCTCTGTAAACCCTGAGAGATGGTTGTGTGTGAAAATCCCAGAAATGCTCAGACCGACCCGTCTGCCACCAACAACCATCCCACGTTCAAAGGCCCTTTCTTCCCCATTCTGATGCTCGGTTTGAACTTCAGCAATTAGTCTTCACCATGTCTAGATGCCTAAATGCACTGAGTCGCCGCCATGTGATTGGCTGATTAGCAATTTGTGTTCCCGAGCGATTGTACAGGTCTACCTAATAAAGTGGGCGGTGGGTGTATTCTCCAGTGTAGCCCTCGCCTTGATTTCAATGAAATTGATCCTAGTTTAGGTTTTGAGGATCCATAAATACGTATGTTATTCTCCAGGCCAGAAGAATGGAGACAAAAGAAAAAAAAAAAAAAGCGAAAACCGGAGAAGCCACCATAATTCAATAACACTGGAGCCAAAGGAATCAGCTTATATTTATCCATTTCCCCGCAGAATGCAATTTGTGTCCAATAACAAGAACATTTGCAAAGCCTATAGTACCGTCAAGTGTTAACTTCCACCGAATGGCGAGGACGGCCGAGGTCTGCAGCATCATCTAGTGGTCAGCCCATGGAAGCCGACACCAGATATGTATGCTCTCTCCAAATCCCTTTATTTAGTGGGAAACACGCTAAACGAGGTCCGTTGTCAAGGAGACGCGGCGCAGATCTCCCCTCTTGGTGATTTGGTTTATTTCATTCATTCCTGTCCCACCAAGGGGGGGGAAACTCACATTTATATCTCAAACATACTGAATTTTTTAAGGCTTTCAAAAACAAACAATATAATAGCCTTTGGTGCATCTCCCCCCCCCCCCCCCCCCTCTCGTCCTACAGTTTTACATATTTAGCGCTTATCTGCAAAGCCTTAGAACTGAGGATATGAAGTGTTAGAAGATGTGAAAAAGAGATTTGGAGCCCCCTCAGACCTTCTCACAAATATTTTGCAAACACGTCTGTTTTTTTTTTTTTTCTTTTAATGCCGTCCTAAGGGACCACTAGGAAGACAAATACGTCAGTTAAGTACCTGAAATATTCAAGTCAAACGAATGTGCCTCTCAGGGCTCTAGTGTAGTCATTAGAGCTGAGCTCACGGCATTGGGTGGATCGTGTTTGACCCAGGTTGCCCCGACTTACACAATGGAAAAATCAGGAAATGTGACACAATGGGTTTTTAAGAGTCACACGTTTTCCATCTAGAGATTGTAATAAAAGCTGAGGAGTGATGGCATCTCAACCGATATCCTCAATCGGCTTGCAAGTGACATATCTTGGACTTTTTTTTTTAATGATGAGGATATTTTTGGTATGCGATTACTCAGTTCTAACACATTTATGAGGGCTGTAGAAAAAGTAATGCAAAATTGGGCATAACTTTTTTTTATTAACTTACATCGGTCATTCAAAATTCACATGTTGGTAGAGTAACTCTTCCTCTATAGTAACTCTTCTACTTCTCCTTCCCTTTCTCTTTCTCCTTCCCTTTCTACTTCCCCTTCTCCTTCTTCACTTCCTCCTTCTTTTTCCTCTTCCTCTTCTCCTTCTGCTTGCCCTTCCCTTTCTCCTTCTTCTTCCTCTTCTTCTTCCCCTTCCTCTTCTCCATCCCCTTCCTCTTCTCGTTCCCCTTCCTCTTCTCTTTCCCCTTTTCTTTCTCCTTCCCCTTCTCCTTTCTCTACCCTTTCTCCTTCTTCTTCCCCTTCCTTTACTCCTTCTCCTTGCCCTTCTTTTTCTCCTTCCCCTTGCCCTTCCCTTTCTCCTTCTTCCTCTTCCCCTTCCTCTTCTCCTTCCCCTTCCTTTTCTCTTTCCCCTTTTCTTTCTCCCTCCCCTTCTCCTTTCTCTACCCTTTCTCCTTCTTCTTCTCCTTCCTTTACTCCTTCCTCTTGCCCTTCTTTTTCTCCTTCCCCTTGCCCTTCCCTTTCTACTTCCCCTTGCCCTTCCCCTTCTCCTTCTCCTTACCTTTCTGCTTCTCCTTCCCCTTACCTTTCTCTTTTCTTTACTCATTCCCCTTGCCCTTTCATTTCCCCTTCCTATTGTCCTTGTCCTTCTTTTGTCCTCCCCTTTCCCCTTCCCTTTCTTCTTCTCCTCCTTCCTTTTCTCTTGCACCTTCCCCTTCTCCTTCCCTTTTTGCATATCCTTCCCTTTCTGCTTCCCACTTCTCCTTCCCTTTCTGCTTATCCTTCCCTTTCTGCTTCTCCTTCCCCTTCCCGTTCTCCTTCCTCTTCTCCTTCCCCTTGGCTTTAATTTCCCCTTCCCTTCTCCTTCCCTTTCTCCTTCTTTTCTCCTCCCCTTTCCCCTTCCCTTTCTCCTTCTCCTCCTTCATTTTCTCTTGTTCCTTCCCCTACTCCTTCCCTTTCTGCTTCTCCTTCTCCTTCCCTTTCTCCTTCCCCTTGCCCTTTCATTTCCCATTCCCCTTCTCCTTCCCTTTCTGCTTCTACTTATCCTTCTTTTCTCCTTCCCTTTCCCTTTCTCCTCCTTCCTTTTCTCTTGCTCCTTCCCCTTCTCCTTCCCTTTCTGCTTCTCCTTTTACCTCCCTTTCTCCTTCCTCTTCTCCTTCACCTTGCACTTTCATTTACCCTTCTCCATCCCTTTCTGCTTCTCCTTCTCCTTCTTTTCTCCTTCCCTTTCCCCCTCCCTTTCTCCTTCTCCTCCTTCCGTTTCTCTTGCTCCTTCTCCTTCCCTTTCTGCTTCTACTTCCCTTTCTCCTTCCTCTTCTCCTTCCCCTTGCCCTTTCATTTCCCCTTCCCCTTCTCCTTCTCCTTCCCTTTCTGCTTCTCCTTCTTCTTTTCCTTCCCTTTCCCCTTCCCTTTCTCCTCCCTTTTCTCTTGCTCCTTCCCCTTCTCCTTCCCTTTCTCCTCCTCCTCCCCCTTGCCCTTACCTTTCTACTTCCCCTTGGCACTACCTTTCTACTTCCCCTTGCCCTTCTCCTTCTGCTTCTCCTTCCCTTACTGCTTCTCAATTTCCTTCCCTTTCTCCTTCCCCTTGCCCTTTAATTTCCCCTTCTCCTTCTACTTCCCTTTCTGCTTCTTCTTCTTCTTCTCATTCCCTTTCCCATTTCCCTTTCTCCTTCTCCTCCTTCCTTTTCTCTTGCTCCTTTCTCCTTCTCCTTCCCCTTCCATTTCTCCTTCTTCTCCTTCCCCTTACCTTTTTCCTTCCCCTTCCTTTCCTCCTTCCCCTCGCCCTTCCCTTTCTTCTTCTCTTTCCCCTTCCCCTATCCATCTCTGACTTCTTGATGGAGGAAGGGTGGGGGCTGTCTGATATTTACAGAAGGCTTCAGAACATTGACGAGAGCAATGTGCCCAGATAGATGAAGACGTTTAAAGAAGGGGAAACCAGCATTGAAGACAAAACACACATTGGGAGACCATCAATGTCTTCTTCTTCTTCTTTTGCATTAAAGGTAAAAAATTGAAGCAACATGTCTTCATTGAGTTCCTGATGAGTTCTTGATGAAGGGAGGGTGCAGACTGTCCAACATTGATGGTCTATCAATCTTTGGTTTGTCTGTGCGGAGACCCTGCACAAGGTGAGAGAGCAGAGCTGTGGGAGGGGTCCTAGAGGGCCCCACCCACTACAGAAAATGATAGGAGGGGGTGGAGACCAGACCAGTCACCCTGCACAAGGAGAGAGAGCTGAGCAATGGGAGGGACCCAGCAGGCCCCACCCACTATAGGCTGCCCGCAGAAAACTACAGGAGGGGGCGGAGACAAGACCAGGGGAGAGCACAGAGCTGTGTAAGGGGGCAGGCTCCACCCACTATGGGTTGCCTGTTAAAAACTACAGAAAGGGCGGACACAAGACCAGTCCCCCTGCACAAGGAGAGGGAGCAGAGCTGTGGGAGGGACCAAGCAGGCTCCACCCACTACGGGACAACGACAAAACGACAGGAGGGAGCAGAATCAAGACCAGTCACCTGCCACAAGGAGAGGGAGCAGAGCTGTGGGAGGGACCCAGCAGGCTCCACCCACTACGGGTTGTCTGTAAAAAACAACAGGAAGGGGCGAAGACAAGACCAGTCACCCGCCACAAGGAGAGGGAGCAGAGCTGTGGGAGGGGCCCAGCAGGCTCCACCCCATAGCAAAAATATACAGGAGGGGCGGAGACAAGACCAGAAGAGAGCATAGAGCTGTGGGAAGGGTCAAGCAGCCCCACCCACCACAGGCGGCCTGCAGAAAACTACAGGAGAGGGCGGAGGCAAGACCAGTCAGCCTGCAACAGGGAGCAAGAGAGATGAGCTATGGGAGGGGACCCAGCAAGCTCCACCCACTACAGTTTGCCTGCAGAAAACGACAGGAGGGGAGGAGACAAGACCAGAGGAAAGAGCAGAGCTGTGGGAGGGACCAAGCAGGCTCCACCCACTATGGGTTGCCTATAGAAAACTACGGGGGGGTGGAGACAAGACCAGTCACCCTGCAAAGGAGAAAGATAAGAGCTGTAGGAGGGGCCCATCAGGCTCCACCCATTACAGAAAAATTCCAGGAAGGGGGCGGAGACAAGACCAGTCACCCTGCACAAGGAGAGGAGAGCTGAGAGAGGGGCCCATCAGGCTCCACCCACTACAGAAAAATTCCAGGAGGGGGACAGAGACAAGACCAGTCAGCCTACACAGGGAGAGAGAGCAGAGTTGTGGGAGGGACCAAGCAGGCTCCACCCGCTATGGGTTGCCTGTAGAAAACTACAGGAGGGGGTGTAGACAAGACCAGTCACCCTGCACAAGGAGAGAGAGCAGAGCTGTGGAAGGGGCCCAGCAGGTTCCTCCTACTACAGGAGGGGGCGGAGACAAGACCAGTCACCCTGCACAAGGAGAGAGAGCTGAGCAATGGGAGGGACCCAGCAGGCCCCACCCACTATAGGCTGCCCGCAGAAAACTACAGGAGGGGGCGGAGACAAGACCAGGGGAGAGCACAGAGCTGTGTAAGGGGGCAGGCTCCACCCACTATGGGTTGCCTGTTAAAAACTACAGAAAGGGCGGACACAAGACCAGTCCCCCTGCACAAGGAGAGGGAGCAGAGCTGTGGGAGGGACCAAGCAGGCTCCACCCACTACGGGACAACGACAAAACGACAGGAGGGAGCAGAATCAAGACCAGTCACCTGCCACAAGGAGAGGGAGCAGAGCTGTGGGAGGGACCCAGCAGGCTCCACCCACTACGGGTTGTCTGTAAAAAACAACAGGAAGGGGCGAAGACAAGACCAGTCACCCGCCACAAGGAGAGGGAGCAGAGCTGTGGGAGGGGCCCAGCAGGCTCCACCCCATAGCAAAAATATACAGGAGGGGCGGAGACAAGACCAGAAGAGAGCATAGAGCTGTGGGAAGGGTCAAGCAGCCCCACCCACCACAGGCGGCCTGCAGAAAACTACAGGAGAGGGCGGAGGCAAGACCAGTCAGCCTGCAACAGGGAGCAAGAGAGATGAGCTATGGGAGGGGACCCAGCAAGCTCCACCCACTACAGTTTGCCTGCAGAAAACGACAGGAGGGGAGGAGACAAGACCAGAGGAAAGAGCAGAGCTGTGGGAGGGACCCAGCAAGCTCCATCCACTGCAGGTTGCCTGCAGAAAACTACAGGAGGGGCGGAGACAAGAGCAGTCAGCCTGCACAGAGAGAGAGAGCAGAGTTGTGGGAGGGAGCAAGCAGGCTCCACCCACTATGGGTTGCCTGTAGAAAACTACAGAGGGGGTGGAGACAAGACCAGTCACCCTGCACAAGGAGAGAGAGCAGCAGTGGTCGGTCTTTATTACAGGAAGTCTCACACTGGATGACTGCACAGATCTGGAAGAAATACACAAAGCTCATCCAAGATTCCAGCAGACACGTGACCGATGGATTTATGATCGCGGAGTTCCGCTTTAAGCCGCGTAAACGCATTTTAGAGACTTCCCTGCGTTATTTTTCTTGCCTCGGCTTCACTCTGGCACTCCGATGTCTGTAATCCACTAATCTGCGTCTGCGAAGTAATATGAATTGTGTGCTGTGCGTTGCCACGTTTCTGTACACGCACGTGCAGCCTATGGGCTCGCTCGTCTCGCCGCCGCTGACTGAGGCTTTTCTTTGTTGTTGGGGATTCCGCACCCCCCCCTCCCCCGCCAAACCACAGAGTTTGCTTTGAATAAAACAGATCGAAAATGGGCTCCTGATTTGCGGTAAGAAGACAATTAGACCATTTCCTGGGTCATTGTTCAATTTGGTGTGCAGACGCACTCCACAGATCCGCGGATGGCGGGGGAAGAACTCAGCACCGCGTTCTGACGCCGTTAACCCCAAACCGTCCACCATTGAGGTTTAGGGTTATTTCACCAGAAACACGATCGCCGATTTGGGTTGGCGAGCTTATTCTTCGTTCTCTCTCTCTATGGGATTGGAGAACATTTCCTGCATTACACTTCATTCTGCTGTTACTTTTTTTTTATTTTATTTTTTTTACTTTTTTTGTAATGTTTTTCGTACTTTTCTCTCTTCTTCTTCTTTTGAAGCTGAAACAATGTACCAGGAAAAAAAAAGAAATGGTGTTGTTGGGTTCGGGATTTTTCCTTACAGGTTCGTTGGGCTCTCTCGTTCTTGTTGTGTTATGTGTTCCAGTCCTTTAGGTGCCGTTCACCCCGGTGGACACATAAAGTCGCATGACAAGTCGCAGCCCACTCCTTTCAATGGCACCCGTTCCATTCTTTTGTATAATGTGAAAGATGATGTTACGCCGAGTAAATAGATACCCAACATGTCACGCTTTTAAATTGCGCACGCCGGTGGAATGGCGACAAACTACGATACATAAAAATATTTGTGGGCGACGTTTTAAAAATGATGTACAGGTTACCAGTTTAGAGTTATAGAGGAGATCTAGGGCTAGAATTATTGCTCTCACTCTGACGTTCGCGGCGATACCTCACATGTGTGGTGTGAACACCGTTTACATGTGCTTGAGCAACTTACGTATGGGTTCACCACTGAGCATGGAGGGATGGGGCGCTTTAAATTTTTTTGTTTTGTTCTTATTGATTTTACTTTTTATTTTTACACTGTCCCTTTATTTTTATTTATTTATTTTTGATCACTTTATTCTTATTACAAGGAATGTAGACATCCCTTGTAATAGAAATAAGAGATGACAGGTCCTCTTTATGGAGATCTCATGTAATAGAAATAAGAGATGACAGGTCCTCTTTATGGAGATCTCATGTAATAGAAATAAGAGATGACAGGTCCTCTTTATGGAGAGATCTCATGTAATAGAAATAAGAGATGACAGGTCCTCTTTATGGAGATCTCATATAATAGAAATAAGAGATGACAGGTCCTCTTTATGGAGATCTCATGTGATAGAAATAAGAGATGACAGGTCCTCTTTATGGAGATCTCATGTAATAGAAATAAGAGATGACAGGTCCTCTTTATGGAGATCTCATGTAATAGAAATAAGAGATGACAGGTCCTCTTTATGGAGATCTCATGTAATAGAAATAAGAGATGACAGGTCCTCTTTATGGGGATCTCATGTAATAGAAATAAGAGATGACAGGTCCTCTTTATGGGGATCTCATGTAATAGAAATAAGAGATGACAGGTCCTCTTTATGGAGATCTCATGTAATAGAAATAACAGATGACAGGTCCTCTTTATGGGGATCTCATGTAATAGAAATAAGAGATGGCAGGTCCTCTTTATGGAGAGATCTCATGTAATAGAAATAAGAGATGACAGGTCCTCTTTATGGAGATCTCATGTAATAGAAATAAGAGATGACAGGTCCTCTTTATGGAGATCCCATGTAATAGAAATAAGAGATGACAGGTACTCTTTATGGAGACATCTCATGTAATAGAAATAAGAGATGACAGGTCCTCTTTATGGAGATCTCATGTAATAGAAATAAGAGATGACAGGTCCTCTTTATGGAGATCTCATGTAATAGAAATAAGAGATGACAGGTCCTCTTTATGGAGAGATCTCATGTAATAGAAATAAGAGATGACAGGTCCTCTTTATGGAGATCTCATGTAATAGAAATAAGAGATGACAGGTCCTCTTTATGGAGACATCCCTTGTAATAGAAATAAGAGATGACAGGTCCTCTTTATGGAGAGATCTCATGTAATAGAAATAAGAGATGACAGGTCCTCTTTATGGAGATCTCATGTAATAGAAATAAGAGATGACAGGTCCTCTTTATGGAGAGATCTCATGTAATAGAAATAAGAGATGACAGGTCCTCTTTATGGAGATTTCATGTAATAGAAATAAGAGATGACAGGTCCTCTTTATGGAGATCTCATGTAATAGAAATAAGAGATGACAGGTCCTCTTTATGGAGATCTCATGTAATAGAAATAAGAGATGACAGGTCCTCTTTATGGGGATCTCATGTAATAGAAATAAGAGATGACAGGTCCTCTTTATGAAGAGATCATGTAATAGAAATAAGAGATGACAGGTCCTCTTTATGGAGATCTCATGTAATAGAAATAAGAGATGACAGGTCCTCTTTATGGAGAGATCTCATGTAATAGAAATAAGAGATGACAGGTCCTCTTTATGGAGAGATCTCATGTAATAGAAATAAGAGATGACAGGTCCTCTTTATGGAGATCTCATGTAATAGAAATAAGAGATGACAGGTCCTCTTTATGGGGAGATCACATGTAATAGAAATAAGAGATGACAGGTCCTCTTTATGGAGATCTCATGTAATAGAAATAAGAGATGACAGGTCCTCTTTATGGAGATCTCATGTAATAGAAATAAGAGATGACAGGTCCTCTTTATGGAGATCTCATGTAATAGAAATAAGAGATGACAGGTCCTCTTTATGGAGATCTCATGTAATAGAAATAAGAGATGACAGGTCCTCTTTATGGAGATCTCATGTAATAGAAATAAGAGATGACAGGTCCTCTTTATGGAGATCTCATGTAATAGAAATAAGAGATGACAGGTCCTCTTTATGGAGATCTCATGTAATAGAAATAAGAGATGACAGGTCCTCTTTATGGAGATCTCATGTAATAGAAATAAGAGATGACAGGTCCTCTTTATGGAGACATCCCTTGTAATAGAAATAAGAGATGACAGGTCCTCTTTATGGGGATCTCATGTAATAGAAATAAGAGATGACAGGTCCTCTTTATGGAGAGATCTCATGTAATAGAAATAAGAGATGACAGGTCCTCTTTATGGAGAGATCTCATGTAATAGAAATAAGAGATGACAGGTCCTCTTTATGGAGATCTCATGTAATAGAAATAAGAGATGACAGGTCCTCTTTATGGAGATCTCATATAATAGAAATAAGAGATGACAGGTCCTCTTTATGGAGAGATCCCATGTAATAGAAATAAGAGATGACAGGTCCTCTTTATGGAGATCTCATGTAATAGAAATAAGAGATGACAGGTCCTCTTTATGGGGATCTCATGTAATAGAAATAAGAGATGACAGGTCCTCTTTATGGGGAGATCTCATGTAATAGAAATAAGAGATGACAGGTCCTCTTTATGGAGAGATCTCATGTAATAGAAATAAGAGATGACAGGTCCTCTTTATGGAGATCTCATGTAATAGAAATAAGAGATGACAGGTCCTCTTTATGGAGATCTCATGTAATAGAAATAAGAGATGACAGGTCCTCTTTATGGAGAGATCTCATGTAATAGAAATAAGAGATGACAGGTCCTCTTTATGGAGAGATCTCATGTAATAGAAATAAGAGATGACAGGTCCTCTTTATGGAGATCTCATGTAATAGAAATAAGAGATGACAGGTCCTCTTTATGGAGATCTCATGTAATAGAAATAAGAGATGACAGGTCCTCTTTATGGAGAGATCTCATGTAATAGAAATAAGAGATGACAGGTCCTCTTTATGGAGAGATCTCATGTAATAGAAATAAGAGATGACAGGTCCTCTTTATGGAGATCATGTAATAGAAATAAGAGATGACAGGTCCTCTTTATGGAGATCTCATGTAATAGAAATAAGAGATGACAGGTCCTCTTTATGGAGAGATCTCATGTAATAGAAATAAGAGATGACAGGTCCTCTTTATGGAGATTTCATGTAATAGAAATAAGAGATGACAGGTCCTCTTTATGGAGAGATCTCATGTAATAGAAATAAGAGATGACAGGTCCTCTTTATGGAGATCTCATGTAATAGAAATAAGAGATGACAGGTCCTCTTTATGGAGATCTCATATAATAGAAATAAGAGATGACAGGTCCTCTTTATGGAGAGATCTCATGTAATAGAAATAAGAGATGACAGGTCCTCTTTATGGAGATCTCATGTAATAGAAATAAGAGATGACAGGTCCTCTTTATGGAGAGATCTCATGTAATAGAAATAAGAGATGACAGGTCCTCTTTATGGAGAGATCTCATGTAATAGAAATAAGAGATGACAGGTCCTCTTTATGGAGATCTCATGTAATAGAAATAAGAGATGACAGGTCCTCTTTATGGAGAGATCTCATGTAATAGAAATAAGAGATGACAGGTCCTCTTTATGGAGATCTCATGTAATAGAAATAAGAGATGACAGGTCCTCTTTATGGAGAGATCTCATGTAATAGAAATAAGAGATGACAGGTCCTCTTTATGGAGATCTCATGTAATAGAAATAAGAGATGACAGGTCCTCTTTATGGAGAGATCTGGGGGTCACAAAGACTCCAAATCTCTTTTGTTTGTTTTTTATAGATTTTTTTTTTTGGGGGGGGGGTTGTTTTATTTAATTCCCACTACTAAGCCCTATGGACGGGACAAACATGTGGGAGATGTGACTTGGATGGAGTCTAGGCTGAGGCTGCTTCCACTCATCACACACAGCTCCTTTTTTTATTTTGTTTGTTTTTTGTTTTTACGTGATTTTCTGGGGTTTTGTCTTATTTGTTTCCCAAAACTAAGCCTCGTGGACGGGGTGAAACATGTCGGGGATGTGGCCTGGCTGAGGCTGCTTCCTCTCATCACACACAGCTCTTTTTTTATTTTGTTTGGGGTTTATTTTTTTTTTTCGTTTTGTTTGTTAGTTTTTTGTTTTTAAGTGCTTTTTTTTGGGGGGGGGGGTTATTTTAATTTGATTCCCATGACTAAGCCCCATGGATGGGACGAAACATGTCTCAGGAATGTTGCCTGGACAGAGTCTAGGCTGAGGTTGCTTCCACTCATCACACGCAGCTCTTTTATTTTATTTTGTTTGGGTTTTTTTTTTTTTTCGTTTTGTTTGTTAGTTTTTTGTTTTTAAATTTCTTTTGGGGGGGTGTTGTTTTTATTTGATTCCCATGACTAAGCCCCATGGATGGGGTGAAACATGTCAGGAATGTGGCCTGGGTGTAGTCTAGGCTGAGGCTGCTTCCACTCATCACACGCAGCTCTTTTACTTTATTTTGTTTGGGGTTTTTTTTGTTTTGTTTGTTAGTTTTTTTATTTTAAGTGATTTCTTTTGGGAGGTGTGTTGTTTGTATTTGGTTCCCATGACTAAGCCCCATGGACAAGACGAAACATGTCAGGAATGTGGCCTGGACAGAGTCTAGGCTGAGGTTGCTTCCACTCATCACACGCAGCTCCTTTTTTAAAAATTTTTTGTTTATTGTTTTTAATGTGTTTTTTTTTGGGGGGGGGGGTTGTTTTTATTTGGTTCCCATTACTAAGCCCCCTGGACGGGATGAAACATGTTGGGGATGTGGCTTGGACGGATCCTAGGCTGAGGCTGCTAGGCCTGTGCCCCCTGCTGACCCAATGGGGCCGGGACCCGGTACAACAGGACTGCCTATTGGCATCTCTACGTACGCTGCTTCCATTAAAAAGAAAAAAAGAAGAAAACCAACCTGCTTTATTGGTTTTATTTATATCTGTTCAGACAGAAGTCAGTAGCTGGGTCCCCCTGTTGACCCAATGGGACCAGGGCCCGGTATGGTGGGGCTGCCTATTGGTTCTCAACTTGCACTGCTTCCATTAAAAAGGGAAAAAATGAATACAGAGCTGTTTTATTGGTTTAATTTATATCTGTTAGGTAACAGTGTGGTCATCCACAGGCAGCCCCGGCCCATCCTGTGCCCCCCTGCTGACCCAATGAGGCCAGGGCCCGGCGGGTCTGCCTAGTGGCATCTCTACTAATACTTCTTCCATTATACAGAAAAAAAAATGGATACTGAGCTCCTTTATTGGTTTCATTTATATCTGTCCAGACAGAAGTCAGTAGCTGGGTCCCCCTTCTGACCCAATGGGGCCAGGGCCCGGTATGGTGGGACTGCCTATTGGTATCTCAACTTGCACTGATTCCATTTAAAAAGAAAAACAAATACAGAGCTGCTTAATCTGTGTTGTTTATATCTGTTCGGGTAAAAGTCAGTAGAAGAAAAGTCACCGTCAGGCACTGCAGGCCTGTGCCCCCCTGCTGACCCCATGGTGCCAGGGCCCGGTATGGCAGGACTCCCTATTGGCATCTCTATTTACACTGATTCCAATAAAAAAGGGAAAAAATGAATACAGAGCTGCTTTATTGGTGTTGTTGATTATATCTGTTCAGGTAGAAGGGAGGTCATGCATAGGCAGCCCCTACCAGGCCCGGGCCCCCCTGCTGACCCAATGGGGCCAGGGCCCAATACAGCGGGTCTGCCTAGTGGCATCTCTACTAATACTTCTTCCATTATACAGAAAAAAATGGATACTGAGCTGCTTTATTGGTTTCATTTATATCTGTCCAGACAGAAGTCAGTAGCTGGGTCCCCCTTCTGACCCAATGGGGCCAGGGCCCGGTATGGTGGGACTGCCCATTGGTATCTCAACTTGCACTGATTCCATTCAAAAAGAAAAAAAATACAGAGCTGCTTAATCAATGTTGTTTATATCTGTTTAGGTAAAATTCAGTAGAAGGGAGGTCACCCACAAGCAGTCCCTGCCAGGCCTGTGCCCCCCTGCTGACCCCATGGGGCCAGGGCCCGGTATGGTGGGACTGCCTATTGGCATCTCTACTTAAACTCCATTAAAAAAGAAAAAAAAAATGAATACAGAGCGCTGCTTTATTGGTGTTGTTTATATCTGTTCAGGTAGAAGGGAGGTCATGCAGCCCCTACCAGGCCTGGGCCCCCCTGCTGACCCAATGGGGCCAGGGCCTGGTACAGGTTGTCTGCCTATTGGCATCTCTACTCATGCTGCTTCCATTATAAAAGAAAAAGAAAATGGATACTGATCTGCTTTATTGGTTTCATTTATATCTGTCCAGGCAGAAGTCAGTAGCTGGGTCCCCCTGCTGACCCAACAGGGCCCGTTATGGTGGGACTGCCTATCTCAACTTGCACTGATTCCATTCATTTATATCTGTCCAGACAGAAGTCAGTAGCTGGGTCCCCCTTCTGACCCAATGGGGCCAGGGCCCGGTATGGTGGGACTGCCTATTGGTTTCTCAACTTGCACTGATTCCATTCAAAAAGAAAAAAAATACAGAGCTGCTTAATCTGTGTTGCTTATATCTGTTCAGGTAAAAGTCAGTAGAAGGAAAGTCACCGTCAGGCAGTCCCTGCCAGGCCTGGGCCCCCCTGCTGACCCCATGGGGCCAGGGCCCGGTATGGCGGGACTGCCTATTGGCATCTCTATTTAAACCCCATTAAAAAAAAGTAAAAAAATGAATACAGAGATGCTTTATTGGTGTCGTTTACATCTGTTCAGGTAGAAGGAAGGTCATCCATAGGCAGCCCCTACCAGGCCTGGGCCCCCCTGCTGACCCAATGGGGCCAGGGCCTGGTACAGTGGGTCTGCCTATTGCCATCTCTACTCATACTGCTTCCATTGTAAAGGAAAAAGAAAATGGATACTGATCTGCTTCATTGGTTTTATTTATATCTGTCCAGGCAGAAGTCAGTAGCTGGGTCCCCCTGCTGACCCAACAGGGCCCGTTATGGTGGGACTGACTATCTCAACTTGCACTGATTCCATTCAAAAAGAAAAAAAATACAGAGCTGCTTAATCTGTGTTGTTTATATCTGTTCAGGTAAAAGTCAGTAGAAGGGAGGTCACCCACAGGCAGTCCCTGCCAGGCCTGTGCCCCCCTTCTGACTCCATGGGGCCAGGGCCCGGTATGGTGGGACTGCCTATTGGCATTTCTACTTAAACTCCATTAAAAAAAGTAAAAAAATGAATACAGAGCTGCTTTATTGGTGTCGTTTACATCTGTTCAGGTAGAAGGAAGGTCCTCCATAGGCAGCCCCTACCAGGCCTGGGCCCCCCTGCTGACCCAATGGGGCCAGGGCCTGGTACAGTGGGTCTGCCTATTGGCATCTCTACTCATGCTGCTTCCATTATAAACAAAAAAGAAAATGGATACTGATCTGCTTCATTGGTGTAATTTACAGTTGGAAGGGAGGTCACCCCCAGGCAACCCCCTGCTTGGCTTGGGCCCCCCTGCTGACCCAACAGGGCCAGGGCCCGACTTGGCAGGATTGCCTGTATCTCCCATATTGGTATCCCTGCTTGCATTTGAAAATGAGCTGCTCTATGGGTGTCTCTTCTATCTGTTCAGCCGTATTGGAGATCCCTTTAGCCAAGCTTTAGCCAAGCTTTCCGAGCTCTGAAACGGCTTGCCATTTCCAAAAGCTTGGGCTGGCTTGCACTTGTCCTCAGGCATCGGCCCACATGCTGCCAGATCCGAGCCTGGCGCTCTCCAATCCCGTCTTACGAGCCGTGCCAGCCCAGAGAAGCCAGGCGGGAGCATTATGCGCCGGGGGTTTGGGACGCTGACAGGTGGAGTGGCGTTGAAGGAAGCCGAGAAAGCTTTTTTGGCCAAGCCTTCCAGAAACTCTTTGCTAATGACTATTGAGAGAAAAAAAAAAAAAAAACACGGGGAAATTGCTCGGTGGTACTAAAGCATTATTACATTATTACCGGCTTAGGAAGGATCCTTAAATGCCTCCATTTCAATAGCGCGCTTCTAATCTCTGCTTCCTGAGCAGCGGCCAATTTGATTAGCAGCTGAGACAGAGGCGTTAAATAGATGTCAGCAAAACAAGCCTTGGTCATCTGGAGAGCCGGATTCAGCCCGCGAGACGTGAGCTCACCGGGGCGCGCAAAGCTGTTCATTGCGGTATGGCGGACCCCCGGTCCCTCCTTTAAGTTATGCTAAGCTCCCCGGCCTTTTAAATCATTCATATGCCTGCGAGCCGGAGATTTTTTTTTTTTTTTTACAAAAGCAAAAATTCTGTTTCCGGCTTGGTCTTTACAGGAGAGCCGGGGATGGCTTTGTAATCAATGCGTGCGTATGTATGGAAAAAATCTGCAGGAATTCATCGAACGCCAATAGGCAGTACCTGCTTGTAAGGTGACCGCCTAGAGCAAACAACACCAGATATCGGGGTCATCACCAAGCGGGATTGTCCTGTGCTGTCTGATATCATTTGGTATGTTTGAAGGATTAATCCCATGTACTAGAACAGATTAGGTGTAAACGGAACTAAACGGATACAATATGGGTAATGTTTATAAAAAAATATATATATATATTCATAGTTGTTCATCCATCTAATGTTCTTAGGCTTTATCCTCTGCAGATCGAATATGTGAATGGAAAATGATTGCATTATGGCCACTAGATGGAGCCGATGAGCATATCATTGAGAAGCTGGATTGTCTTGTGCTGGGTGCAGGGCTGCTGATAAGGCAGTACAACTGGTCCTGTAGTACTGGGCCCAGGCCTAATCGGCTAAACAGGGGGGCCCAGGTCTCATCGGTTAAACAGGGGGGCCCAGGCCTCATCATCTAAACAGGGGGGCCCAGGACTCATCAGCTAAACAGGAGGGCCCAGGTCCCATCAGCTAAACAGGGGGGCCCAGGCCTCATCAGCTAAAAAGGGGGCTCAGGCCCCATCAGCTAAACAGTGGGGGGCAGGCCTCATCCACTAAACAGGGGGGCACAGGCCTCATCAGCAAAACAGGGGGGCACAGGCCTCATAAGCTAAACAGGGGGGCCCAGGCCTCATCAGCTAAACACGGGGGCCCAGGCCTCATCAGCTAAACAGGGGGGCCCAGGCCCCATCAGCTAAACAGGGTGAGCTAGGCCTCATCAGCTAAACAGGGTGGCCCAGGCCCTATCAACTAAACAGGGGGGCCCAGGCCTCATCAGCTAAACAGGGGGGCCCAGGCCTCATCAGCCAAACAGGGGGGGCCCAGGCCCCATCAGCTAAACAGGGGGGCAGGCCTCATCAGCTAGACAGGAGGGCCCAGGCCTCATCAACTAAACAGGGGGGTCCAGGCCCCATCAGCTAAACAGGGGGGCCCAGGCCTCATCAGCCAAACAGAGGGGGCCCAGGCCCCATCAGCTAAACAGGGGGGCAGGCCTCATCAGCTAGACAGGAGGGCCCAGGCCTCATCAACTAAACAGGGGGGTCCAGGCCCCATCAGCTAAACAGGGGGCCCAGGCATCATCAGCTAAACAGGGGGGCCCAGGCCTCATCAGCTACACAGGGGGGCCCAGGCCTCATCAGCTACACAGGGGGGCCCAGGCCTCATCAGCTACACAGGGGGGCCCAGGCCTCATCAGCTACACAGGGGGGGCCAGGCCCCATCAGCTAAACAGGGGGGCCCAGGCCTCATCAGCTAAACAGGAGGGCCCAGGCCTCATCAGCTATATGGGGGGAGGGCAATTTTATTGTTAATTTCTGCTCAAATAAATACATTGATCTTTTACTACACCACACCCCCGGCTCCTACTTGCTTGCCAGGGCTTAAACTACATTTCCCCGGGCCCCATCAGGTCAACAGAGGGGCCCAAGAGGTGGGAGCAGAGGAGGGACATTTTTCATTTTGGGGGCGTAGGTGGGTAAAGTCAGTGCCGCTGCATCTCAGAGGGGTGGAGGCAGGTTTGGGGGGCCCCTGTCAGGAAGGCTGTACGGGGCCCCAAGATTTCTAACAGCAGCTCTGGCTGTCTGTAGGATCTAATTTGGTATTTTTGAAGGATTATTCCCATGTACTAGAAGAGATTTACCGGAACTAAACTGATACAACATTGGGAGTATTTATTAAAAACATTCTCATAGTTGTTCATCCATCAAAAACCGAACGTTCTCAGGCTATTTTCTCTGCAGATCGAATATGTGAATGGCAAAATACCGCAATAAGGCCACTAGATGGAGCTGAAGAGCATATCATCATCATGGAGTTGGATTGTCCTGTGCTATCTGATACAATTTGGTATTTTTGGAGGATTAATCCCATGTATTAGAAGAGATTCGGAGTACCAGGAACTAAACTGATACACTATGGGGAGTATTTATGAAAAAAAAAAAAAAAGGTGTAATTTATCCATTCAAAATCGAATGTTCTCAGGCTATATTCTCTGCAGATCGAATATGTAAATAGGGAAAATACCGCATTATAGCCACTAGATGGAGCAGAGGATTATATCATTACAGAGCTGAGTTTTTGAAGGAATAACTACTTCCCGACCACGCTAGAGCCAAAAGACGGCTACAGCATGGTCGTCCAGTTCTAGGAGGATAAGAACGATGTGTAAAATGAAATAAGAATTAAAAAGAATGAAGCTTTTGAAATGAGGTTAACATATGACCAGGTGTTTTGTGGTGGACACCTGGCCATCAAACCTTTATGAGTATATTGGGCAACTTATTCCGAAGCCATTAATATAAAGTTGGCCCCCCTTCATGGACATTGATAGAAATTTGGCCTCCTTTTGTGCATATAGCATTCTCCACTCTTTCGGGAAGGTTTCCACAATATTTTGGAGGTTGTCTGTGGGAATTTATGGCCATATGAGAGGTCAGGTACTGATGTTGGGTAAGGAGACCTGGCTCACCATCATAAAAACGTAAAAGAGTGGTGGCAGAAGAAGACCAAATGGTTCATCAAGTATTCAGCTGGTGTACCAATTCATCCCATCGGTGTTCAGTAGGGTTGAGGTCAGGTCTCAGAGCTTGTTTGCTATCCTATTCCAAAATCATGTCCGTTACTACAATTTTGGCCTCCCTTAATGGACATTCATAAGAAGTTGGCCTCCTTTTGTGGATATAACATTCTCCGCTCTTCAGGGAAGGCTTTCCACAAGATTTTGGAGGGTGTCTGTGGGAATTTGTGCCCATCTGTGAGGTCAGGTACGGTTGTTGGATGAGAAGACCCGGCTCACCATCATAAAAACGAAAAAGAGTGGTGGCAGAAGAAGACCAAATGGTTCATCAAGTCTTCAGCTGGTGTTCCAATTAATTCCAAAAGTGTTGAGTAGGGGTAATGTTGGGGCTCTGTGCATAAATCTACTGAACACCTTAGGGATTTGAGTCCCTTATCACCAAAGGTGTTCCGTAGGGTTAAAGATAGTTACTGATGTTGGATGAGAAGACCTTATAAAAAAGGCCTTTCAAAAGTAGGATTGAGGTCAAGTCTCTGTGTTGGACACTCAAGCTCCTCCATGACCTCAATCGTACAGAACATGTTAGGGATGAGGAGCCCTTATCCCAAAGGTGTTTCATAGAGTTAAGTGGCAGGTACTGATGTTGGATGAGAAGACCTTATATCAAAGGCCTTTCAAAAGTAGGGTTGAGGTCAGGGCTCTGTGCAGGACACTCAAGTTCCTCCACACCAAACTGGTGCAACTATGTCTTTATGGAACTGGCTCCACTTTTCTGGAAGGCTTCCTACAAGATTTTGGAGGGTGTCTGTAGGAATTTGTGCCTATTTGTGAGGTCGGGTACTGGAGTTGGATGAGAAGAAGACCTGGCTCACATGTTGGGTGCCAAAAAAAAAGTAATTGGTCACAATCGGGCTTCCAATTCATCCCAGAGGTGTTCAGTAGGGTTGAGGTCAGAGCTCTGTGAAGGACACTCAAGTTCCTCCACACAAAACTGGTGCAACTATGTCTTTATGGAACTGGCTCCACTTTTCTGGAAGGCTTCCTACAAGATTTTGGAGGGTGTCTGTAGGAATTTATGCCCATTTGTGAGGTCAGGTACTGGAGTTGGATGAAAAGAAGACCTGGCTCACATGTTGGGTGCCAAAAAAATGTAATTGGTCACAATCGGGCTTCCAATTCATCCCAAAGGTGTTCAGTAGGGTTGAGATCAGGGCTCTGTGAAGGACACACAAGTTTCTCCATGACCTCCAACCTACTGAACATATTTGGGATGAGAAGACCTCATCCCAAAGGTGTTCCGTAGCGTTAAGGGTAGTTGCTGATGTTGGATAAGACCTTATCCCAAAGGTGTTCCGTAGGGTTAAGGGTAGGTACTGATGTTTTAGAAGACCTTATCCCAAAGGTGTTTCCTAGGGTTAAGGGTGGGTACTGATGTTGGATGAGAAGACCTTGTATTAAAGGCCTTTTAAAATTAGGGTTGAGATCAAGTCTCTGTACAAGACACTTGAGTTCCCCCACACCAAACTGGTCACACCATGTTTTTATGGAGCTGACTTTTTACACAGGGGCACAGTCATGGTGGAGCAGAAAAGGGTCTTCACCAAACTGTTACCACAATGTTGGGAGAGCACAATTGTCCACAATGTCTTTGTACGATGTAACGTTACCACGACTCATCACTGGAGACACCTCCATCATTTGAAGGGGTATCAACATACATTTGACCCTATAATATTTTCAAGGTAGCTAAGAGATGTCACAGGAATTGGGAATCAAATACAAATAACTGGGGACATGGTCTCCAGTTTTTCCTCCTTTAGGATCCGTATTCTCTCTCCATGGACTGTGCGTGTGATCAGTTCATATTGCTCTCTGTTCATGACAACAAGATGATTCCTTTACAAGGCAGAGCTGGGAGCCAGTGGAAGGCCAGTTAACGCCGAGTTAATTGGCTAAATATTGTGAGACCGGGCTGCGTCCCAAACCCACAGCTGCTCTTCATGTCAGCACAATCCGTCTCCGTATTTCTCCTGGAAGCTGCCGCCTAGGCTGTCCAAATTTGCTGCCAGTTTAACTCCTGTAATGACAGTTACTCCCAGAACCCGGCCTCCACCATCACTGGCTGTGATATCTGTGTTAGTGGTGGTTCCGCCTTACAAGAGCGCCAATGTCAATGCTTGTGTCGGGATGTGTCCACTAACCTCTGTGTGGGGTTGGAGTCTGCCCATTCTGGGGCTGATATCAAATCAGAATGTGCACCTGTAATACAATGTATCCAACATCAGATACATAACATAATCACACAATATAACTAAAAATAATACAATAAAATTACATACATACGTACATACATATAATATAATATATACTGTATACATATATATACAGTGGGGGAAATCATGATTTGATCATCTTCAGATTGTGTAAGTTGTGCCCACTTACAAAGAAATGAAGGGCCTATCATATATGATAAATAGGTGTATTTTATATGATAGAGACAGAAGATCAACCAAAAATCCAGAAAAAACACAATACAAATGTTATAAATTGAGTAAAATAAGTATTCGATCCCCCAAGCAAAACATGACTTAGTAGTTGGTGGAGGAACCCTTGTTGGCGATCACAGAGGTCAGACGTTTCTTGTAGTTGGTGACCAGGTTTGCACACATCTCAGGAGGGATTTTGGTCTACTCTTCTGTACAGATCTTCTCTAAATCCTTAAGGTTTCTTGGCTGTCGCTTGGCAACTCGAAGTTTCAGCTCCCTCCATAAATTTTCTATAGGATTAAGGTCTGGAGACCGGCTAGACCACTCCATGACCTTCGTTTTGAGCCCCTCCTTTGTTGCCTTGGTGGTATGTTTTGGGTCATTGTCATGCTGGAAGACCCATTCACGACCCATCTTCAGTGTTCTGGATGAGGGAAGAAGGTTCTCATCCAAGATCTTACAATACATGGCCCCGTCCATTGGCCCCTCAATGTAGCAAAGTCAACCTGTTCCTTTAGCAGAGAAACAGCCCCAAAGCATCATGTTTCCACCGTTTCCGTGTGTGACTGTAGGGATGGTGTTCTTAGGGTCATAGTCAGAATTTTTATTCCTCCAAACATGGCGAGTCGAGTTAATGCCAAAGAGCTAAATTTGGTCTCATCTGACCACAGCACTTTCCCCCAATCCTTCTCTAAATCATTTATATGTTCATTGACAAACTTCAGACGTTCCTGTACATGTGTCTTCTCGAGGAGGGGGACCTTGCGGACACTGCAGGATTGCAATGCATGGCGGCGTATTGTGTTACCAATGGTTTGTTTGGTGACTGGGGTCCCAACTCCATTGAGATCATTCACAAGCTCCTCCCGTGTAGTTCTGGGCTGATCCCTCACTTTTCTCATGATCATCCTCACCCCATGAGGAGAATCCTTTTATGGAGCTCCAGACCGAGGACGATTGATGGTTATTTTGTATTTCCTCCATTTGTGGATCGCTCCAACAGTTGTCTCCTTCTCACCAAGATTCTTGCTGATGGTCTTGTAGCCCAGGGTTTCTCAACTCCAGTCCTCAAGGCGCCCCTACAGGTCATGTTTTCAAGATTTCCCTCAGACGAAACGGCTGTGGTAAATACTAAGGAAGGGAAACTGATCAAATCACCTGTACAAAATAATGGGAAGCCTGAAAACATGACCTGTTGGGGCGCCTTGAGGACTGGAGTTGAGAAACACTGTTGTAGCCCATTCCAGCCTTGTGCAGGTCTACAATCTTCTCCCTGACGTCCTCTGACAGCTCTTTGGTCTTCCCCATGATGGTGAGGATTGAATGGAAGAAAGAGATTCTGTGGACAGGTGTCTTTTATACACATAACGAGTTGTCGTTAGGAGAACCTTCTTACATTGACAGGACTAATCTGTGTACCACATGAGCACCTACTGTAGCCAGTCTGTGGGGGGCAGAATTATTGTTGGTTGGTTGGGGATCTAATACTTATTTTACTCCATTTGAATCATTTAGATGTTCATTGACAAACTTCAGATGTTGCTGTGCATGTGTCTTCTTGAGGAGGGGGACCTTGCGGGTGCTGCAGGATTTCAATCCATGGCGGTGTATTGTGTTACCAATGGTTTGTTGGGTGACTGTGGTCCCAACTCCATTGAGATCCTTCACAAGCTCCTCCCATGTAGTTCTGGGCTGATCCCTCACTTTTCTCATGACCATCCTCACCCCATGAGGAGAAATCTTGCATGGAGCTCCAGACCGAGGGCCATTGATGGTTATTTTGTATTTCTTCCATTTGTGAATAATCGCTCCAACAGTTGTCTCCTTCTCACCAAGCTTCTTGCTGATGGTCTTGTAGCCCATTCCAGCCTTGTGCAGGTCTACAATCTTCTCCCTGACGTTCCTCTGACAGATCTTTGGTCTTCCCCATGATGGTGAGGATTGAATGGAAGAAAGAGATTCTGTGGACAGGTGTCTTTTATACACATATGGAGTTGTCGTTAGGAGAACCTTCTTACATGGACAGGACTAATCTGTGTACCACATGAACACCTACTGTAGCCAGTCTGTGGGGGGCAGAATTATTGTTGGTTGGGGATCAAATACTTATTTTACTCCATTTATAACATTTGTATCGTGTGATTTTTCTGGATTTTTGGTTGATATTCTGTCTCTATCATATAAAATACACCTATGATAAAAAATTATAGACCCTTCATTTCTATGTAAGTAGGCAAGCTTTCACCAGCTGCAGGGGAGCCAATCAGTATTGTTCCCCTCTGTAGATCACCCGGAGGGGACGTTTTTTTCATTTCTGTCTCAACAACAGTAGAGTTACCCTTTAAGTTGAGCGTCTGCTTTGCGCTGACAGACAGAACCATCCATTGACTCCTAATGATACAGGCAGGACGGAGCAATGCCGCCTTCTATATATGATAATGGGGGAAGCGCTGACAGCTTCTTGTCCTCTCACATTTATTACTCCATTTATTTCGCAGAAATGACACAATAAACTCAGCAGAACATTCCGGATGAGCTCCATCCCACACACAGAGAAAGGGTCTGTGCACGCATTTAGCAGATCACGAATTCTACTTCTTGTCAGTCTGTGACAAAGGATTTAAATCCAACACACACTATATTACCAAAAGTATTGGGACGCCTGCCTTTACAAGCACTTGAACTTTATTGGCCATCCCAGTCTTAGTCCGTAGGGTTCAATATTGAGTTGGCTCCGCCCTTTGCAGCTATAACAGCTTGAACTCTTCTGGGAAGGCCGTCCACAAGGTTTAGGAGGTGTGTCTATGGGGATGTTTGCACCAATCTTCCAGAAGCGCATTTGTGAGGTCAGGCAACTGACGTTGGAGGAGAAGCCCTGGTTCGCAGGCTCCGCTATAATTCACCCCAAAGATGTTCTATTGGGTTGAGGCCAGGGCTCTGTGCAGGCCAATCAAGTTCCTCCACCCCAAACTCACTCATCCGTGTCTTTATGGACCTTGCTTTGTGCACTGGTCCAAATACTCGGATGGAGGGGGGGATTATGGTGTGGGCTTGTTTTTGAGCGGTTGGGCTTGGCCAGTCAAGTTCCTCCACCCCAAACTCGCTCATCCGTGTCTTTATGGACCTTGCTCTGTGCACTGGTCCAAATCATCGGATGGAGGGGGGGATTATGGTGTGGGCTTGTTTTTGAGGGGTTGGGCTTGGCCAGTCAAGTTCCCTCCACCCCAAACTCGCTCATCCATGTCTTTATGGACCTTGGTTCCTGCACTGGTCCAAATCATTTGGTTGAGGTACTTGCTACTCCTCTGGACCAGGTCCTGAGATTACCTAATGCACATACTAAAAGCAAGCAAGAGAGGGCGCCTAGCTTTTAAAAACTGTTGATGGTGATGGTGGGGGGGTGGGGGGGGGGGTGGCTGTC
The DNA here is from genome assembly GCA_037952925.1 of Lithobates clamitans. NCBI lineage: Eukaryota > Metazoa > Chordata > Amphibia > Anura > Ranidae > Lithobates > Lithobates clamitans. The sequence goes on along the minus strand of JBBGZY010001360.1, from coordinate 168,544 downwards.
ATTGTGAGGCTGTCCAGGTCTGTGCATCATTGACTGTAATTTAGCTGTATTTTCGCAGGTATGCGCCCCCCCACCCCCCACCTCCGCGAATGTTAATGCTCCATCACAGCGGGGTGTTTGTTAGTGTTGTCTATGTTTGTTCTAAACACTCCTTCCAGTAAAGTGCCGTAATTAGTCTTTACTATCAGTCCCGAGGAGTCATAACATGAATCAACCTCAAAATGTCTTCGCTTTTACACACAGAGCAGACGGGGTATTTTTTTTTTTTCCGCTGTAATTCGTTGCGTTCCTTTCCATATCTGCAAGTGAAAACAAGGTTGAAAAGTGTCAGATGCCTTCACCATCCAAGGGCAACATTGTATCTTCATGTATTTTGCTTAAAAGCCGTCTTCATCTCCCTTTGATCACGCATCACAAATATTATCTCCCAGATCATCGCTCTCCTTCCAGTTCTGCCGCAACTCTCTCAGCTCCGAAAAAAGAAACATGAAATGCTTCAGCTTCTACAAATAGTATTGGTTCTTTTTTTTATAAAGTTACATCGTCAGGGTTGAAAAAAAAGACACAAGTCCATCCAGATCAACCAAAAAAAAAAAAATACATACAGTGGGGGGGAAATAATGATTGGCTCTCCTGCAGATTGTGTAAGTTTGCCCACTTACAAAGAAATGAAGGGTCTATAATTTTTTATCATAGGTGTATTTTATATGATAGAGACAGAATATCAACCAAAAATCCAGAAAATACACGTTATAAATTGAGTAAAATAAGTTATTTGATCCCAAAGCAAAACATGACTTAGTAGTTGGTGGAGAAACCCTTGTTGGCGACCACAGAGGTCAGACGTTTCTTGTAGGTGGTGACCAGGTTTGCACACATCTCAGGAGGGATTTTGGTCCACTCTTCTTTACAGATCTTCTCTAAATCCATAAGGTTTCTTGGCTGTCGCTTGGCAAACTCGAAGTTTCAATTCCCTCCATACATTTTTTTATAGGATTAAGGTCTGGAGACTTCTTCTTGTTGCCTTGGCGGTGTGTTTTAGGTCATTGCCATGCTGGAAGACCCATCCACGACCCATCTTCAGTGTGCTGGCCGAGGGAAGAAGGTTCTCATCCAAGATTTTACAATACATGGCCCCGTCCATTGTCCTTTCAATGCGGCAAAGTCGGCCTGTGCCTTTAGCAGAGGAACGGCCCCAAAGCATCATGTTTCCACCTCCGTGTGTGACTGTAGGGTTGGTGTTCTTAGGGTCATAGTCAGCAGTTTTCTTCCTCCAAACACGGCGAGTCGAGTTAATGCCAAAGAGCTGAATTTTGGTCTCATCTGACCACAGCACTTTCTCCCAATCCTTCACTGAATCATTTAGAAGTTCATTGGCAAACTTCCGACGGACCTGTACATGTGTCTTCTTGAGGAGGGGGACCTTGTGGGTGCTGCAGGATTTTAATCCATGGCGACATATTGTGTTACCAATGGTTTGTTTGGTGACTGAGGTCCCAATTCCCTTGAGATCATTCACAAGCTTCTCCAGTGTAGTTCTGGGCTGATCCCTCACTTTTCTCATGATGATCCTTACACCATGAGGAGAAACCTTGCATGGAGGTCCAGACCAAGGGCGATTGATGGTTATTTTGTATTTCCTCCATTTGCGAATAATCACTCCAACAGTTGTCTCCTTCTCACCAAGCTTCTTGCTGATGGTCTTGTAGCCCAATCCAGCCTTCCTTGTGCAGGTCTACAATCTTGTCCCTGATGTCCTTTGACAGCAGTATGTTTTGGGTCATTGTCATGCTGGAAGACCCATCCACGACCCATCTTCAGTGATCTGGCTGAGGGAAGAAGGTTCTCATCCAAGATTTTACAATACATGGCCCCGTCCATTGGCCCCTCAATGCGGCAAAGTCGGTCTGTACCTTTGGCAGAGGAACAGCCCAAAGCATCATGTTTCCACCTCCGTGTGTGACTGTAGGGATGGTGTCCTTAGGGTCATAGTCAGCATTTTTCTTCCTCTTTGTATAAAAAAAAAAGAAGGGGACAAGAAAATTAAAAAAACTTTGGTTATTTTTTTCATTTTTTTTACCTTGCTGTCACAGGTTCTCAGAAGGACAGAATATGAGGTAACAATTTTTTTCTTCTTTTGCCTAAAAATATTTCAAATAACAACAAAATGTATAAAAAAAGCAAAAAAAAGGACAAAATTTTTTTTTAAAAATTTGATAGTTTTTTTTATTAAATTTCTTTCTTTTTTTACCTTGCTGTCACTGGTTGTCAGAAGGACAGGGTATGAGGTAACAGACAACATGCGCCCAGTATTAAAAGTGTTATTTTAACCAATTTTTTTCTGCTTTTGTCTAAAAATATCTCAAATAACAACAATATATATAAAAAAAATGCAAAAAAAGGACAAAAAAATGTAAAAACAATTTGGGAGTTTGTTTTATATTAAATTTTTTTCTTTTTTTTACCTTGCTGTTACAGGTTGTCAGAAGGACAGAATATAAGGTAATAGGTAATAGACAACATGGGCCCAGTGTTAAAAGTGTTATTTTAACCAATTTTTTCTTCTTTTGTCTAAAAATATTTCAAATAAAAAAAATATATACTATATATAAAAACTTGGGCGTTTTTTTTATTTAATTTATTTCTTTTTTTTACCTTGCTGTTATGGGTTGTCAGGAGAACAGAATATGAGGTAATAGACAACATGGGCCCAGTGTTAAAAGTGTTATTTTAACCAATTTTTTCTTCTTTTTTTCTAATAAGAAAAAAATAAAAATAAAATAAAAAATAAAAAAATGCAAAAAAAAGGACAAAAATTTATTTTTTCTCTTTTTTTTTTTACCTTGCTGTCACGAGTTGTCAGAAGGACAGAATATGAGGTAATAGACAACACGCACCCAGTGTTAAAAGTGTTATTTTAACAAATTTTTTCTTCTTTTTTTCTAATAAGAAAAAAATAAAAATAAAATTAAAAATTAAAAAATGTAAAAAAAAGGACAAAAATGTATTTTCTCTCTTTTTTTTTTTACCTTGCTGTCACGGGTTGTCAGAAAGACAGGATATGAGGTAATAGACAACATGCCCCCAGTGTTAAAAGTGTTATTTTAACCAATTTGTTCTTCTTTTTTTCTAATAAGAAAAAAATACAAATAAAATAAAAAATAAAAAAATCCAAAAATGGACAAAAATTTTTTTTTTCTTTTTTTTTTTTACCTTGCTGTCACGGGTTGTCAGAAGGACAGGATATGAGGTAATAGACAACATGCCCCCAGTGTTAAAAGTGTTATTTTAACCAATTTTTTCTTCTTTTTTTCTAATAAGAAAAAATAAAAATAAAATTAAAAAATGCAAAAAAAAGGACAAAAATTTATTTTTTCTCTTTTTTTTTACCTTGCTGTCACGGGTTATCAGAAAGACAGGATATGAGTTAATAGACAACATGCCCCCCAGTGTTAAAAGTGTTATTTTAACCAATTTTTTCTTCTTTTTTTCTAATAGGAAAAAAAATAAAAATAAAATAAAAAATAAAAAAATGCAAAAAAAAGGACAAAAATTTATTTTTTCTCTTTTTTTTTTACCTTGCTGTCACGAGTTGTCAGAAGGACAGGATATGAGGTAATAGACAACATGCACCCAGTGTTAAAAGTGTTATTTTAACAAATTTTTTCTTCTTTTTTTCTAATAAGAAAAAAATAAAAATAAAATAAAAAATAAAAAAATGCAAAAAAAAGGACAAAAATTTATTTTTTCTCTTTTTTTTTTTTTACCTTGCTGTCACGGATTTTCAGAAAGACAGGATAAGAGGTAATAGACAACATGCCCCCAGTGTTAAAAGTGTTATTTTAACCAATTTTTTCTTCTTTTTTTCTAATAAGAAAAAAATACAAATAAAATAAAAAATAAAAAAATCCAAAAATGGACAAAAATTTTTTTTCCTTTTTTTTTTTTACCTTGCTGTCACGGGTTGTCAGAAGGACAGGATATGAGGTAATAGACAACACGGGCCCAGTGTTAAAAGTAATTTTTAAACCAATTTTTTCTCCCTTTTTTCTAACAAGAAAAAAATAAAAATAAAATAAAAAATAAAAAAATGCAAAAAAAAGGACAAAAATTTATTTTTTCTCTTTTTTTTTTTACCCTTCTGTCACGGGTTGTCAGAAAGACAGGACATGAGGTAATAGACAATATGCACCCAGTGTTAAAAGTGTTATTTTAACCATTTTTTTTTGCTTTGGTCAACAAAATATATTTAAAAAAATGCAAACAAATACAAGGACAAAAAAATGTAAAAAAAAAAAGAGAGTTTTTTTAATTTATTGATTTATTTATTTTTTAACCTTGCTGTCATGGGTTGTCAGAGGGACAGGATATGAGGTAACAGACAATTACATACACTAATCAAAATTTTAGTCTTTTGAAAATTTGAAACTGTGAAGTATTTACTTTTTCCAAATCTATCCAACAGTAAAAAAAAAAAAAAAAAATTGACTGGAGTTCAGCTTTAATTTATATTATTATTTCTGTTTTTCACATTAATAACAAAAAAAAAAAAATGAAACTGTGAGCTTCTCAGTTGCTAGCTGTAGGTTTCTCTATTTAGTATGCCTGGGACGGCATCGGCTCAGGACAAAGCTTTACAATTATATGTTTAGTGCAAGTTAATGCCTTACTTTTCCAGCTGGAAGCCGAGATAAGTGAACATAAATTTCAGACCTGCATTCATATTTCCAGCTCATAAAGTTCAAGCAAGATCAGTGCTGATGTCTGTGGATAGAATGTCGGGACGTTTTACATTTAAAACATAGATTAGAAGATGGGCTGCTTGGAAAATGGAAACCAATCTGGTAGATTTGATTATTCTGTCCAAAATAAAAAAATAAAATAAAAAATAAAAATATGAAAAATAGAAAACAAACTTTTATGTATACTGTATATAGAGAAACTGTGACGGGCTGAATATACTGGCACCATCCTAATTATCCAACAATTATAGAACGTGTCCTAAAGAATGGACTTTTGAGGCGCCCAAGACACACTGGCCCCCATGGAGTATCGATTCAGTACTAATTTTAATTGGGAGCTTCACAGAGAGAAATATGGGCCTCCTGGAGTCTAGGCCTTCTGGGTCTGAGACTGAAACTGGCCAGACAGGTTGCTGGGATGGTCCTTGGAAGAAATGCTTGACCTGTGATCTTCATTGACCCATGCCCACTCTGGGATAAATATTTAGGTGGGCCTAGTACAAAGGTTCGAGACACCTGAGAAGGTTTAGTCCAAATTTTCTTCAGCAAATCGTATCAAGAGAAAGCCAACGCTTCTCTTGATATGACTTCTCAATAAAATTTGGACCAAAGCTTCTGAAGTGTCTTAAACCTTTGTACGTGGCGCTCCTCAACACTCACCCCAAAGCTTGATATCCACCATACGTCTTCTCTTGAGACTACCAGAGAGGTAGCAGCCCGAGACAAGAACAATGTCCTTTCCTCACTGCACTGAAGAAATCGGCCAGCAGATCTTTTTTTTTTTAGTAGAATGTGGTGGTCTCATGAGCTTCAGCTTAAACTAATTTAAAATTTTAACTTAAAATTATTTTATTATTTTTTTGGCCCCCATGGAGGATCTGGTAGTCTCAAGAGAAGACGTTTGGTAGATATCAAGCTTTGGGGTGAGTGTTGAGGAGCGCCAAATACAAAGGTTTAAGACACTTCAAAAGTTTTGGTCCAAATTTTATTGATAGATCATATCATGAGAAGCGTTGGCTTCTCTTGATAAGATTTGTCATTAGATGGAGAGAAATATGGGCCTCCTAGAGTTTGGGTCTGCTTGGTCTAAAACTGAAACCGGCCAGACAGGTTGCTGGGTTGGGCCCTGGAAGAAATGTATGGCCTGTGATCGCCATTGACCCATACCTACTCTGGGGTGAGGGTTGAGGAGGGCCCCGTAGAAAGGACACTTCAGATTGTTTAGTCCAAGTTTTTATTTTCTAATCGTATCAAGAGAATACGATTCAGCAATAAAAGTTTAGAATTTCTGAAGTGTCTTGAACCTTTGTTTTGGGACTTCCTTAACACTCACCCGACAGTGTGTACGTTTCAAAGAAAATCCTGGGACATTTCTTCCAGGGCCTATCCCAGCAACCTGACTGCCCAGTTTCAGTCTCAGACCAAAGAGGTCCAGACCCCAGGAAGCCCATATTTCTCGATAAGCTTGGGAGCTTGATATCTACCGTAGGTCTTCTCTTGGGACTACCAGAGAGGCAGCAGCACAAGGTCCTTTGCTCACTGCAGGTCCTTTATAGGATGACTCATTCTCGTTTAATGTCCAAAAATGGGCCTTCCTCAACACTCACCCCAGAGTGGGTACATTTCAAAGAAGATCCTGGGACATTTCTTCCAGGGCCCATCCCAGCAACCTGACTGCCCAGTTTCAGGATCAGACCAAAGAGGTCCAGACCCCAGGAATCCCATATTTCTCGATATGCTTGGGAGCTTGATATCTACCGTAGGTCTTCTCTTGGGACTACCAGAGAGGCAGCAGCACACGTTCCTTTGTTCACTGCAGGTCCTTTATAGGATAACTCATTTTCGCTTAATGTCCAAAAATACCAAGATCCCACTCCTATTGGTCCAAGAACAAGGTCCTCTGTTCACTGCAGGTCCTTTTTTAGGAAGACTCATTCTCGTTTAATGTCCAAAAATACCAAGATCCCACTCCTATTGGTCCAAGAACAAGGTCCTTTGTTCACTGCAGGTCCTTTATAGGATGACTCGTTCTCGTTTAACGTCCAAAAATACCAAGATCCCACTCCTATTGGTCCAAGAACAAGGTCCTCTGTTCACTGCAGGTCCTTTTTTAGGAAGACTTGTTCTCGTTTAACGTCCAAAAATACCAAGATCCCACTCCTATCAACACCATCACACACACCAGCCATACCCACAGTGGTCCATCTTTTTTGTGTGTTTTGACATTTTCATGTCTTTTTTTACTTTGTCAACCCTCTAGTCCATTATGTTTTTGTTTTGTTTTTTTATTAACCAACCCTCACTAGATATTAAATTGCCGCATTAAGGGGCCTACAAACTAGTTATCTAAATTGTTAACTTGTCTGAATGATTTAAGTGCTTTGAACCCACTATAAACCATTAGAAGAGTAATGTAGGTTCTCGGTGGCTTACTGTATCTCCTGGCTTTTATCTGTATACTTTACATCTAATGCATTGCACTAATGCATATTATGTGTATACATGACGTGTAAATGGACTGCATTACAAGATGATCATTTATCTGCCTTTCAGCTGGCAATAAGCTCTTAACTGATTTGTGTGACTTCAAATATCGCACTAATGATAATATAATAAAAAAAAATTCACAGAGGGAAGTCTCACCAACCATGTATACCTTAGGCATGTATAAAAATATATCCCATAATGCAGTCATAAATGTATTAGCGCATATTCTGTGCAATATTAATAAGCATGCTAAAATAAGATCATGTTGTCTCCATCGTTTCGTTGTCTCTTTGTAAATGTACTTAATAAGGGATCTGCCGGCAAATTATTTTTTCTCTCAATGCTAAAAATGTTGAATATTAACAAGCAACTCTATATCCATTCATTATTTTGGTTTCCATGTTCAGAATTCCATCGATACTAAATCATGAGTTCATTCCTTAGTTAGATTTTCTTTACAAACCTTCTTCAGGACTCTTATCTCCTGTCTTTATTGCATGGTCATGCTCATTACAAGCCATCTAAGACTAGAGATGGATAAAAATGGAAAATTGTGTCAAATACTTACCGTAATTTTCCTTTCCTGGTGCCAATCCATGGCAGCGTACACGTGGTAGTGTGCTGCCATGTTGGCTCCAGGAAAATGGAAAATTGTATCAAATACTTACTGTAACTTTCCTTTGCTGACGCCAACCCAATCCGTGGCAGCAGACATGTGGTAGTATGCTGCCACGTTGACGCCAGGAAAATTGAAAATTGTTTCAAATATTTACCGTCATTTTCTATTCCTGGTGCCAATCCATGGCAGCATACATTTGGTGGTATGCTGCCAAGTTGGCGCCAGGAAAATGGAAAATGGAATCAAATCCTTTCCAGAATTTTCCTTTCCTGGCGCCAGTCCATCGCAGTGTGCATGTAGTAGTATGCTGCCATGTTGGCACCAGAAAAATTGAAAATTGTATCAAATATTTACCGTAATTTTCTATTCCTGGCACCAATCCATGGCAGCATGCATGTGGAAATATGCTGCCACGTTGACGCCAGGAAAATGAAAAATTGTATCAAATCCTTTCCAGAATTTTCCTGGCGCCAGTCCATCGCAGCGTGCATGTGGTAGTATACTGCCATGTTGGTGAAAGGAAAATTAAAAGATTGTATCAAATACTTACCGTAATTTTCCTTTCCTGGTGCCAATCCATGGCAGTATACGTTTGGTAGTATGCTGCCAAGTTGGCGCCAGGAAAACGGAAAATTGTATGAAATATTTACTGTAATTTTCTATTCCTGGTGCCAATCCATGGCAGGATACATGTGGTAGTATGCTGCCATGTTGGTGCCAGGAAAATTGAACATTGTATCAAATCCTTTCCAAAATTTTCCTTTCCTGGTGCCAATCCATGGCAGCATACATGTGGTAGTATGCTGCCATGTTGGCACCAGGAAAATTGAAAATTGTATCAAATACTTACTGTAATGTTTCTTTGCTGACGCCAACCCAATCTGTGGCAGCATACATGTGGTAGTATGCTGCCATGTTGGCGCCAGGAATATTGAAAATTTTATCAAATACTTACCTTAATTTTCCTTTCCTGGTGCCAATCCATGGCAGCATACATGTGGTAGTATGCTGCCATGTTCATGCTAGGAATATGGAAAATTGTACCAATGACTTACCAAAATTTTCCTTTCCTGGCACTAATCCTTGGCAGCATACATAGGGTGCCATGTTAGCGCCAGGAAAATAAAGAATTGTACCATCTACTGACCAAAATTTTCCTTTCTTGGCACCAATCCATGACAGCGTACATGTGGTAGTATGCTGCCATGTTGGCACCAGGTAAATGGAAAATTGTGTCAAATACTTACCATAATTCTACTTCCCTGGTACCAATCCAAGGCAGCGTACAACCACATGTATGCTGCCATGTTGGCACTACGAAAACAGTTTCCTTTACCTACAAATTTCATCAAAAAAGCGACATTTTGACAGAATTTGAAAAAAATTAAATTTTTTTGGCAGAATTCTTTGGAGTCAACGGGTGTTTTTTGGTGGTTTTTAAGGGTGCAATGAGCTTTAAATGTAATTTCCTTCACAAATCTTTAAGATTCCATCCCCCATCCTTATGGCGTGACCATGCTCATTACAAGCCATCTAAGACTAGAGATGGATAAAACAACGTTTTAATTTCCTGAAATATCACCAAAAGTTGGAACAATCTGGCAACATTTCACCATTTTTGGCAGAATGCTTTGGAGGCAATGGGTAATTAAGGTGGGTTTTGGTGTTTTTTTATAGGGTGCAATGGGCTTTGAGTGTCTTCTGAGGATTCCAGAAGCTTTTATAGACTATCCTGGACCTGTTTGTGTTTCTTAAAATGGGCATTTTTTTTTTTGGATAAAACAAAGTTCTTTTTTCCTGAAATGTAACCAACAATTCGGGACAATTTGGCAACATTTCACCATTCTTGTCAGAATGCTTTGATTAATTAGAATGGTTTTTAGTGTTTTTTTAAGGGTGCAACTACTTCACACAGTGTACGGCTCATCTCTAAGCTGGGGTACCGTCAAAATGTTGACTTTCACATGAACGCAGTCCTGCTTGGTCCCAGGCATTGATGAGCAAGCATACGCAAGAAAGGTACCCCCACAATTAAGGTAACCCTTCGAGTAGACCCCAGGCTGGTTGCCGATCACACCTCCAAAAACGACCCAGTAGAACCCATCTTTCTCATCCGTTAAACTTCCCTCCAAAAAGATCCCGTACAACCCATCTTTCTCATCTGTTAAGTTTGTCTTCATCTGCTTTTATGGTACCCAGGTATCTGCTGCCTAAATTACGAAAGCTTTGAGAATAGGGCCATAAATCCGAAAGTTAGACATCTGTCACACGATGCTAGATCTCATAACCATTTTGGTGAATAATATTTTCCTCCAGCCATCTACTCTTGCTTTCATCTCTTGGTACATATCATTGATCACGGAGCCCGGGAGACAGAACGACTTGACTCTTTCAGGTCTGTTTCCTGCCCGCATTTCCATCTGTTCTTTTCTTCTTGTCACAGTCATGTACTTTGTCTTCCCTTAATTCATCTTTGGTCCGGTGTTTACTGATTCAACTACTCATTTATCTTTTCACTTAGAAGGTTCCGATCTCTTCCCGTGACCACAAATTCATTGACAATGCGCAATGCACCATACTGTCTATTTATTATGGTATGATTTAGGGTTGTCTACCTGGCCTATTGCATACTCTAGGATTGTGGTTGAACAGATTGGTTGAATTATGATCCTCTTGCTCGAGTCCTTGATAGATGCGGGATATTGAAATTCAAAGAGTTTTCTTTTCCGTTAAACTTTGGGAAAAAAATCAGGATATTTTGGTACAATGCCTAAGATTTAATCGGGAAGGTGAGATACGTTTTTTGAAATTTTAAAGGGTGCATTGGGCTTAAAGGCTCTTGAAGTTTACAGAAAAGTTTCCAGGCTCTGTTCTTGTACCAAAAAAGTTGCCTCATTATTCAACATCACATAGGCATTGATTTAAAGCCTATATCCAGGCATGATGACTGTTGATGTGACAGAAATGCATAGATGCCGATTGGATGGCCCCACATCGTGGACTTAGTCCTGATGGTGCTGTGCCCTGGGCCATGTCCTGGAATCACAGCGTCACCCTTATTTGAGTTACTGAGCATGCAACTGTAACTAAATGAGGCATTCATTACAAGGGCCACAAGTAGGTTTTTCTCACATAATTAGAAGTAGGGTTTGGACTTGCCACTATAGTAAGTGGGGAAGGTCTAGTAGGGCTGCCCAGTCATTAATAGGCATGAGGTGGACTGTGGGTGGGGTTAACTGTGTCCTGGCTGCTGGAATTGAAATGTTGGTAAGTATGAAACTTTACAATGCTCCTACCTTCCTCCTTGACATGTTGGATGTGGAGAGGCGGGGCAGTGACATCATGCTTCCCACCATATCCAATCAGAGAATGCGTTGCAAGTACATGCAAAGAATTCTCTGAACAGCGTCCATGCCCAGCAGCCAACCTCCTGCGTTTACAAAGCAGGGGGGCAGCCACTTGGCATGGGAGAGATTACTGTAGTAGCAAATGGAGATCACTGTAGTAGCAGTGTAGTAATTGTGATTGAAACAGTGATTTCCAGCTTCTAGAGCAGGGGTTCTCAACCAGTGTTCCTCCAGAGGTTGCTGCATTGAGCACCTTCTGCCTTTCAGGTATGTTCCCACCAACACCATTGATCTTTTTCGCTGTCTGTAAGGTGGTAATTCTTCCCAATGGCCACAAGTGTAAGGAGTGTTCTTCCTTAACCAGGGTTCCTCCAGAAGTTGCTAGGGGTTCCTTGAGCAAGGAGCACCTTCTGCCCTTCAGATGTGTTCCCACTGAAACCATTGATTATTTGATATCTGTAAGGGGGGTAATTCTTTCCAATGACCACAAGTGTAAGGATTATTTTACATCATCCAGGGTTCCATGAAATTCTAGGGTTCAGCCAAAGGTTGCTTGGGGTTCCTTGAGCAATGAGCAACTTGTGTTGCTCAAATAAGTTCCCACTGACACCAATGATCTTTTTAGCTGTCTGTAAGGAGGGGGGGGGGGATTCTTCCTAATGATCACAAGTGTAAGGAGCATTCTCCCTCAACTAGGGTTCCACGGAGATCTAGGTTTCCTCCAGAGGTTACTAGGGGTTCCTTAAGCAATAAGCAATTTCTGCCCCTCAGATAAGTTCCCACTGACACCATTGATCTTTTTAGCTATCTGTAAGGTGGTAATATTTCCCAATGACCACAACACTAATGTATCATGAGTTGTAGATATAGTCATTTTTAGCAGGGGTTCCCTGAGGCCAGAAAGTTATTTCCAGGGTTCCTCTGTGTTAAAAAGGTTGAGAAAGGCTGTTCTAGACCAGGGAGTCTTCAAACTTTCTAAGCAAAGGGCCATTTTATTGTCCTTCAGACTTTACTGGGGGTAGACTGTGGCCAGTGAAAGGAGAAAATGCCCTAGGATCAATGGGAGTAAACAATTCCTCAGGCTTGGTGGTCAGTAGAAGGAAAAAATATTACAAAGCGCATGTGGTTAGAAGAATGAGGGATAATGCCCCATCATTGGTATTGGTGGCAGGAATAGTGTCCCATCATTGGTATCAGTGGGAAGAATAGTGTCCCATCATTGGTGTCAGTAGAAGGAATAGTGTTCCATCATTGGTATCAGTGGGAGGAATAGTGTCCCATCATTAGTATCAGTGGGAGGAATAGTGCCCTATCTTTGGTATCAGCAGGAGGAATAGTGCCCCATCATTGGTATCAGTGGGAGGAATAGTGTCCCATCATTGGTATCAGTGGAAGGAATAGTGTCCCATCATTGGTATCAGTGGGAGGAATAGTGCCCCATCATTGGTGTCAGTGGGAGGAATAGTGTCCCATCATTGGTATCAGTGGGAGGAATAGTGTTGCATCATTAGTATCAGTGGGAGGAATAGTGCCCCATCATTGGTATCAGTGGGAGGAATAGTGTCCCATCATCGGTATCAGTGGGAGGAATAGTGCCCCATCATTGGTACTGGTGGCAGGAATAGTGTCCCATCATTGGTATCAGTGGGAGGAATAGTGTCCCATCATTGGTGTCAGTAGGAGAAATAGTGTCCCATTATTGGTGTCAGTGAAAGAAATAGTGCCCCATGGTTGGTGTCAATGGGAGGAATGGTGCCTTAACCTTGTTGACAGTGGGAGGAATAGCGACCCATGTGTGGTATAAATGCAAGTAAAGGGCTACATCCAGTCACAGTTTGGAGACCATTGTTCTAGTGCAGGGGTGTCAACCTCAAATTCATTGTGGGCCACATCAGCATTATGATTGCCCTCAAAAGGGGAGGTTGTATCTGTAAGATTAGATGTCCAGCGCATCCCCTCCCCTTACATTAGATGTCAAGAGCCACCCCTCCATCAGAAGTTGAGTCCTCTACTCTCCCTAACATCACAGTGCACCCCCCCTTTCCTTATGCTGCTGCTGGGAAGAAGCTGGATGCATTGCTTGAAAGCAGAAAGTAAGGGTCTAGAGGGGGGCTGGAGCTCTCTTGTAGCTGCAGGAGAGGTTCGAGGGCCACATGAAATGGCCTGGAGGGCCGGATTCGGCCCTACGTGCCTTGTGTTTGACACCTGTGTTCTAGGGTATCTCTCAGTTACATTTGGAACAATGTAACTATGTTAAAATATACCATATTTGGAATTCCTCTTTAATTGTTGACTGAGGTTCTGCTGCAACAGAAAGTTGTGGAGAGTGAACAGGGAGTTCAGGTCTAACTAAAGTTTCAGCCTAAATTGATATTTCTAGATTTCTTCTGTGTTTAGCAGGTATATAAGGCAGAAGGTAGGAGGTTGCCAAACCCACAGACCACACCATTCCCTGCCAACCCCGAAACCAGAACAAGAGCAAAAGAGGAGCAACGGCTTCTGGAACAGCTAAGGAGTGACGTAATGTGCAGGTGAGCGACCCATGAACCCTCGTTAAATTAGATTCATACACGGAACCAACTTGGGTCCAGGCTGTTCTGATAACATCTCTCAGCAAAGAGTTTTTCCTCTCCGCCTTCCAAGGCTCTTTACTTTCGGCACGCATTTTAACCTGTGCCAAAAATACATTAGCTGCAGTAAAATGTACCATGCATATGAATAGATGGCCAAGGCCGACCCTACGAAGACCAATTACAAAGGCATTTCTCACTTTGTAATACGAAAGCATGCTTTTCTGTGAATCTCCATTTACATGCTCAGGTTACCCTTTTTGATAAGCGGCTGGGACAAATATTTCGGTTAAGTCGGTGTTACCTTGGTTTAAACCCAACTTGTCAAAAATTCACTTTTGCAATTCAAATTGGTTTACCAAATTATTCCAAAGTCTGTATCGCTGATGAAATTTATTTGCACTTTGGATGGATTTTTTTTTTTTTGTCCATTTTAGTTGTTATGACATAATAATTGAACTCAGGTGTTCTTGATTTGGTGAACAGTGCAAAGCGGGTCTTCTGAGCTACAGGCTACAAAGAAGAAATTTCTTTTCATTTTTTTTGACTGATCTCCAGTTAGAACAATAAACCCACTACTTTTCCCACTAACCTTTACCTAACCGCTAGATTTTATTAAAAAAAAAGAAAAGATAAGAGCCCCAGTGTCACATACCTGTATGAGGAGCTGGAGGTGATGAGGGTGGCCTCTTGCATATTTCCCGTCAGAGCACCTCTGAAAGTTGAAACAGGGACTGCTAGGGCAATGGAAGGGTTCTGGTTTCAGGAAATCGGAAACCACGGACTTGAACTTGGAAACACTGGGGTCAGGTAAGTAGGAGCACAGCAATAATGGCACCCCAACTTCACACAGACCAGTAGAGAGCCAAGATGGGTCACCAGCTAAGTTCGGTAACAGTTGAGAAGGAAGGAGCCAAATCACGAGTAGGATTAAGGTCAGAGATTGGCAGAGCTTGGCCATGTGCAGGCAACGATGTATAGACAGGGACTGCTAGGGCAATGGAAGGGTGCTGGTTTCAGGAAATCGGAAACCATGGACTTGAACTTGGAAACCCTGGGGTCAGGTAAGTAGGAGCGCAGCAAGAAGGGCACCCCAACTTCACACAGACCAGTAGAGAGCCAAGATGGGTCACCAGCTAAGTTTGGTAACAGTTGAGAAGGAAGGAGCCAAATCACGAGTAGGATTAAGGTCAGAGATTGGCAGAGCTTGGCCATGTGCAGGCAACAATGCATAGACAGGGACTGCTAGGGCAATGGAAGGGTGCTGGTTTCAGGAAATCAGAAACCACGGACTTGAACTTGGAAACACTGGGGTCAGGTAAGTAGGAGCACAGCAATAAGGGCACCCCAACTTCACACAGACCAGTGGAGAGCCAAGATGGGTCACCAGCTAAGTTCGGTAACAGTTGAGAAGGAAGGAGCCAAATCACGAGTAGGATTAAGGTCAGAGATTGGCAGAGCTTGGCCATGTGCAGGCAACGATGTATAGACAGGGACTGCTAGGGCAATGGAAGGGTACTGGTTTCAGGAAATCGGAAACCACGGACTTGAACTTGGAAACCCTGGGGTCAGGTCAGTAGAAGTGCAGCAAGAAGGGCATCCCAACTTCACACAGACCAGTAGAGAGCCAAGATGGGTCACCAGCTAAGTTCGGTAACAGTTGAGAAGGAAGGAGCCAAATCACGAGTAGGATTAAGGTCAGAGATTAGCAGAGCTTGGCCATGTGCAGGCAATGATGTATAGAACCGATTCTGGTCAAGAGTCCAGGCTGAGGTCCGTAGCACAGATAGGTGGCAGACAAAAACAAGCAGAAGCACAGAAATAAGGGCACCCTAACTTCACACAGACCAATGGAGAGCCAAGTTGGGTTACCAGCCAAGTTAGGTAACAGTTGAGAAGGAAGGAGCCAAATCACGAGTAGGATTAAGGTCAGAGATTAGCAGAGCTTGGCCACGTGCAGGCAACGATGTATAGAACTGATAGGCAAAATATTGGTTAAGAGTCCAGGCTGAAGTCGGTGACACAGGTAGGTGGCAGACAAAAACAGGCAGAAGCACAGAAATAAGGGCACCCTAACTTCACACAGACCAGCGGAGAGCAGAGTCGGGTCACCAGCCAGGTTCGGTAACAGTTGAGAAGGAAGGAGCCAAATCACGAATAGGATTAAGGTCAGAGATTAGCAGAGCTTGGCCATGTGCAGGCAACGATGTATAGAACTGATAGGCAAAATTCTGGTCAAGAGTCCAGGCTGAGGTCGGTAACACAGGTAGGTGGCAGACAAAAACAAGCAGAAGCACAGAAATAAGGGCACCCTAACTTCACACAGACCAGCGGAGAGTAGAGTCGGGTCACCAGCCAGGTTCGATAACAGTTGAGAAGGAAGGAGCCAAATCATGAGTAGGATTGAGGTTCAGAGATTAGCAGAGAATGGCAAAGCTGGGATTAGGTAAGTAGAAGCACAGAGATGAGTGGAGAACTGAGTCGGGTCATCAGCCAAGTTCAGTAAAAGTTGAGAAGGAAGGCACCAAATTATGAGTAGGACTGAGGTCAGAGAGGAGCAGAGGTTGGTAACGAGGTACAGAATTAATAGGCAAAATCTTGGTCAAGAGTCCAGGCTGAGAGTGGTAACACAGGTAGGCGGCAGACATAAACAGGGTAATCCAGAGGCAGGTCAGATGAAACCTGGGTCAATAACAGACATACAAGCTAAAAGACCATCCACCAATGATCCCATGCAGGGCCCAGGTTTAAATAGGCCATTATCTGTGGTGGATATGCCTGTGGCTCAGCTGAACAGACAACCCAGCGGAAGGACACCATGCCAGGGAAACGCTCACAGTTCTCTGTAACTTGAGAAGACAGGGGATTCAGATGCACCGACAGCGTCTGTCTCGGAGGGGAGAATATGGCCTGGCCGGTCCAGACCCAATGGGGAGGTTTCACCGGAAAGAGGGCGTGCCCCTAACCTGTTCCTCCTCGCCCAGGAACCTCTCCCTGCTGATAGTCACATTCCCTGTCAAATGTGTACTCTTTACCTCACCTATCCACTGGGAACAGGGTCTTAAAAATACTCTGTTGACCCAATATGACCATTGGGGGTGGTCACCTGGATGCATTGTAGCCAGCTGGAATGCTGCCTACAGGGACTAGGAAATGTTGTGAAAAGGGCTCATAGAACACAAAAAGTCTTCCTTCTTCTGGTTTGTTGTTTGGACAGGACCTTCTTCTATGCCAACATCACTTCCTGGTGAAATAGGCATTGCCCACTGGCTGCCAGATGTGTCCCTCACAGGGACCTTCAGCGGGGATGTGCTGGTAGGATTGGTGGCTGGGCTCAGTCTGCAGGTTCTGATTGCTGATCACCACTGCAGAAAGAGGGACAAAAAAATAGGGTCATGTTGGGTAAGAAATGTATTTTTAATTTAATTTATTTTCAGGCACTGGCTTGAAAAACGACCCTGTTATAGGAAATATAGGCTGTCCTATGATATAGGTCTACATAAAATCCTACAACATTCCAAAAGTATATGGCCAAATGCTGAACTCGGTTGCTCTTTCTCTCTTTCATGGCAGGATCACCAGGCATTATTTTAATGGCAGAAGCAGATAAAAAAAAAACATTGCAAATTATATTACCAGTTAATGCTTCTGTGAGATTTTTCTGTAGTTCTAGAGGGTTCTTCTTGCCATGCCCTTATCACTTTGCTTACTACTCACAAGGTCCTCAAGGAGTCTTTATAGAGTCCTCAAGACTTTCACAGGTGCTCAAAAAGTCTGTCCTCATTGGCAGTCCACAAGGTCTCTGTACAGAGTCCACAAGGCTTTCAAAGACACTCATGGAGCCTGTCTTCATTGGTGGTTGGCGGTCTTCAAGGAGTCTGTACAAAGTCCTCAAGACTTTTATCGGTGCTCAAGGAGTTTGTCCTCATTGGCAGTCCTCTGGGAATATGTACGATGTTCTCAAAACTTTTATTGGTACTCAAAGAGTTTGTCCTCATTGGCAGTCCTCAACTACTGACTTATGAAGACTTTCATGAGCGCTCAAGGAGTCTGTCCTCATTGATGGTCTTCAAGGAGTCTGTACAGACTCCCCAAGACTTTTATTGGTGCTGAAGGTGTATGTCCTCATTGGTGGTCTTCAAGGAGTCTGTAAAATGTCCCCAAGACTTTTATTGGTGCGCAAGGAGCTTGTCCTCATTGGCAGTCCTCATGGAGTGTGTACAATGTTCTCAAAACTTTTATTGGTACTCAAAGAGTTTGTCCTCATCGGCAGTCCTCAAAGAGTCTAACCTCGAAAGGGAGTCTTCAAGAAATCAAGGTGGCTGGGCCTGATTTGCAGCTTCACTGAACTCCACTCCCTGAAGAGGGATATGATGGTAGAATCAGATCATTTTTGAGGATGAACCTAAAAAAAACCCAAGACTGTGTGGGGGGTAAGATTTTTTTGTGTGGAGGGTAACTTTTTTTCGAAAACAACCATAATTTATTTTTCTGCCTTGGCTTGCAAAGCTACCCTGTTTTAGGAAACATAGACTGTGTTATGATGTCATCCTACATAGGTGCTAGCCTATAAACTTCTACAAGTATATGGCCAAAAGCTCAACTCAGTTTCTCCATCCCCTTCGTAATGGGATGACCAGGTATTATTTTAATAGCAGATACAGATTTAAAAAAAAAAACATTGACTTGTAAGATGACATTAACATGTTAAAGGTTCCACAAGACTTTCTGGCTGGGTTTATATACGCTGTACAGTACTTTAATAGTCCAGTGAGAGTCTGCGGGAGGGCTGCCAGTTCAGGGAACAGAGGAGGTCACCGAGCCATCGTCATTCTGCTCATTACCCCTGAAATATGCAAGGCTTGAGCCAGACCTTTCCATTCCAGGCCGGGGTGGAGGAACTCATATATCATGCATGCACTATGAAGTCATGAGGAATATGCAAAACTCTCCTTCTGCACTCATCATACCTCATGGCTCTCATGTGGTGGGAAACAGCGGCTGCCAATCCACTCTGTAGAAGCTTCCTCTGAAAATGGGGTACAGTTGCTGGTTTTATCTTTTTAGTGACCCCGGCATTTAGGCCACATTCACACCTGCGAATGGGCCCAACAGTGTTTACGTATGAGTATCCCAGTGGGGCTTCCCGGTGATTAGCTGCTGTAGGCAGCCCCATTGAAGGTAATGGGAGGCTGTCGGCTCCCGCAGGTAATTGCGGCCGCTCGCTTATGCTGCAATCACCTGTGAGTGATCGGCCCCGGACATAGACAGTCTGCCTCCGGGGGCCCACAGCTCAGTCACTGTGCTGAGAAAGTTCTGCCGCCCAAGGATGCATACATGCGGCATTTGGCCACTAAAGCCTACCCTCTTGGGCATTAAGAGTTCAACCACTTCCCATCCAATGTACGTATATGTACGTCCTGGACAGGAAGTGGCAGTGCCGAGACAAGGTCATCCAGCACCCAGCGCAAAGATGCCAAACTCCCCCCACCTTCCTATTCATCATATACGAGCTTAGGTGATCCGCTTATTGGGTGCACAACCTGCACCTCCTCCCGGCTCACTCCTCACTGGTCTCAGCGTTGGGCTGACTGTCACTACTCCTGTCAGCCTTGTAACAGATGGAACTCAGCGCAGGGTGCCCCCATCCCTGCAAAAAACTATTGCGCCCAGGGCAGCCGCCCCCTCCTGCCCACCTCTTGTCTCGGCCCTGGGAAGCGGTTATATTCCTGGTAATGTTTTTTTTCAGGTGGCGATTGACCTTCAGGTAAAAGTGATCCAAGTGGCTCTTAAGCCACTCAATCACTTTTACAGGCCACCCTCCCGCTGACAGCATCCCTGGGCTTTCCCAATCCAGAGGGTTGCCCCTGTTGAAGACCCTCTTGGTCGAAACGCATCGGACGATCTCCCCTTCCTCACGCTGCTTTCATTTATTTTAACTGTGATCACTTTTATCTATATTTTGTATGGTATTTTTAGAAATAAAAATCCCTTGTTTACCTGCACTATGCAGAAGCTTTTTATTTTTTATCTGCATATCATCCCGATGCAAGAAACTGCTTCCCAGTAGCCCATTTCCATCACGAGGCCTGGATCAAGTTTGCCCCCGGTTTCTTCTTGGAACACATCCTTGAGGTCCATTGGTTGATATCCAGTTGGCGGTTCTTCCTGATGTTTCTCCATCCCACCTGAGAGGTCGTGAAGTGAGACAGAGGTTGCACCGTTCCGGATATCATTTTTCAGCCCAAGCTGGGCTTCATGCACCATCGACTCCATGTCATATGACAGTGGAGTCCACGTCATCTGGTAAGAGTACCCATCCTCCTTTACTTCCTGATGTTCCCACTTTGATGTCCCATATCGTGATGTTGGTTTACAGCTACGGGAGTTCTGTACTTAGTCGTTGATTCACAGCCACAGATTCTACACCGTGCACCTATTGACTTTATTTTTTATGACTCACATTAATTCCAATTGTTTATGCTAGTTCCTCTTATTCATTTGAGTTTGGAATTATCCATCTGTTATATGTGGACATTTTATAGAGTGGTTGTACATTTCACCTTCACCTATTTTTTGAATACATGCTTTACTGTTCAGTATAGCACCTTTCACTTAATTGTTTCATTATATTTTATTTAATATTTTTTAGCGCTGCATTTTTTTCCCATTTACGAGTTATTGTTTGTCACAATGTATGCAGCCGCTGGCTCACATATTTTTTATTTTTTTCATTAGAGCACAGTTTTCCTATCCTCTTGATCCTATTAGAAGCCTAGGAGAAGAAAGGAGGAGCCACACAGAAGACACAGGAGCCTGCCCGCCATCCATAGAAGTCTGCTGCCGCCGAAGCCCGCTGCTGCCTGACAGGGCCTGAAACCCCACCGAAGCCTGCCGCTGCCGGAGCCTAAAACCCCGCCGATGCCTGCCACTGCCTGCTGGAGCCTGAAGCCCCACCGAAACCCGCCGCTGCCTATAGGAGCCTGAAACCCCGCCGATGCCTGCTGCTGCCTGTTGGAGCCTGAAACCCCGCCGATGCCTGCCGCTACCTGCCGGAGCCTGAAACCCCGCCGCTGCCTGCCAGAGCCTGCAACCTGCCAAAGCCCACCGTTGCCTGCTGGAGCCTGAAACTCAACCGAAGCCCGCCACTGCCTGCCGGAGTCTGAGACCCCACTGTAGCCCGCCGCTGCCTGCTCGAGCCTGAAACCCCGCCAAAGCCTGCCACTGCCTGCCGGAGCCTGAAACCCCGCCGAAGCCTGCCACTGCCTGCCGGAGCCTGAAACCCCGCCGAAGCTTGCCTTTTGGAGCCTGAAACCACGCCGCTGCCTGCCAGAGCCTGAAATCCCGCCGCTGCCCGCCGCTGCCTATCGGAGCCTGAGACCCCGCCACTGCCTGCCAGAGCCTGCAACCCACCAAAGCCCACCGCTGCCTGCCAGAGCCTGCAACCCACCAAAGCCCACCACTGCCTGCCAGAGCCTGCAACCCACCAAAGCCCACCGCTGCCTGCCAGAGCCTGCAACCCACCAAAGCCCACCGCTGCCTGCCAGAGCCTGCAACCCACCAAAGCCCACCGCTGCCTGCCAGAGCCTGAAACCCAGCTGAAGCCCGTCGCTACCTGCTGGAGCCTGAAACCCCGCTGAAGCCCGCCGCTGCCTGCCGGAGCCTGCAACCCACCAAAGCCGCCGCTGCCTGCCGGAGCCTGAAGCCCGCCGCTGCCTGCCTGAGCCCGCAACCTACCCACCGGGGTAAGTGCAGGGGGGAGGTGCTGAGATGCCACCGACCAACTGGGGGGGTGTTGTTTGCCGCCCCACCCCTCGAAAAAAAATGCCACTGCTGCCCACACTGCCAAAACTACCAATACCTGGTCACATGATCGTGGCCAGCAAACTGGCCTGACCTAAACCCCATAGAGAATCTGTGGGGGATTGTCAAGAGGAAGATAAGAGACACCAGACCCAACCATGCAGATGATCTGAAGGCCGCTATCAGAGCAACCTGACCTTCCATGACACCTCATCCTATACTGTACATGGACAGACTTTTCACTAAGACAACATCATTTCTGTATTAAAAAATCTTTTTTTTTTTAATTAGTCTTCTGTAATATTCTCATTTTCTGAGATGCAGAATTTTGGGGTGTCACTCGCTGTAATCATCAAAATTAAAAGAAACAAAAGCTTGAAATCTATCCCTCTGTGTGTGACACATCTATAGAAAATATACGAGTTTCACTTTTAAAAAAAAAAAATTAATTACTGAAATAAATGAACTTTTTGATGATATTCTAATTTTTTGAGACGCCCCTCTATGAAGTCCGTCTTTCCTTTCAAATTCTGCCTTCATTGGGAATTGACTTCACTCTCCCTTTAAAATGAAACAAACTCCTCATAATAGATACAAGGTTTCCATTCCTAGAGAACATTCGGCGTGTTCCCGTACGCCCCCTCCCCCCCCCATGTACGGTCGTGTCACAACTCCTCTATTGGAAACAGATTTGGCGAAATTCTAAGAACAATCTATCAACAAAGTCCCGTCAGTGGGCGTGGCTTGTCCCCGGATCGCAGTGTGTCAATACATTATGTGCTCAGATTATTTAATCGCTTAAAGAAAAATAGCGGTAAAAAAAAAAAAAAAAGTCTTTCATCCGGGGCGGTTGAGAGGAGACCCTAATAACAAGCAGGCTCAGCAGGGTCTCACCCCCCAGGCTGCGTTCTCTGGACCGCCGTCCAACTTCAATGTAAATGTACTAAGGGCTGCATGGCCCCTAAAATTCCCCCCCCCCCCCGTGTCCTCATGTGTGCCCCCCGACACGGAGGAAAGAAGAAATCCGTCGTGTGTGTTCTCCCTGAATCCGAACATTAGCATATAAGCACTAAATAGTATCATTATCCAATAGGAAAGCAGAGAACAATTATTTCTTTATTGGAGATCTTTGTGTATTTCCTCCAGATCTGTGCAGTCATCCAATGTGAGACTTCCTGTAATAAAGACCGCCCACCGCTGATCTCTCTCCTTGTGCAAGGGAGACTGGTCTTGTCTCCGCCCCCTCCTTTCGTTTTCCCATAGGCAGCCTGTGGTGGGTGGAGGCTGCAGGCTCCTCCCACAGCTCTGCTCTCTCTCCTTGTGCAGGGAGACTGGTCTTGTCTCCGCCCCCTCCTGTAGTTTTCTTTAGTGGGTGGAGTCTGCTGTGCCCCTCCCACAGCTCTGCTCTCTCTCCTTGTGCAGGGTGACTGGTCTTGTCTCCGCCCCCTCCTGTAGTTTTCTTTAGTGGGTGGAGTCTGCTGTGCCCCTCCCACAGCTCTGCTCTCTCTCCTTGTGCAGGGGGACTGGTCTTGTCTCCGCCCCCTCCTGTAGTTTTCCTTAGTGGGTGGAGTCTGCTGTGCCCCTCCCACAGCTCTGCTCTCTCTCCTTGTGCAGGGGGACTGGTCTTGTCTCCGCCCCCCTCCTGTAGTTTTCCGTAGCCAGCCTGTGGTGGGTGGAGCCTTCTGGGCCCCTCCCACAACTCTGCTCTCTCTATCCCCGTGCAGGGTGACTGGACTTGTCTCCGCCCTCTCCTGTAGTTTTCTTTAGTGGGTGGAGTCTGCTGGGCCCCTCCCACAGCTCTGCTCTCTTTTATCGGGTAAGGTGACTGCTCTTGTCTCCGCCCCACTCCTGTAGTTTTCTGCAGACAGCCTGTGGTTGGTGGAGCCTGCTGGGCCCCTCCCAAAGCTCTGCTCTCTCTCCTTGTGCAGGGAGACTGGTCTTGTCTCCGCCCCCTCCTGTTTTCTTTATTCAGCCATTGGTGGGTGGAGTCTGCTGGGCCCCTCCCACAACTCTGCTCTCTCTCCCTGTAGAGGGTGATTAGTCTTGTCTCCGCCTTACCCAGTAGTTTTCTTTAGTGGGTGGGGTCTGCTAGGCGCTTCCCACAGCTCTGCTCTCTTTTATTGGGCAAGGTGACTGCTCTTGTCTCCGCCCCCTCCTGTAGTTTTTTGCAGGCATCCTGTAGTGGGTGGAGCCTGCTGGGCCCCTCCCACAGCTCTGCTTCCTCTGCCTGTGTAGAGTAGGGATTTGTTTCATTCCCCCCCCTCCTGTCGTTTTCTGCAGACAGCTTGTAGTGGGTGGAGCCTGTGGGGCCCTTCCTCAACTCTGCTCTCTATGCCTGTGCAGGGTGACTGGTCTTGTCTCCGCCCTCTCCTGTAGTTTTCTTTAGTGGGTGGAGTCTGCTGTGAAGAGTTCCTATAAAGTAGATATAAACCATAAATGAAGGACTATCGCTTGCTCTGCGCGTTATTTATCATATACAATTTCCATTTTTAAAAAATAAAATAAATGCTTTCACTTTTTTTATATATATATCAGTCCGTTGTCTCAGAGCTGCTTGTCTCCTGCAGCCTCTTTGCAGCCACTTTTTATTCAGTGTAGCTTATTTGGTGAAATTTGCTTTTTTGTGGGGGGTTGATGATATTACCGCTGAGCTTTTTCAGTGAAGTTTGCTTATTAAGAAAAACAACTTCTTTATTTCTTATTTATTTAGAGGATTTTTTTTTTGGGGGGGGGGGGGTGTTATATGATCGTTTTCTTTAATGGGCTTATTTGGTAAAATTATCTTAAAAAATAAAAAAGTTAAAGAAAGTAGCGGGTGTTTGTATGTATGGGGGTGTACATAGGTTAATTTATTTAATTTTTAATGTTGTTTCTGTTTGGGTTTTTCTTTTTTATTTGTTTTTAGTGTTCTGCTTCTTCTTTTCTTTTTTTTTGCCATTGTTCTTTTTTTTTTTTTTTGTTATTAGTGTTCTGCTTTTTATTTCTTTTTTTTTAGTTTGTGTTTGTTATTAGTGTTTTGTTTTTTATGTTTTGTTTGTTTTGTTATTAGTGCCCTGTTTTTTATCTTTGCTATCTCTATTCTTATTTCTCTTGTTGTTTGTTATTAGTGTTCTGCTTTTTATTTATTTATTATTTTAGTTTGTGTGTTAGTTAATAGTGTTCTGCTTTTTTTTTGTTTTATTTTTTGTTTTTTGTTTTTTTGTTTTTATTATTAGTGCTCTGCTTTTTATTTTATTTTTTGTTGATGCTGTTGTTTGTTATTAGTGATAGTGATTTTTTTTTTATTGTTTTATGTTATTAGTGTTCTGCTTTTTATTTTATTGTATTTTATTTTTAGTTTGTTTTTTATTTAATTTTTTTGTTATTTTTTTTTTGTTTGTTTTTATTACTAGTGCTCAGCTGTTTATTTATTTTTTATTTATTTTTGTTATTAGTGTTCTGCTTTTTTATTTTATTTGTTTCATTTTATTTTTTGTTATTTTTTTTTAGTTTGTTTGTTGTTAGTGTTCTGCTTTTTATTTTATTTTATTTTATTTTTAGTTTGTTTGTTTTTTATTAGTGTTCCGCTTTTTTATTTAATTTCTTTGTTTTTTTTTTGTTTGTTTTTATTACTAGTGCTCAGCTTTTTATTTTAATTTTTATTTATTTTTTGTTATTACTGTTCTGCTTTTTTATTTATTTATTGTTATTTTTCTTTAGTTTGTTTCTTGTTAGTGTTCTGCTTTTTATTTTCTTTTATTTTCTTTTTAGTTTGTTTGTTTTTTATTAGAGTTCTGCTTATTTATTTATTTATTGTTATTTTTCTTTAGTTTGTTTCTTGTTAGTGTTCTGCTTTTTATTTTATTTTTAGTTTGTTTGTTTGTTTTTTATTAGTGTTCTGCTTTTTTATTTTTTATTTTTTTGTTATTTTTTGTTTGTTTTTATTACTAGTGCTCAGATTTTTATTTTATTTTTATGTATTTTTTGTTATTAGTGTTCTGCTTTTTTATTTATTTATTTATTGTTATTTTTCTTTAGTTTGTTTCTTGTTAGTGTTCTGCTTTTTATTTTATTTTTAGTTTGTTTGTTTGTTTTTTATTAGTGTTCTGCTTTTTTATTTTTTATTTTTTTGTTATTTTTTGTTTGTTTTTATTACTAGTGCTCAGCTTTTTATTTTATTTTTATTTATTTTTTGTTATTAGTGTTCTGCTTTTTTATTTATTTATTTATTGTTATTTTTCTTTAGTTTGTTTCTTGTTAGTGTTCTGCTTTTTATTTTATTTTTAGTTAGTTTGTTTGTTTTTTATTAGTGTTCTGCTTTTTTATTTATTTTTTTTGTTATTTTTTGTTTGTTTTTATTACTAGTGCTCAGATTTTTATTTTATTTTTATTTATTTTTGTTATTAGTGTTCTGCTTTTTTATTTATTTATTGTTATTTTTCTTTAGTTTGTTTCTTGTTAGTGTTCTGCTTTTTTTTAAATTTTTTATTATTATTTATTTATATGTATTTGCTGTGTGTTTTTCTTTCTTTCTGTGAAAAGGGACATTTTTTTTTTTGGTAACACAACAAGTCCATGATAGTGTAGATAATTATAATCTCCTTATTATCGGGATGCCGGGACTTTGTAGTTTTGCACCCGTCGGCATCGTTCACCATTATAACCCAAAACAAAGTAACGAGTTTTTTAAATTTTTTTTATTTTTCCCCAAACAGAACCAACTTGCAGCAATCACCGATGATAGACGGATAGAGGGGACGGGAAGGTGAAGTGGATGATATTTACTATTTTTTTATTTCAGGAATTTATGTAGCACCTTCGATTTACACAGCACAGTCCATCGTATACATTCACATCAGTCCCTGCCCTCAGGAGCTTACAATCTAAAGGTCCGTATCCCACATATATACATGCAGTACGGCCAATTTAGCCAGGAGCCCAATGTCCTACCAACATGTCTCTGGACTGAGGGAGGAAACCCACGCAAGGACAGGCAAACTCCATGCAGATAGTGTCCTGGCCTGGGTTCAAACTGAGGACCCCGAGGCTATGCGAAGATTTTTTTGCTGACCAGTATGACACGGACTAGGTGGCACAAATTGGCAAAGCCTCGTACCCTTCCATTCTCCTGGCTGGGTAGGGTGCCGGCTGGAGGCTTCAGGAGAGACAGATGTTAGAATGCAAAAGACATGTAAATCAATGCAGCTCAGAAATGCTCCAGAGCAGAGAATTGGGGAGAAGCCAAGTAACGTGTTTGAAGAACCCCTGAGGAGGAATACATCAAGACATCCTGGCTTCCTACACCCCTGCAGTGCCGGAGCCCGTGGTGACCTCCTATGCCTGGTACGGCCCTTTCGACATCATTGCGCTTGTTCCCAAGGCCTTTATTCTGGGATTTACAAGGGTGTCCTGGGTGCTGAGGAAGGCAAGGGGTTAACGATCTTATCGAACGTCGGTGATCTGTCATTCCCCAGGTCCCAATTAAAACCGTAGCCTGAAGACGTGCAAGAGGGAAGGTGTCACCTGGAGTCAGCGTTCCTTTGTTAGGTGGGTTACAGACAGCTTGCAGGGCGGAAGGGAAGGAGCATGGAGCTTCGGGGGCTGCCACGTGCCAAGGAATCCGCATCCTCCATCAACAGACTTTGCTGAAATTAGAACATCATTTGCTGCATTAAAGTCAACGAGAACCCGACCACCAAAATTTCATAGAAGCTACGTGTCATTTTCAAACTGATGCTTTCATTAAAATAGTCCCACCATAAAGGTCACTTTTCAGGAATGTCCTTTTTTTTTTTAGGGTGACAACCCTTCATCCCTGTCTCCCAATGGTGCTCCTGTGTTGTCATCTTCTGATGGAGACTACAAAGGGCCATTTCAACACACATGGCATGGCCCACTGTTGTCAATGTCAGGAAACCCATCCTGAAAAGTGCCACGTAGCCACCACATGCATGTGGACCTCCAGGTTCAAGGAATGTCCTTTTATAGGGTGACAACTCTTTGTCCATGTCTAGGAATTGTGCTCATACATTCTGACCCTGTCAACACACATGGCATGGTGGTCCACTGTTGTCAACATCAGCAAAACTAAACTAACCCGAGAAGTGCCATGTGGCCACCACTAGATGCATGTGGATCTCAAGGTGGAAGAATTGTCCTTTTATAGGGTGGCAACTCTTTGTCCATATCTCCCAATTGTGCTCCTGCATTGTCACCCTGTCAACTCATGTGGCATGGTCCACTGTTGTCACCATCAGGAAACCCACCCTGGGAAGCACCATGTAGCCACCACTAGATGCATGTGGAGCGCAAGGCTCAAGGAATGTACTTTTATAGGGTGATGACCCTTTGTCCATGTCTACAATTGTGGTCCTACATTGTCACCCTGTCATATGGTATTCTGATGGAGACTACAAGTGACCGTTTCAACACACGTTGCATGGTCCATTGTTGTCACCAGCAGCAAACCCATTCTGAGAAGTGCCATGTAGCCACCACTAGATGCATGAGGACCTCAAGGCTCAAGGAATGTCCTTTTATAGAGTGACAACTCTTTGTCCATATCTCCCAATTGTGCTCCTGCATTGTCCCCCTGTCAACTCACGTGGCATGGTCCACTGTTGTCACCATCAGGAAACCTACCCTGAGAAGCACCATGTAGCCACCACTAGATGCATGTGGAGAGCAAGGCTCAAGGAATGTCCTTTTATAGGGTGACAACCCTTTGTTCATGTCTACCAATTGTGGTCCTACATTGTCACCTGTCATGTGGGCTTTTTATGCAGACTACGTTTCCACACACATGGCATGGTCCACATGGTGTCACCATTGGGAAACCCACCCTGAGACGTGCCATGTAGCCACCACTAGATGCATGTGGACCTAAAGGCTGAAGGAATGTCGTTTTATAGGGTAACATCCCTTTGTCAATGTCTACCAATTGTGGTACTACATTGTCAGCGTGTCACATGAGCTTATGATGGAGGGTACAAGTGGCCATTTCAACATACTGTATATGACATGGTCCACTGTTGTCACCATTGGGAGACCTGCCCTGAAAAGCGCGATGTAGGCCACTACTAGATGCATGTGGACCTCATGGCTTAAGGATTGTCCTTTTATAGGGTGGCAACACTTTGTCCGTGTCTACAAATTATGCTCCTGCATTGTCACCCTTTACACGGTCTTCTGATGGAGACTACGAGGGGCCGTTTCCACACACATAGAGTGGTCCACTGTTGTCACCATCAGGAAACCCTGAGAAGTGCCATGTAAGCCATTACTAAATGCATGTGGACCTCAAGGCTCAGGAATTGTCTTTTTATAGGGTGGCAACACGTTGCCCTTGTCTACAAATTATGCTCCTGCATTGTCACCCTTTTGACATGATCTTCTGATGCGGACTACGGTGGCCGTTTCAACACACATGGCATGGTCCACTGTTGTCACCATCAGGAAACCTGCCCTAAGAAGTGCCAAGTGCCATGTAGGCCATTACTAGATGCATGTGGACCTCAAGGTTGGAACATGTACATTGAGCAGCTTACAGGGCAACCGGTAAACCGGTCACGCCACCAGACCCTGCTGGAACATGGAAGAAGGTAAGTATTTCTCCTTTTTCTGTAACCTTAGACATAATGAGCACGTATAGTTGGCAGGGTGGATTTTCTTCTAGTTCCTGTAGTTGGGCTTTTGGGAAGAACCTACCTCACCCCTACATCTTGCCCCCCCCTTCTTATTTGTCATTCAGGGTTCAATTTAGAGCCTACACTCACCTGCCCAGTGAATCCAGCATTGTCCTGCAAAAATCCAGCTGCCTGTGTGTCCTAAGCCACTCTCCTAAGCATGCGATTGTGGTGCGGTAGTGCAGCGTTAACCGGCCCTATCTCCACCTGCAAAAAAACAAACAATTGCCAACAAAATTCCAAAATTGCACAGCCAGCTTAATCCTGAAACGCGTATTTC
Source organism: Lithobates clamitans (assembly GCA_037952925.1). Lineage (NCBI taxonomy): Eukaryota > Metazoa > Chordata > Amphibia > Anura > Ranidae > Lithobates > Lithobates clamitans. The sequence continues at coordinate 139,032 of JBBGZY010001360.1, read as the reverse complement.
AGTGACCTTGCTGTCCAGACCTTATGAAGGACACGGTTAGTGAAATGCGATCCTATCCACTCGTTCTTCTGGTCTCCCTGTCACTTGGTCTTCTGATGGAGACTACGAGTGGCCGTCTCAACACACCTGGCATGGTCCACTGTTGTCACCGTCAGGAAACCCACCCTGAGAAGTGCCATGTAGCCACCACTAGATGCATGAGGACCTCAAGGCTCAAGGATTGTCCTTTTATAGAGTGGCAACTCTTTGCCCATATCTCCCAATTGTTCTCCTGCATTGTCACCCTGTCACATGGTCTTCTGATAGAGACTACGAGTGTCCGTTTCAACACACCTGGCATGGTCCACTGTTGTTATTGTCAGGAAACCTGCCCTGAGAAGTGCCATGTAGCCACCACTAGATGCATGAGGACCTCAAGGCTCCGGGAATGTCCTTCTATAGAGTGACAGCTCTTCGTCCATATCTCCCAATTGTGCTCCTGCATTGTCACCCTGTCACTTGGTCTTCTGATGGAGACTACGAGTGGCCGTTTCAACACACCTGGCATGGTCCACTGTTGTCACCGTCAGGAAACCCACCCTGAGAAGTGCCATGTAGCCACCACTAGATACATGAGGACCTCAAGGCTCAAGGAATGTCCTTTTATAGAGTGGCAACTCTTTGCCCATATCTCCCAATTGTGCACCTGCATTGTCATCCTGTCACATGGTCTTCTGATGGAGACTACGAGTGGCCGTTTCAACACACCTGGCATGGTCCACTGTGGTCACCGTCAGGAAACCCACCCTGAGAAGTGCCATGTAGCCACCACTAGATGCATGAGGACCTCAAGGCTCAAGGATTGTCCTTTTATAGAGTGGCAACTCTTTGCCCATATCTCCCAATTGTTCTCCTGCATTGTCACCCTGTCACATGGTCTTCTGATAGAGACTACGAGTGTCCGTTTCAACACACCTGGCATGGTCCACTGTTGTTATTGTCAGGAAACCTGCCCTGAGAAGTGCCATGTAGCCACCACTAGATGCATGAGGACCTCAAGGCTCCGGGAATGTCCTTCTATAGAGTGACAGCTCTTCGTCCATATCTCCCAATTGTGCTCCTGCATTGTCACCCTGTCACTTGGTCTTCTGATGGAGACTACGAGTGGCCGTTTCAACACACCTGGCATGGTCCACTGTTGTCACCGTCAGGAAACCCACCCTGAGAAGTGCCATGTAGCCACCACTAGATACATGAGGACCTCAAGGCTCAAGGAATGTCCTTTTATAGAGTGGCAACTCTTTGCCCATATCTCCCAATTGTGCACCTGCATTGTCACCCTGTCACATGGTCTTCTGATGGAGACTACGAGTGGCCGTTTCAACACACCTGGCATGGTCCACTGTGGTCACCGTCAGGAAACCCACCCTGAGAAGTGCCATGTAGCCACCACCAGATACATGAGGACCTCAAGGCTCAAGGAATGTCCTTTTATAGAGTGACAGCTCTTCGTCCAAATCTCCCAATTGTGCTCCTGCAGTGTCACCCCGTCACATGGTCTTTTGATGGAGACTACGAGTGGCCATTTCAACACACCTGGCATGGTCCACTGTGGTCACCATCAGGAAACCCACCCTGAGAAGTGCCATGTGGCCACCACTAGATGCATGAGGACCTCAAGGCTCAAGGAATGTCCTTTTATAGAGTGACAGCTCTTCGTCCAAATCTCCCAATTGTGCTCCTGCATTGTCACCCTGTCACATGGTCTTCTGATGGAGACTACGAGTGGCCGCTTCAACAGCCATACATAATGTCCCCTATCTTTGTCCCCGCGTATAATTGCTGCAATCTCTCCCGGAGAAGCGACGCGATGCGTCCCGGGCTCATCCATTTCCTGCTCGTCTATTGCTTTATAATTGGATTATAAAATATCATTTGAACGGCGGCCTCTTGGGGTGTGGGGGGGGGGGGGGGGGGACGGGGCAGGGATTTGCGCTCGCTACCTTTATTTTTTTTGGTATAAAGCGAAACATTTCTGATTAAAATGTTCCATTCGATTCGCCGTCCGTTTTAACCCATTCATGAAGACGGTGTAAGGATGACGCCGGATTACCGTATCACTTTGCAGCACGCCGATCGTTGTTCTTTTTTTTCTTTTTTTTTCCTTTCTCCGTCCAAAACCGACGGCGGTGGACGGCGACGGAGGGAGGAGGGGGGGGGAGAAAATAACGCCATTATTTCCAGCAGCCTCAGCAGCTTCTCAAAGTCAGACGGTCTCTTCCAGGATGAATCGGGCGCAGCGGCGGCGGTGACACCGGGGTTATTAGCCCGCGGCTGCTGTCTGTCTTTTAATAACTCCCCTTCCCAGGGAGCCCGAGCCGAGGATTACTACAGGAGGAGCTTTATTAATAGATAAGTCCGAGACAGGGACTAAAAAAAAAAAAAATAAAATAAAAACACGCAGACGCGGATTACCTGATTGGTCGCCGCTTTTATTAAAATAGGACACTCCTGGATACAATGTAACGACAAACAATCAATTCTCCCTCTGAGATTAATACAAAGAGCAACAAAGTAATTAAAAAAAAAAATTAAAAAAAAAAAAGATAACCAATCTGCTCAGTGCGCCCGCGTTTTTTTTTTTTTTGCGTCTGTGTTCACCCCTTTAACACCTGGCACTTTTACCCCCCTTCCTGCCCAGGCCAATATTCAGCGCTGTCACACTTTGAATGACAATTGCGCTTTCATGTAACATTGTACCCATGTGACATTTTTAGCATTTTTTTCACACAAATAGAGTTTTCTTTTGGTGGTATTTAATCACTTTTTTTTTTTTTTGCTAAAAAAAACAAAAAAACAATGGAAAATTTTGGAAAAGAAAAACACATTTTATTTTTTGGTTTCTGCAAAAAAAACAAAAAAAACGCAGGCGCACTGAGCGGATTGGTTATCTTTTTTTTTTTATTTTTTTTTTTATTATTATTTTGTTGCTCTTTGTATTAATTTCAGAGAAAGAATTGATTGTAAAAAAATAATCGCTCTTCATAAATTGAAGCCAAAATTGTGTTCTGCCCCATTTCTTTGGTGAAAATAACCCAAATCAGTGTCTATTATTTAATCTGTAGGAAAGTTACAGAGTCTACAAATTATGGGATATATATATATATATATATATATATATATATATAAATATTTATGAAAATCGATCAATCCTGATGTACTGATGACAAATACCCCCCTAAGTCACCCCTTTTTGTAAAGTAGACAGTCCAAGATATTTAGTAAGAGGCATGGTGAGTTTTTTTGTAAGTGTAATGTTTTTGGCACAATTTGTTTGGAAAATTAAAATTTTAAAAATATTTTACAACTTTTTTTTTTTTTTTTTTAAATACTGTCACGAGTGCAGTACAACGTAATTATATAAGTGGCGCGGCGGTGATCAGGGACACTGACTGGTGACAGTATCTAAATAAAAATAAATAATATATTTTTTTCAATTTTTTGTTTTATTTTTATTTTGTATTACATTTTTTTTTTTTTACAATTTTTTTTTTTAGCATACTGTCACAAGTGCAGTACAGCGTAATCATATAACTGGTGCGGCGGTGATCAGGGACACTGACTGGTGACAGTATCTAAATAAAAATAAATAATATATATTTTTTCTATTTTTTTATTTTATTTTATTTTTTTTAACATTTTTTTTACAATTTTTTTTTTTTTTTAACAAACTGTGACCAGAGCAATACAGTATGACTATAGTAACACTGTACTATGGGGAAGTGATTTGGATTTTTATTTTTTTTTTTTACACATTATGATTGCTTATACCAGTGAATTTCATTGCTATAAGCAACCATTTTTATCGATTGAAACGGGTTCATTGGGTGTGTTTTGTTGTGATTAGTTGTGATTGGCCACATCTAATCCCATGGTACAGATGAGCTGTGATTGGCCCCTGTCTGTGCCATGTGATCACTGTGACCAATCACAGCTAATAACACAACTGTTCACAACGGATGGCATGAAAGGAGGCCATCCGTTGCTTACAATTGTCATGTGATCTGCTGTGATTGGTTACAGCGATCATATGGTACCAGCAGCAGGCCGGTACACTGATAGACAAAGCCGATAAAGGATAGGATAGTCCGCACGGCCATCAACGTCTATGTGCTGGGAGAGCGCAGCAGAGACAGAAAAATTCATGGAAAAAAACCCCCAAAAAAACAAAACAGAAAGAAAAAAAAAATGCAGAATATATTATATATATATATATATATATATATATATATATATATATATATATATATATATATATTTATATATATATATATATATATATATATATATATATATATATATATATATATATATATATATATATGTATTTATATATATAAACAGAAGAAAAAAAACAGAAAACAAAGACAGAATATGTACAGGTATATATAAAAAAACATAAACAAAAAAAAAAACAGAAAACTTAACAAAAAAACTAAAACAAAAAAAACAAAAATGCAGAACATGCATAAAAAATGCAGAACATGTACAGGTATATATAAAAAACATAGCCAAAAACAAAAAAAAACAAAATCAGAAAACTTTAGAAAAAGACAAAAACAAAAATGCAGAACATGCATAAAAAATGCAGAACATGTACAGGTATATATAAAAAACATAGCCAAAAAAACAAAAAACAAAATCAGAAAACTTTAGAAAAAGACAAAAACAAAAATGCAGAACATGCATAAAAAATGCAGAACATGTACAGGTATATATAAAAAACATAGCCAAAAAAACAAAAAACAAAATCAGAAAACTTTAGAAAAAGACAAAAACAAAAATGCAGAACATGAAAAAACAAAACAAAAAAAAAAACAACAAAAAAACTAAAATGCAGAACATGTATAAAAAAAAAAATAAAAAACAAAAACAAAAGTGCAGAACATGTATAAAAACAAAAAAAAAACAAAAATCCAGAACATGTATAAAAATAAAATAAAACAGAAAACATAATAAGAAAACAAAAAACAAAAACAAAAATGCAGAACATGTACAGGTATATATAAAAAACATAAACAAAAAAAAAAAGAAAATTTAACAAAAACACAAAAAAAAAAATGCAGCACATGTATAAAAAAAAAAAAAAAACAACAACAACAAACAAAAACAGAAATGCAGAACATGTATAAAAAAATAACAAAAAAAAAACAAAAAAACAAAAAATAAAAAAAGAATGCAGAAAATGTATCAAAAATTAAAAAAAAATAAATAAATGATGGACTGCTTGGTCTTTTTTTCTGCTGCTACTTTTCTATGTTTCTATGACAATTATTCCTGGTCCTGGAAAAACATCGGCAGTCAGCGGGAGCGGCTTCCGATCACGTGACCATTGTGACAGTCAATTGCCAGTCCTTCTTGCGCCCCCCCCTCCCCCCTCTGGGGGGTTAAGAACGTTTGCCAAAACAATTGGGTATAGTTTTATGTTTGTTTGCATTAAATTTAACTTTAGTATATTTTTCCAAAAAATATGCGTTTGATAAATAACTGTGCAAACATTCACATAACATTTATTCTCCAGGTCCTCGGCTTTCAGAAAATATCTACTTTTTTGGGGAATTTACGGTCATTTCTAGCAAAAAAAAAAAAAAAAATGCTGATTTTGCAAATTTTTTTTAAAAAAATCTGCTCTGGTAGGCAAGCAGTTAATGATCGCAAAGCGGCATCAATTTGTATCTTTTATATCTAATGAATTATTAATTGGCAACTTAATTGCTATTTTTTACATCTGCCTCATTTTTTCCGATCCCTTTATAAACTTTTCCGAAGGGTGTCCGCGTTCTCCAGCGCCTGACGAGTCCTTCGTCCTTCGTCACCTGAAGCTGCAGGTCAGACTGTCTGTGATCCGCCCCGAAGGTCCTCCCGACTTGACAGCGGCGTCCCGAAAAATAAAAAAACCGTAATCGCCAGAGACAAGCGACGTGTTTTGCAGGATTCGGGGGGGGGGGGGGCCCGCGCCTCCCTGACGGCGTTTTTGGTCTGTTAGATAAGCTCAGACATGGAATAAACACAAAATAACATTTTTTTATTCCGTGCGCGGCGTGAGACGGAGCTGGGGGCGACTTATTCACAGGGTAGGCGGTCCTACGACTACCGAGATAAGTAAAGGCTCGGGGGGGGGGGGGGACAAAGAGACTCTTCAGATCTCCGCGGGAGAAAATGGGGTTTATGTAATGAGAAGTCTACTTTTAGGTTAACTTGTTGCTTGCCGGTGGGAAGGGCAACGCGTTTTCTAAGGTACTTTTAGGAATAGAGACTTCTCAACTAGGTTTTTGGGGGTCTATCATTTAGCCCTTCGTCCAACCGATCCGCGTGAACGTTCTGTGAATTGGGCGAAAAAAAAAAACGAATATTCTTTAGGCTTTTTTCGCTTCTGAACGAATGAGCTTTTATAAATGGCGGTAGGGACGAGCCGACGGTTCGGTCTACATCTAGGTTCAGGTCCAACCTTGGCTTGGGTTGAGCGTCCAGATGAACTCCAGAACTGTATAGTAGCCCCCTGTTTGGCGGGAGCCATGCGTCGTACAGTGGCCTTGAAAAAGTATTCACACCCCCTTGACAATTTCCAAATTTTGTCAGGTTAAAACCAGAAACTTTAATGTATTTTATTGGGATTTTATGTGATAGACCAGTGATGGTGAACCTCTGGACCCCAAGATGTTTTGGAACTACATTTCTCATGGTGCTCATGTACTCTGCAGTGTAGTTGAGCCAAAGTTCCAAAACATCTGCGGTGCCAAGGTTCCCCATCACTGTGATAGACCAACACAAAGTGTCACATAATTGTGAAGTGGAAGGAAAATGATAAATGATACAAATAAATATGTGAAAAGTGTGTGGGGGGGGCATTTGTATTCAGCCCCCTTTACTCTGATACCCCTAACTTAAATCTAGTGGATCCAATTGCCTTCAGAAGTCACCTAATTAGTAAATAGAGTCCACCTGTGTGTCATTTCATCTCAGTATAAATACAGCTGTTCTGTGAAGCCCTCGGAGGTTTGCCATAGATCCTTAGTGAACAAACAGCATCACGAAGGCCAAGGAACACACCAGACAGGTCAGGGATAAAGTTGTGGAGAAGTATAAAGCAGGGTTAGGTTATAAAAAAATATCTCCCAAGCTTTGAACATCTCACGGAGCTCTGTTCAATCCATCATCGGAAAATGGAAAGAGTATGGCACAACTGCAACCCTACCAAGACATGGCCGTCCACCTAAACTGACCGGCCGGGCAAGGAGAGCATTCATCAGAGAAGAGCCAAGAGGTCCATGGTAACTCTGGAGGAGCTGCAGAGATCCACAGCTCAGGTGGGAGAATCTGTCCACAGGACAACTATTAGTCGTGTTCTCCACAAATCTGCCCTTTATGGAAGAGTGACAAGAAGAAAGACATTGGTGAAAGAAAGTCATAAGAAGTCCTGTTTGTAGTTTGTGAGAAGCCATGTGGAGGACACAGCAAACATGTGGAAGAAGGTGATCTGGTCAGAGGAGACCAAAATTCTACTGTATGGCCTAAAAGTAAAACGCTATGTGTGGGGAAAACTAACACTGCACATCACCCTGAACACACCATCCCCACCGTGAAACATGGTGGTGGCAGCATCATGTGGTGGGGATGGTTTTCTTCAGCAGGGACAGGGAAGCTGGTCAGAGTTGATGGGAAGATGGATGGAGACAAATACAGGGCAATCTTAGAAGAAAACCTGTTAGAGTCTACAAAAGACTTGAGACCGGGGGGGAGGTTCACCTTCCAGCAGGACAACGACCCGAAACATCCAGCCAGAGCTACAATGGAATGGTTTAGATCAAAGCATATTCATGTGTTAGAATGGCCCAGTCACAGTCCAGACCTAAATCCCATTGAGAATCTGTGGCAAGACTTGAAAATTGCTGTTCACAGACGCTCTCCATCCAATCTGACAGAGCTTGAGATATTTTACAAAGAAGAATGGGCAGAAATGTCCTCTCTAGATGTGCAAAGCTGGTAGAGACATCCCCAAAAAGACTTGTAGAGAAAGGGGGTTCTACAAAGTATTGACTCCGGGGGCGCCATACAAATGACCCCCCCCACACTTTTCACATATTTATTTGTATCATTTATCATTTTCCTTCCACTTCACAATTATGTGACACTTTGTGTTGGTCTATCACATAAAATCCCAATAAAATACATTTACGTTTTTGGATGTAACATCACAAAATGTGGGAAATTTCAAGGGGTATGAATACTTTTTCAAGGCACTGTATATAACAGATTTTTGCTGTAATTGGTCCCTGAGGAAGTCTTAGGCATCCTAAGGCGTCCCTATGAACCACTGACATCATAAGGGATCCCCAACTATGGCCACTGGCACGCGACCAATCTCGTTGGTGACAGTAGCTCCCCCGAGCTGTCATCGGCTATATAAGGTAAGGGGAGGGGATAGGGATGACATCATTGACCAAATATGACCAGTGACATCATGGAAAGTCCTAGGTGTCTTAAGGCATCCCTAGGAACGATTGTCCAGGCCCCCTACTCACCTCCCGACAGACCCCCTCAATAACAATAGCCCCTCAGCAACAATAGATCCTCTCCAGAAGCAAAATACCCTCCACCAGCAACAATATATGCCCCATCAGAAACAATAGATCCACCCCAGCATCAGATGACACCCAACCGACAAGGGTAGATCCCCAAGCAGCCAGCATCAATAGATCCTTCAGCAGCCAGCAACAATAGACCCCCCCAACAGGGGAACCCCCCCAGAAACACTGGACCTCCCCAGCAACAATAAATCCCCCTCCAGCAACAATAGATCCCCCCCCCAACAGCAGTAGATCCCCACTAGTAACATAAAACCCACCACTAATAGACCCTTCAGCAGCAAGCAACAAAAGATTCCCCCCCCCAACAGCAGTAGATCCCCCCTAGTAACATAAAACGCCCCACTAATAGACCCTTTAGCAGCCAGCAACAATAGACCTCCCCCAACAGGAGAACCCCCCCCCCCCAGGAACACTAGACCCCCCCAGAAACAATAAATCCCCCACCAGCAACAATAGACTCCCCAACAACAATAGATCCTCCAGCATCAGATGACACCCCACTGGCAAGCGTAGATCCCCAAGCAGCCAGCATCAATAGATCCTTCAGCAGCCAGCAACAATAGACCTCCCCAACAGGGGAACCCCCCAGGAACACTAGACCTCCCCAGCAACAATAAATCCCCCTCCAGCAACAATAGATCCCCCCAAACAGCAGTAGATCCCCCCTATTAACATAAAACCCACCACTAATAGACCCTTCAGCAGCTAGCAACAAAATATCCCCCCTCCCCCCCAACAGCAGTAGATCCCCCATAGTAACATAAAATGCCCCACTAAAAGACCCTTCAGCAGCCAGCAACAATAGACCTCCCCCAACAGGAGAACCCCCCCAGGAACACTAGACCTCCCCAGCAACAATAAATCCCCCACCAGCAACAATAGACTCCCCAACAACCATAGATCCTCTAGCATTAGATGACACCCCACCAGCAAGGGTAGATCGCCAAGCAGCCAGCATCAATAGACCTCCCCAACAGGGGAACCCCCCCAGGAACACTAGACCTCCCCAGCAACAATAAATCCCCCCAACAGCAGTAGATCCCCACTAGTAACAAAAAACCCACCACTAATAGACCCTTCAGCAGCTAGCAACAATAGACCTCCCCCAACAGGAGATCCCCCCCCCCCCGGAACAACAGTTCCTCCCAGCAACACTACGCCCTCCCCAACAGATATCAATCCCCCAGCAGCCAGCATTAATAGACCCTCCAACATACCCAAGCACCCCAGTCCCAACATTCAATGTTGGAGGTGCAGGAAATGTGTAGCACCACGTTCCTGCAAAAGAAAAAAAAGAGGGGTCTTTTCCAGATTGAGAAGAAAAACCCCCCACACCCCCACAGACCTCCACAACCACTGGGCCAGGGTTGTAGGGAGGAGGCCCTTGATCTCATCAACATGGAGGCAAGGTGCTTTGCTGAGGGGGTCCTCTATCAGGCAGGACACCCCCAGGGTAGGTGGCCTGGTATGGTTTTGGGGGGGGGGGGCATGTGCCCCCCCCCCCCAAGCCAGACAGGAATTTAAGGGTCTGGTATAGATTTTTAGGAGGACCTCATGACTTTTTTTTTTAAATTGGAGCCCCCTTTAAAACCCATAACGTTATCCCGTCAGGGTTCGTATCCACGTGAAGTTTTATTGGGCAGATGGCGATTACAATAAAAACACAGCAAGACTTGATTCATGCCCTGCAATCCAACATAAGGAAGTAACAAACAAAAAAATAAAATAAAAGATGGAGACAGACATGACTGCAATCCTCCCAGAGATATGAATATATTGTAATAATGCAACAAATCACCAATCTGTCTTTTTCCAGACGAGCTGAACGGCTGGAGCAGCCTCGACATTGCCCATTAACAGCCAGAGCTAAAGCTTCATAGCGGAATATTAAGCCATTTATATCGGGGGGGGGGGGGAGGGGGCAATGGAGGCTCATTAGGATGGCAGCATGTGAACCTTAAGCTGTTCTGACGTCAAGTCAATGGGGGTTTTCTTTTTTTTCGGCATCCTTCTAGACGGCTCAGACCCCCCCGTAAGGAGCGTTACCAAGAAAAAACAAAAAACGAAGAAAAAAAATGACAAATATTTTCATGTGACAACACTGAAGAAATGACACTTGTCTACAATGTAAAGTAGTGAGTGTACAGCTTGTATAACAGTGTAAATTTGCTGTCCCCTCAAAATAACTCAACACACAGCCATTAATGTCTAAACCGCTGGCAACAAAAGTCAGTACACCCCAAAGGGAAAATGTCCAAATTGGGCCCAATTAGCCATTTTCCCTCCCCGGTGTCATGTGACTCGTTAGTGTTACAAGGTCTCAGGTGTGAATGGGGAGCAGGTGTGTTAAATTTGGTGTTATCGCTCTCACTCTCTCATACTGGTCACTGGAAGTACAACATGGCACCTCATGGCAAAGAACTCTCTGAGGATCTGAAAAAAAGAATTGTTGCTCTACATAAAGATGGCCTAGGCTATAAGAAGATTGCCAAGACCCTGAAACTGAGCTGCAGCACGGTGGCCAAGACCATACAGCGGTATAACAGGACAGGTTCCACTCAGAACAGGCCTCGCCATGGTCCACCAAAGAAATTGAGGTCATGTGCTCAGCGTCATATCCAGAGGTTGTCTTTGGGAAATAGACATATGAGTGCTGCCAGCATTGCTGCAGAGGTTGTAGGGGTGGGGGGTCAGCCTGTCAGTGCTCAGACCATACGTCGCACACAGCATCAAATTGGTCTGGATGGCTGTCATCCCAGAAGGAAGCCTCTTTTAAAGATGATGCACAAGAAAGTCCACAAACAGTTTGCTGAAGACAAGCAGACTAAGGAGATGGATTACTGGAACCATGTCTTGTGGTCTGATGAGACCAAGATAAACGTATTTGGTTCAGATGGTGACAAGCGTGTGTGGAGGCAACCAGGTGAGGAGGACAAAGACAAGTGTGTCTTGTCTACAGTCAAGCATGGTGGTGGGAGTGTCATGGTCTGGGGCTGCATGAGTGCTGCCGGCACTGGGGGGCTACAGATCAATGAGGGAACCATGAATGCCAACATGTACTGTGACATACTGAAGCAGAGCATGATCCCCTCCCTTCAGAGACTGGGCCGCAGGGCAGTATTCCAACATGATAACCACCCCAAACACACCTCCAAGACCACCACTGCCTTGCTAAAGAAGCTGAGGGTAAAGGTGATGGACTGGCCAAGCATGTCTCCAGACCTAAACCCTATTGATCATCCTCAAACAGAAGGTGGAGGAGCGCAAGGTCTCTAACATCCACCAGCTCTGTGATGTCATCATGGAGGAGGGGAAGAGGACTCCAGTGACAACCTGTGAAGCTCTGGTGACCTCCATGTCCAAGAAGGTTAAGGCAGTGCTGGAAAATAATGGTGGCCACACAAAATATTGACACTTTGGGTCCAATTTGGACATTTTCACTAAGGGGTGTACTGACTTTTGTTGCCAGCGGTTTAGACATTAATGGCTGTGTGTTGAGTTATTTTGAGGGGACAGCAAATTTACACTGTTATACAAGCTGTACACTCACTACTTTACATTGTAGACAAGTGTCATTTCTTCAGTGTTGTCACATGAAAAGATAGAAGAAAAGATTTACACAAATGTCACTGAGGGGTGTACTTACTTTTGTGAGATACTGTATACACATATATATATCTATATATATATATCTATATAGCTCTATCTATCTATCTATCTATCTATCTATCTATCTATCTATCTATCTATCTATCTATCTATCTATCTATCTATCTATCTATCTATCTATCTATCGATAGATAGATAGAGATATATAGATAGATAGATAGATAGATAGATAGATAGATAGATAGATAGATAGATAGATAGATAGATAGATAGATAGATAGATAGATAGATAGATAGATAGATAGATAGATAGATAGATAGATAGATAGATAGAGATATATATAGATATATATAAATATATATCTATATATATCTATTTATATATATATATATATTATTTATTATTCTTAATATTATTATTATATTTTCTTACATAGTTATAAAAAATACAACATATTTACAATTTATGTATGTATTATGTATATATTTGTATATATTATTCATTTATATATTCATTATAATAATTTGTAGACCAAGTGAGCCATTCACTAGGCATAAATAAATAAATAAATAAATAAATAAATAAATAAATAAATCACATAAATAAATAAATAAATAAATAAACACATAAATCAATAAATAAAATAAACAAACACATAAATCACATAAATAAATAAATAAATAAATAAATAAACACATAAATAAATAAATAAATAATGCATTTATCTGATCCCTTTTTCCATATATGAAGCACTTTGTGAAGACATCTGTTACTCGCCCCATAAATACGCTCCTCACAACGAACGTGGCGGCCCATGTGAATTTCTCTGATAATAAATACGCTCATCTATGGCGGAGCAGACGGGGGGGGGGGGGGGGGGGGGGGCCGAGGCCGGAGGACTGAGGTAAGTTGCCCCTCACCTCACCCGATTATCACTTCCACATTCGTCTTCACAGATGATTCTAACATGGAGCCTAAAAAGAAGTATTTTTTTTTTTTCTTGCGCGTGCGTTTAATCCCGCTTTCAGGGCAACTATAAAATATTTTATGGCGCCATTACTCTAAAACCCTGATAGATATTTACGAATTATTCGGGGCTTTGCCCTGGAAAACTTGGCATCCAAAGGACACATTTGGCTCCTGAGTAGCAGAAGATGAAATCTCCCACAGAAGGCGGCGCTCCCATCGTGCCGGGAAGAGGGGGATACAATCGATTTTATTATGTGCGGGTCATTCATAACTCAGGAGAAGAGGACGGCGGGGCGGCTTCTCAGACTTGGGGGAAGATAACCACAGACCGTTCATCGTCTGATCGGTAGAAACGCGGGCCCAGGCACCCCCCCTCCCCCCCTTCCTGTCCAGGCGCCAATTTTCAGCTTTCAGCGCTCTCACACTTTGAATGACAATTATGCGGTCATACAACACTGTTCACATAGGAGATTTTTATCATTTATTTTTTAGACAAATTTGGTGGTATTTGATCACCTCTGGGGTTTTTTATTTTTTGCTAAACAAATTAAAAAAGACCAAAATTTTGGGAAAAAAAAAAGATTTTTTTTGTTTCTGTTATAAAATGTTGTTTTCTCCTTTACTGATGGGCACTGATGAGGCAGTACTGATGGGCACTGATGAGGGGGCACTGATGGGCACTGATGAGGCGGCACTGATGGGCACTGATGAGGTGGCACTGATGGGCACTGATGAGGCGGCACTGATGGGCACTGATGAGGTGGCACTGATGAGGCGGCACTGATGGGCACTGATGAGGTGGCACTGATGGGCACTGATGAGGCGGCACTGATGGGCACTGATGAGGTGGCACTGATGGGCACTGATGAGGCGGCACTGATGGGCACTGATGAGGTGGCACTGATGAGGCGGCACTGATGGGCACTGATGAGGTGGCACTGATGGGCACTGATGAGGCGGCACTGATGGGCACTGATGAGGCGGCACTGATGGGCACTGATGAGGCGGCACTGATGAGGTGGCACTGATGGGCACCGATGGGCGCTGATGAGGCGGTACTGATGGGCTCTGATGAGGAGGCACTAATATGCAGCACTGATGGGCACTAATAGGTGGCACTGATGGGCACTAATAGGTGGCACTGATAAGCGGCAATGATGGGCACTGATAGGCGGCACTGATGTGCATTGATAGGTGGCACTTTTTTTTTCCCTGATGAAGCCCTAAAGGGGCGAAACATGTTGGGATTATTCACCTGTGTACCGCTGTGGAAATAAAGACAACAAGACCATGTTGAATATTCTGACAATTTTAGTGTAATAGGTTTTTAACAATTTGTAATTCAATAAACTGTGGATTTTTTATGAATTAGGTTTGTTAAAGTCTTTTTCATGCCCCTCTAACACTAATGTTTTGAAAACCAATGGTTTATCAATAGACGGTAGAACACATAGATAAAGAAATCTTAAATTGATGTCAGATACCAAATTCCAATATGACCACAGTAGGTACAGGAGGACCAGAAGTGTACAATAATAAAAAGAACCACACGGGGCGCCTATTCACCAAGTAAATAAGAAGCCAGCTTTAAATGGGCCTCAAGGCTGGACAAGATCTGGAGACTGGCAACATGATTCTTTTTAATATTGTACACTTCTGCTCCTTTTGTACCTACTGTGGTCCCATTGGAATTTGGTATCTGACATCAATCTGAGATTTCTTTATCTATTTGTTCTACCATCTAAGGATAAACCATTGGTTTTCAAAACGTTAGCGGTTGTTTTTCCTTGAAGAAGCCCTAAAGAGAGCTCATGAAACCAGAAACCAGCTTTAAATGGGCCTAAAGAGTAGACAAGATCTGGAAACTTGCAACACACTCGGCCATAGGTTTTCAAAACAATAGTGGTTGTTTTTCCCCTGATGAAGCCCTAAAGGGGCGAAACATGTTGGGATTATTCACCTGTGTACCGCTGTGGAAATAAAGACAATGAGACCATGTTGAATATTGTGACAATTTTAATGTAATAGGTTTTGAACAATTTGTAAGACAATAAACTGTGGATTTTTTATGAATTAGGTTTGTTACAGTCCAATTCATGCCCCTCTAACACTAATGTTTTGAAAACCAATGGTTTATTATTAGACGGTAGAACACATAGATAAAGAAGTCTCAGATTGATGTCAGATACCAAATTCCAATGTGACCACAGTAGGTACAGGAGGACCAGAAGTATACAATATTAAAAAGAAATACTTGGGGGCACCTATTCTGCAAGTGAATGAGAAACCAGCTTTAAATGGGCCTTAAGAGTAGACAAGATCTGGAGACTGGCAACACACACGGCCATAGGTTTTCAAAACATTAGTGGTTGTTTCCCCCCTGATGAAGCCCTAAAGGGGCGAAACATGTTGGGATTATTCACCTGTGTACCGCTGTGGAAATAAAGACAACGAGACCATGTTGAATATTCTGACAATTTTAATGTAATAGGTTTTGAACAATTTGTAATTCAATAAACTGTGGATTTTTTATGAATTAGGTTTATTACAGTCTAATTCATGCCCCTCTAACACTAATGTTTTGAAAACCAATGGTTTATCCTTAGATGGCAGAACAAATAGATAAAGAAGTCTCAGATTGATGTCAGATACCAAATTCCAATGTGACCACAGTAGGTACAAGAGGACCAAAAGTGTACAATATTAACAAGAACCACACGGGGGCGCCTATTCACCAAGTAAATAGGAAGCCAGCTTTAAATGGGCCTCAAGGCTGGACAAGATCTGGAGACTGGCAACATGATTCTTTTTGATATTGTACACTTCACATCCCAACATGTTTTGCCCTTTAGGGCTTCTTCAGGGAAAACAACCGCTAATATTTTAAAAACCTATGGCCATGTGCGTTGCCAGTCTCCAGATCTTGTCCAGTCTTGAGGCCCATCTAAAGCTGGCTTCTCATTTACTTGGTGAATAGGCGCCCCCGTGTAGTTCTTTTTAATATTGTACACTTCTGCTCCTTTTGTACCTACTGTGGTCCCATTGGAATTTGGTATCTAACATCAATCTGATATTTCTTTATCTATTTGTTCTACCATCTAAGGATAAACCATCGGTTTTCAAAACATCAGCGGTTGTTTCCCCTGAAGAAGCCCTAAAGGGGCGAAACATGTTGGAACTATTCACCTGAGTACTGCTGTGAAAACAAAGGCAACAAGACCATGTTGAATATTATGACGATTTTAATGTAGTAGGTTTTTAACAATTTGTAATTCAATAAGCTGTTGATTTTTTTTATGAATTCGTTTTTTTACTTTCTATTTCATGCACCTCAACCACTAATGGTTTGAAAACCTCCTTAGATGGTAGAACAAATAGATAAAGAAGTCTCAGATTGATGTCAGATACCAAATTCCAATGTGACCACAGTAGGTACAAGAGGACCATAAGTGTGCAATATTAAAAGGAACCACACGGGGGCGCCTATTCACCAAGTAAATGAGAAGCCAGCTTAGGTGGTCCTCAAGGCTGGACAAGATCTGGAAACTGGCAACGCACGTGGCCATAGGTTTTCAAAATATTAGCGGTTGTTTTTAACCCTGAAGAAGCCCTAAAAGGGCAAAACATGTTGGGATTATTCATCTGTCTACTGCTGTCGAAATAAAGACAACAAGATCGTTGTCTTTATTTTGTGTATTTGTCAAAATCATCATTCACCCAAACTACAAACTAGTCACTATTTTTTATTATTATACAGAATTTATATAGAGTGCCAACAGATTGCGAAGCACTTTACAATATAAAGGGGAACGATGCAGCAACAATACAATTGAATAAAAGAGGGTTAGGCGGGGCCTGAACCTGAGAGCTTACATTCTAAGAGGGAGGGGCTGGGGAAACAAAAGGTAGTAACTGTGAAGGATGAACTGATGGGAGAAGTAGAAGATTCAGTTGTTAGCTGAGGGCAGGATAGGCTTCCCTGAAGAGATGAGTTTTCAGGGATCGCCTAAAAGTGGACAGAGTAGGAGATGGCCGGACAGGTTGGGGTAGGGAGTTCCGGGAGATGGGAGAGAAGTCCCGGAGAAGAGCATGGGAGGAGGAGACAAGGAGGCTAGAGAGCAGGAGGTGTTGGGAAGAGTGGAGAGGACAGTATGGATGATATTTGGATACAAGATTCGTGATGTAGCTCGGGGCAGAGTTGTAAATGGCTTTGTATGTTATTGTTTTGCATTTTTTTAGTTGGGCAATGGGAAGCCAGTGGAGGGATTGGCAGAGAGAGGTAAAGGAAACTAAATGGGGGCCAGTGTGGTGATTGGCAAAGAGGGGTGGTGAAAACAGAATGGAGGCCAGTGGGGGGATTGGCAGAGTGGGGTGGTGGACACTGAATGGAGGCCAGTGGAAGGATTGGCAGAGAGGGTTGGTGGACACTGAATGGAGGCTAGTGGAGGGATTAGCAGGGAGGGGTGGAGGACACTGAATGGAGACCAGTAGAGGGATTGGCAGAGAGGGGTGGTGGACACTGAATGGAGGTCAGTGGAAGGATTGGCAGAGAGGGTTGGTGAAAACTGAATGGAGGCCAATGGAGGGATTGGCAGAGTGGGGTGGTGGACACTGAATCGAGGCCAGTGGAGGGATCGGCAGAGAGGGGTGGAGGACACTGAATGGGGGTCAGTGGAAGGATTGGCAGAGATGGTTGGTGAAAACAGAATGGAGGCCAGTGGGGGGATTGGCAGAGTGGGGTGGTAGACACTGAATGGAGGCCAGTGGATGGATTGGCAGAGTGGGGTGGTGGACACTGAATGGAGGCCAGTGGAGGGATCGGCAGAGAGGGGTGGAGGACACTGAATGGAGGTCAGTGGAAGGATTGGCAGAGAGGGTTGGTGAAAACTGAATGGAGGCCAATGGAGGGATTGGCAGAGTGGGGTGGTGGACACTGAATGGAGACCAGTGGAGGGATCGGCAGAGAGGGGTGGAGGACACTGAATGGGGGTCAGTGGAAGGATTGGCAGAGATGGTTGGTGAAAACAGAATGGAGGCCAGTGGGGGGATTGGCAGAGTGGGGTGGTGGACACTGAATGGAGGCCAGTAGAGGGATTGGCAGAGAGGGGTGGTGGACACTGAATGGAGGCCAGTGGAGGGATTAGCAGGGAGGGGGGTGGACACTGAATGGCAGCCAGTGGAGGGACTGGCAGAGAGGGGCAGAAGACACTGAATGGAGGCCAGTGGATGGATTGGCAGAGTGGGGTGGTGGACACTGAATGGAGGCCAGTGGAGGGATCAGCAGAGAGGGGTGGAGGACACTGAATGGAGGTCAGTGGAAGGATTGGCAGAGAGTGTTGGTGAAAACTGAATGGAGGCCAATGGAGGGATTGGCAGAGTGGTATGGTGGACACTGAATGGAGGTCAGTGGAGGGATCGGCAGAGAGGGGTGGAGGACACTGAATGGGGGTCAGTGGAAGGATTGGCAGAGATGGTTGGTGAAAACAGAATGGAGGCCAGTGGGGGGATTGGCAGAGTGGGGTGGTGGACACTGAATGGAGGCCAGTGGAGGGATCGGCAGAGAGGGGTGGAGGACACTGAATGGAGGTCAGTGGAAGGATTGGCAGAGAGGGTTGGTGAAAACTGAATGGAGGCCAATGGAGGGATTGGCAGAGTGGGGTGGTGGACACTGAATGGAGGCCAGTGGAGGGATCTGCAGAGAGGGGTGGAGGACACTGAATGGGGGTCAGTGGAAGGATTGGCAGAGATGGTTGGTGAAAACAGAATGGAGGCCAGTGGGGGGATTGGCAGAGTGGGGTGGTGGACACTGAATGGAGGCCAGTGGAGGGATCGGCAGAGAGGGGTGGAGGACACTGAATGGAGGTCAGTGGAAGGATTGGCAGAGAGGGTTGGTGAAAACTGAATGGAGGCCAATGGAGGGATTGGCAGAGTGGGGTGGTGGACACTGAATGGAGACCAGTGGAGGGATCGGCAGAGAGGGGTGGAGGACACTGAATGGGGGTCAGTGGAAGGATTGGCAGAGATGGTTGGTGAAAACAGAATGGAGGCCAGTGGGGGGATTGGCAGAGTGGGGTGGTGGACACTGAATGGAGGCCAGTAGAGGGATTGGCAGAGAGGGGTGGTGGACACTGAATGGAGGCCAGTAGAGGGATTGGCAGAGAGGGGTGGAGGACACTGAATGGAGGCCAGTAGAGGGATTGGCAGGGAGGGGGGTGGACACTGAATGGCGGCCAGTGGAGGGATTGGCAGAGAGGGGCAGAAGACACTGAATGGAGGCCAGTGGAGGGATTGTGGACACTGAATGAAGGCCAGTGGAGGAATTGGCAGAGTGGGGTGGTGGACACTGAATAGAGGCCAGTGGAGGGATTGGCAGAGAGGGGTGAAGGACATCGAAGAGGAATTGGCAGAGTGGGGTGGTGGACACTGAATGGAGGCCAGTGGAAGGATTGGCAGAGAATGGTTGGTAAGGTGGATGAGTCTGGCAGAAGCATCCATGATAGACTGAGGAGGGGATAACCTGCGGAGAGGTAGACCAATGAGGGGGGATTACAAGAGTCAAGGCAAGAGATAACATAGGAGTGAATATGTTGCTTAGTGGTTTCAACGGTTAAAAAGGGATGTATTTTGGAAATGTTACGGAGGTGAAGTATGGAAGATTTGGACTATAAACTAGTAACTAATTAAAATGATCAGCTACAAGATATTCACGTCAAGCAATTTGGTAAGTTTTAGGACAAATCCTGATTTTTTTCCATTTTTCGCAGTCATGTGGTTTATACCGATCTCCACCTGACGTGAGACTCTTATACATCGAACTGGATGGAACCCGTCAAACAAGCCTCTTCTCCGGCAAGACTTCTACTGTCTATAATATCACATTCTAACAAAAAATGTTTTAGAAAAGTAAAGCATTTTTCCCTTATTACATCAATTGACATCTGTTAGTTGCATGAAGCTGACAGAATGACTTTCTTGCTCAGTATGTGACCCCGATGATAGGATGAAGACGGCACTGAAGGCGCATTTGGCAGGACTGGAGAGTAAAGAGGACATTTTGCCCTTGCTTGGCCCGCACTGCCAACAGCCAGCCTCCCCCCCCCCCCCCCCCCAGCTCTTCCCAGCTCTGTCATTCTACGCGACACTAATTTGACACAGCACATATTGAGATGGGTTTTACCGCATGAAAGGATTTAATGAGAACATTCTAATATAGGTCGTGTGGCAAAATCAGAGAAATGAACGTTCTACGAAATCTGTATTTTTGGCAACAAATTACTCAACGTGATTACTTCATGCTTACCGTGGCTTGCTTACTTTTATAATGTTAAAGTGTATGGAGCTCTCCACCAAGTGTATGGAACCCTCCTCTAAGTGTATGGAACTCTTCTCCAAGTGAATGGAGCCCTCCTCCAAGCGTATGGAATCCTCCTCCAAGTGTATGGAGCCCTCCTCCGAGTATATGGAGCTCTCCTCCAAGTGTATGGAGCCCTCCTCCAAGTGTATGGAGCCCTCCTCCGAGTATATGGAGCTCTCCTCCAAGTGTATGGAGCTCTCCTCTGAGTGTAGGGAACCCTCCTTCAAGTGTATGGAATCCTCCTCCAAGTGTATGGAGCCCTCCTCCGAGTGTATGAAGCCCTCCTCCGAGTGTATGGAGCCCCCTCCAAGTGTATGGAGCCCTCCTCCAAGTGTATGGAGCTCTCCTCCGAGTGTATGGAACCCTCCCCTGAGTGTATGGAGCCCTCCTCCGAGTATATGGAGCTCTCCTCCAAGTGTATGGAGCTCTCCTCCGAGTGTATGGAGCCCTCCTCCAAGTGTATGGAACTCTCCTCCGAGTGTATGGAGCCCTCCTCCGAGTATATGGAGCTCTCCTCCAAGTATATGGAGCCCTCCTCCAAGTGTATGGAGCCCTCCTCCAAGTGTATGGAGTCCTCCTCCGAGTGTATGGAGTCCCCTCCAAGTGTATGGAGCCCTCCTCCAAGTGTATGGAGCCCTCCTCTGAGTATATGGAGTCCTCCTCTGAGTGTATGGAGCCCCCCTCCAAGTGTGTGGAGCCCTCCTCCAAGTGTATGGAGCTCTCCTCCTAGTGTATGGAGCCCTCCTCCGAGTGTATGGAGCCCTCCTCCAAGTGTATGGAGCCCTCCTCCAAGTGTATGGAGTCCTCCTCCGAGTGTATGGAGCCCCCTCCAAGTGTATGGAGCCCTCCTCCGAGTGTATGGAGTCCCCTCCAAGTGTATGGAGCTCTCCTCCGAGTGTATGGAACCCTCCTCCGAGTTTATGGAGCCCTCCTCTGAGTATATGGAGCTCTCCTCCAAGTGTATGGAGCCCTCCTCCAAGTGTATGGAGCCCTCCTCCAAGTGTATGGAGCTCTCCTTCGAGTGTATGGAACCCTCCTCCGAGTGTATGGAGCCCTCCTCCGAGTATATGGAGCCCTCCTCCTAATGTATGGAGCTCTCCTCCTAGTGTATGGAGTCCTCCTCCGAGTGTATGGAGCCCTCCTCCAAGTGTATGGAGCCCTCCTCCAAGTGTTTAGAGCCCTCCTCCAAGTGTATGGAGTCCTCCTCCGAGTGTATGGAGCCCCCTCCAAGTGTATGGAGCCCTCCTCCAAGTGTATGGAGCTCTCCTCCGAGTGTATGGAACCCTCCCCTGAGTGTATGGAGCCCTCCTCCGAGTATATGGAGCTCTCCTCCAAGTGTATGGAGCTCTCCTCCGAGTGTATGGAGCCCTCCTCCAAGTGTATGGAGCTCTCCTTCGAGTGTATGGAACTCTCCTCCGATTGTATGGAGCCCTCCTCCGAGTATATGGAGCTCTCCTCCAAGTATATGGAGCCCTCCTCCAAGTGTATGGAGCCCTCCTCCAAGTGTATGGAGTCCTCCTCCGAGTGTATGGAGTCCCCTCCAAGTGTATGGAGCCCTCCTCCAAGTGTATGGAGCCCTCCTCTGAGTATATGGAGTCCTCCTCTGAGTGTATGGAGCCCCCCTCCAAGTGTGTGGAGCCCTCCTCCAAGTGTATGGAGCTCTCCTCCTAGTGTATGGAGCCCTCCTCCGAGTGTATGGAGCCCTCCTCCAAGTGTATGGAGCCCTCCTCTAAGTGTATGGATTCCTCCTCCGAGTGTATGGAGCCCCCTCCGAGTGTATGGAGTCCCCTCCAAGTGTATGGAGCCCTCCTCCGAGTGTATGGAACCCTCCTCCGAGTTTATGGAGCCCTCCTCTGAGTATATGGAGCTCTCCTCCAAGTGTATGGAGCCCTCCTCCAAGTGTATGGAGCTCTCCTTCGAGTGTATGGAACCCTCCTCCGAGTGTATGGAGCCCTCCTCCGAGTATATGGAGCTCTCCTCCAAGTATATGGAGCCCTCCTCCAAGTGTATGGAGCCCTCCTCCAAGTGTATGGAGTCCTCCTCCGAGTGTATGGAGTCCCCTCCAAGTGTATGGAGCCCTCCTCCAAGTGTATGGAGCTCTCCTTCGAGTGTATGGAACCCTCCTCCGAGTGTATGGAGCCCTCCTCTGAGTATATGGAGCTCTCCTCCAAGTGTATGGAGCCCTCCTCCAAGTGTATGGAGCCCTCCTCCAAGTGTATGGAATCCTCCTCCGAGTGTATGGAGTCCCCTCCAAGTGTATGGAGCTCTCCTCCAAGTGTATGGAACCCTCCTCTGAGTGTATGGAGCCCTCCTCCGAGTATATGGAGCCCTCCTCCAAGTGTATGGAGCCCTCCTTCAAGTGTATGGAGCCTTCCTCTGAGTGTATAGAACCCTCCTCCGAGTGTATGGAGCCCCCTCCAAGTGTATGGAGCCCTCCTCTGAGTATATGGAGCTCTCCTCCAAGTGTATGGATCCCTCCTCCAAGTGTATGGAGCTCTCCTCCGAGTGTATGGAGCCCTCCTCCGAGTGTATGAAGCCGCCTCCAAGAGTATGGAGCTCTCCTCCGAGAGTATGGAACCCTCCTCCGAGTGTATAGAGCTCTCCTCCAAGTTTAGGGAGCCCTCCTCTAAGTGTATGGAGCCCTCCTCTGAGTGTATGGAGCCCTCCTCCAAGTGTATGGAGCCCCCTCCGAGTGTATGGAGCCCTCCTCCAATTGTATAGAGCCCTCCTCCGAGTGTATGGAGCCCTCCTCCGAGTGTATGGAGCCCTCCTCCGAGTGTATGGAGCCCTCCTCCGAGTGTATGAAGCCCTCCTTCCAGTGTATGGAGCCCTCCTCCGGGTGTATGGAGCCCTCCTCCGAGTGTATGGAGCCCTCCTCCGAGTGTATGGAGCCCTCCTCCAAGTGTATGGAGCCCTCCTCCGAGTGTATGGACCCCTCCTCTGAGTGTATAGACCCCTCCTCCGAGTGTATGAAGCCCTCCTCCGAGTGTATGGAGTCCTCCTCCAAGTGTATGGAGCCCTCCTCCGAGTGTATGGACCCCTCCTCTGAGTGTAGGAAGCCTCCCTCTGAGTGTATGGAGTCCTTCTCTGAGTGTATGGAGTCCTCCTCCGAGTGTATGAAGCCCTCCTCCGAGTGTATGGAGTCCTCCTCCAAGTGTATGGAGCCCTCCTCCGAGTGTATGGACCCCTCCTCCGAGTGTATGGAGCCCTCCTCCGAGTGTATGGACCCCTCCTCCGAGTGTATGGACCCCTCCTCCGAGTGTATGGAGCTCTCCTCCGAGTGTATGGAGCCCTCCTCCGAGTGTATGGACCCCTCCTCCGAGTGTATGGAGTCCTCCTCCAAGTGTATGGAGCCCTCCTCCGAGTGTATGGACCCCTCCTCTGAGTGTAGGAAGCCTCCCTCTGAGTGTATGGAGTCCTTCTCTGAGTGTATGGAGCCCTCCTCCGAGTGTATGGAGCCCTCCTCCAAGTGTATGGAGCCCTCCTCCGAGTGTATGGAGTCCCCTCCAAGTGTATGGAGCTCTCCTCCAAATGTATGGAACCCTCCTCTGAGTGTATGGAGCCCTCCTCCGAGTATATGGAGCCCTCCTCCAAGTGTATGGAGCCCTCCTTCAAGTGTATGGAGCCCTCCTCTGAGTATATGGAGCTCTCCTCCAAGTGTATGGAGCCCTCCTCCAAGTGTATGGAGCTCTCCTCCGAGTGTATGGAGCCCTCCTCCGAGTGTATGAAGCCGCCTCCAAGAGTATGGAGCTCTCCTCCGAGAGTATGGAACCCTCCTCCGAGTGTATAGAGCCCTCCTCCAAGTTTAGGGAGCCCTCCTCTAAGTGTATGGAGCCCTCCTCTGAGTGTATGGAGCCCTCCTCCGAGTGTATGGAGTCCTCCTCCGAGTGTATGGAGCCCTCCTCCGAGTGTATGGAGCCCTCCTCCGAGTGTATGAAGCCCTCCTTCCAGTGTATGGAGCCCTCCTCCGGGTGTATGGAGCCCTCCTCCGAGTGTATGGAGCCCTCCTCCGAGTGTATGGAGCCCTCCTCCAAGTGTATGGAGCCCTCCTCCGAGTGTATGGACCCCTCCTCTGAGTGTATAGACCCCTCCTCCGAGTGTATGAAGCCCTCCTCCGAGTGTATGGAGTCCTCCTCCAAATGTATGGAGCCCTCCTCCGAGTGTATGGACCCCTCCTCTGAGTGTAGGAAGCCTCCCTCTGAGTGTATGGAGTCCTTCTCTGAGTGTATGGAGTCCTCCTCCGAGTGTATGAAGCCCTCCTCCGAGTGTATGGAGTCCCCCTCCGAGTGTATGGACCCCTCCTCCGAGTGTATGGAGCCCTCCTCCGAGTGTATGGACCCCTCCTCCGAGTGTATGGACCCCTCCTCCGAGTGTATGGAGCCCTCCTCCGAGTGTATGGACCCCTCCTCTGAGTGTAGGAAGCCTCCCTCTGAGTGTATGGAGTCCTTCTCTGAGTGTATGGAGCCCTCCTCCGAGTGTATGGACCCCTCCTCCGAGTGTATGGACCCCTCCTCCGAGTGTATGGAGCTCTCCTCCGAGTGTATGGAGCCCTCCTCCGAGTGTATGGACCCCTCCTCTGAGTGTAGGAAGCCTCCCTCTGAGTGTATGGAGCCCTCCTCCGAGTGTATGGACCCCTCCTCCGAGTGTATGGACCCCTCCTCCGAGTGTATGGACCCCTCCTCCGAGTGTATGGAGCTCTCCTCCGAGTGTATGGAGCCCTCCTCCGAGTGTATAGACCCCTCCTCCGAGTGTATGGACCCCTCCTCTGAGTGTAGGAAGCCTCCCTCCGAGTGTATGGACCCCTCCTCCGAGTGTATGGCCATGGTGAATGACCCAGACAGGTCCGGCCCATACACTTCTGTGGGATACCCGGGGATGATGTTCAAGCATAGCAGCCATGGCAGTCTGCATTGACAAGCCCGGGAAATGCACACCTGGAGGGTCACTGCTGAGTTCTATGAGCAGGCCGGGTGCTGTGATGTTTTCAGGAAGCTATGTTCATCCCCCTGCCTGGCCCCTCCCACCAGCCACGATCTGCCTGCATTGCATAGAGAAGCTCAGAGAACCCGGTGATGACATCACTGGGACTAAAATAAGGCGTGTCATTAAAACGGAAATGATTTATTTATTTAAAAAAAAAAGGGATGAATTGACGGAAGGCAAAATATAAGCAGCTTTAAGCAGCTTGTCACCATTCACACAGATCTATAGGTGGCACGGCCGCCATGATACCCGTCTCGTTTTCGGCGTCCGGCGAAGCGCGTTTCTCAGCGATGAGATGGAAATGGGCAGTAAAATGTGACAAGCTCCAAAAAAAAAAAAAAAACCCCAATAAATGGAGGAGAAAGCCGGTCCCAGGTGGAGCGGAGAAGATTCCGGCGTCCAGGTGTTGGCGTGTTTTTCGGCGAAACCCGCGGCAGCGACTCGCCGTTCTTTTCCTATCCCAGTCACATCTGTTTATTTTCAATGAACGGGGGGGACTCGGTGGGATTTGGCGGTGTCGGTGGGATTGGCGGTGTGTCTCTCACGGTAGAATCCCTGGGAAGAAATCTGGACAGATGTGCTAACTCGTTCACCGTCTTTACAAGGTATCGGGGGAGGGGACCCCTCCCCCCCCCCCCCTCCCCGGACTTCACATCTCCGAAGCTGAGAGCTCCTTCCATTATTGGAGCGATATGTTACATTGTCATATTACTGTCACTTCTCATCCGGCTACAATGTGGACATTCTTCAGACCGGTGGAAAAAAAAAAGGAAAGGGGATCGGCAATTTTCCACCGACCAGCACAAGTCTGGTGAACAAAATTCCCAGTTTTCGTGAGTAATAGACATTATCTCACAAAAAAGTAAGTACACCCCCCACATTTGTGTAAATCTTTTCTTCTCTCTTTTCATGTGACAACACTGAAGAAATGACACTTGTCTACAATGTAAAGTAGTGAGTGTACAGCTTGTATAACAGTGTAAATTTGCTGTCCCCTCAAAATAACTCAACCATAAGCCGAGGATGGTCCCCCCCCCTTCAGAGACTGGGCCGCAGGGCAGTATTCCAACATGATAACCACCCCAAACACACCACCAAGACCACCACTGCCTTGCTAAAGAAGCTGAGGGTAAAGGTGATGGACTGGCCAAGCATGTCTCCAGACCTAAACCCTATTGATCATCTGTGGGACATCCTCAAATGGAAGGTGGAGGAGCGCAAGGTCTCTAACATCCACCAGCTCTGTGATGTCGTCATGGAGGAGGGGAAGAGGACTCCAGTGACAACCTGTGAAGCTCTGGTGACCTCCATACCCAAGAGGGTTAAGGCAGTGCTGGAAAATAATGGTGGCCACACAAAATATTGACACTTTGGGCCTAATTTGGACATTTTCACTTAGGGGTGTACTGACCTTTGTTGCCAGCGGTTTAGACAGTAATGGGAGGAATAGTGTCCCATCATTGGTATCAGTGGGAGGAATAGTGCCCCATCATTGGTATCAGTGGAGGAATAGTGCCCCATCATTGGTATCAGTGGGAGGAATAGTGCCCCATCATTGGTATCAGTGAGAGGAATAGTTCCCCATCATTGGTGTCAGTGGGAGGAATAGTGCCCCATCATTGGTGTCAGTGGTAGGAATAGTGTCCCATCATTGGTGTCAGTAGGGGGAATAGTGACCCATCATTGGTATCAGTGGGAGGAATAGTGTCCCATCATTGGTGTCAGTAGGGGGAATAGTGACCCATCATTGGTATCAGTGGGAGGAATAGTGTCCCATCATTGGTATCAGTGGGAGGAATAGTGCCCCATCATTGGTGTCAGTAGGGGGAATAGTGACCCATCATTGGTATCAGTGGGAGGAATAGTGCCCCATCATTGGTATCAGTGAGAGAAATAGTGTCCCAACATTGGTATCAGTGGGAGGAATAGTGTCCAATCATTGGTATCAGTGGGAGGAATAGTGCCCCATCATTGGTGTCAGTGGGAGGAATAGTGTCCCATCATTGGTGTCAGTGGGAGGAATAGTGCCCCATCATTGGTATCAGTGGGAGGAATAGTGTCCCATCATTGGTATCAGTGGGAGGAATAGTGTCCTATCATTGGTATCAGTGGGAGGAATAGTGTCCCATCATTGGTATCAGTGGGAGGAATAGTGTCCCATCATTGGTGTCAGTGGGAGGAATAGTGTCCCATCATTGGTATCAGTGGGAGGAATAATGCCCCATCATTGGTATCAGTGGGAGGAATAGTGTCTCATCATTGGTATCAGTGGGAGGAATAGTGTCCCATCATTGGTGTCAGTGGGAGGAATAGTGTCCCATCATTGGTATCAGTGGGAGGAATAGTGTCTCATCATTGGTATCAGTGGGAGGAATAGTGCCCCATCATTGGTATCAGTGAGAGGAATAGTGCCCCATCATTGGTATCAGTGGGAGGAATAGTGTCCCATCATTGGTATCAGTGGGAGGAATAGTGCCCCATCATTGGTATCAGTGGGGGGAATAGTGCCCCATCATTGGTATCAGTGGGAGGAATAGTGCCCCGTCATTGGTCTCAGTGGGAGGAATAGTGTCCCATCATTGGTATCAGTGGGAGGAATAGTGTCCCATCATTGGTATCAGTGGGAGGAATAGTGCCCCGTCATTGGTATCAGTGGGAGGAATAGTGCCCCGTCATTGGTATCAGTGGGAGGAATAATGCCCCATCATTAGTATCAGTGGGAGGAATAGTGTCCCATCATTGGTATCAGTGGAAGGAATAGTGCCCCATCATTGGTATCAGTGGGAGGAATAGTGTCCCATCATTGGTATCAGTGGGAGGAATAATGCCCCATATCATTGGGAGGAGCAACAAGGCAAGCAAAGGGCTGCATTCGGCTGATGGGCTCACTGTTTGGAGTCCACTGCACTAAGCCAATGGGGTAAATCCCTTTGGAAACTGACCATTCTATATGTCTTTAGTAGAGGAATCTCTATGTCTCTTTTTACCAACATTGTGGCAAAACACAACATCTCAGTTTGGCCCCCCTGTGCAGTTCCGGTAGAAGACACATAAATGTAGCGGGGGGAGGGGGGGCGGGGGTAGCATTTCATTGGACAGTTCATATCCTGATTCATATTCAGGTGCCTCTCTCCGTTTTCCAACATTTCCTTCCCTATCTCTTCTTTATAACAAGTTCGAATCCATAAGATAACGCACTCCTCGGGTGTACCGAGGGCGAGGTGGTCGGGGGGGTGCATATGTTTGATGTCTTCTTCCCTTTGGGCGTTAAGTGATCCCGGCAAAACCACCGTTGGGTAACGACGACAAGCCTGGCGCACATGCCTACACCGAGGTCATACAAGTTGTTGGGTTGCCGAAGAACGATTGCCTGATCCATGGGAGGTGTGAACGCCGGCGGCAATTAAAGCCGGTGCGCCGGATCGTTTAATGGAGCGCAAATGACTAAACATGAGAGACACCTATTACTGGGCATGACGAGAGGCGAGAGCGCTGGAGGACACAGGACACATCTTCGCAGGATGCCATCCGAAATCCAAGCCTCCTTGTTAACATTCCATAATAAGCCCTGGCAGTGATTTATTAAAACCTCCCCTAACGTGAAGCATCCTGGACCAGATTAATCATGCATTGCAGTGGCAGTAATTTGTGATGGTATTGGATCTGTCACAAGGCTCGGAGAGAACATCTCTTTCTAACTTTATTATCTGTCTCACTCAAGGAAGCGTCTCCATGTGTGAACAGACCTGGGCCTGATGTGTCGGGGTAGGGAGAGGAGAGGAGAGGAGAGGAGGGGGTGGGGGGGGGACAATGACTTTAGAGGAAGCTTATGTAACATCTCTATGATTTCCCATTCAAACCTTTTTTTCTGGGATCTGCTCCAGATGTGACGGGCCGGTCATTCCATGACACGCTTCATGTTTATTTTCTTTCCCACCTTCTTTTTATTAAAGATCTGTATGGGCCTTGCCTGGTATGCAAAGCCATTTATCAAAAAGTTAACAAAAAAAAAAAAAAATATCCAATAGCGGAGGAATGAGGGCAATAAATCAATACATTCAGCTCCTGAGCAATGCCGTTCCTCTGGGAGAAAAAGCCTTGGAAAACATATGTAGCTACTGCTGACATCATTAGGAGATGTCTTGGGTGGAATATAAATGTTACGTCTTGGTTTTTTTTACGGGAAGACAATGAACAGACCATCATCTCCCTGAACCTACTGGTGGGCCCTTTCTTAAGAAACTTACAAAACTAGAGACAAATAAAAGACTAAAAAGGACTTCCCAGGGAGGACTGGAAACCATTGGCCTGGAGGTCAACTATTACCAGGAGAGGACTGGAAGCCATTGGCTTGGTGGTGGGGTGTAAATACAACCAACTGTCCCTTTCTTGGTAGGAACAGATTTCTGTGGGCTGAGAAAAGTGTACAATGATCGCTTTGTGGCATGCCTGGCTGTATAGCTGGGGTAACAATCTAGGTTGGGTAATGAATAGGCCATCCCGGCCAACTCCCTGAACCTACCGGTGGGCCCTTTCACAAGAAACAAAACTAGAGACAAATAAAAGACTAAAAAAAAACTTCCCGGTCAGGGAGGACTGGAAACCATTGGCCTGAAGGTCAACTATTACCAGGGGAGGACTGGAAGCCATTGGCTTGGGGTGGGGGGTAAATACAACCAACTGTCCCTTTCTTGGTAGGAACAGATTTCTGTGGGCTGAGAAAAGTGTACAATGATCGCTTTGTGGCATGCCTGGCTGTATAGCTGGGGTAACAATCTAGGTTGGGTACCTGACAGAGGCCAAACTGATGAGAGGGCTCTCCCTTACACCTCCTGTCCTTTTCTCCCACCAAGGTTGATGATAGGGTGTGATAGAAGAACACAGAATGGTTTGGGCATCCAATAGCGGGAATGAGGGCAATGAATCAATACATTCAGCTCCTGTCCTGATCAATGCCGTTCCTCTGGGAGTAAAGCCTTGGAAAACATACAGTATGTAGCTACTGCTGACATCATTAGGAGATGTCTTGAGTGGAATGTTACGTCTTGGTTTTACGGGAAGACAATATAAAGGCCATCCTGGCCAACTCCCTGAACCTACTGGTGGGCCCTTTCACAAGAAACAAAACTAGAGACAAATAAAAGACTAAAAAAGAACTTCCCGGGCAGGGAGGACTGGAAACCATTGGCCTGAAGGTCAACTATTACTAGGGGAGGACTGGAAACCATTGGCCTGAAGGTCAACTATTACTAGGGGAGGACTGGAAACCATTGGCCTGAAGGTCAACTATTACTAGGGGAGGACTGGAAACCATTGGATTTCGGGTAAATACAATTAAGTGGCCCCTTCATGGTAAGAACAGATTTCTGAGAAATATGTGCATGGTGACTTGGTGGCATGACTAGTTGTGTAACCAGGGTAACAATGCAGGTTGGGTATTAACTTGATATTTACCCTGCTTCACTTACCTTATACAGGCCAAACTGATGAGGGGGCTCCTCCTTACACCTCCTGTCCTGTTTTCCCACCAAGGTTGATGATAGGGTGTGATAGAAGAACACAGTGTGGCACAGGCACCTTTAGAAAGTCCTGGCTAACAGAAAAGCTGGACCATGCAAGGAGGCAGAAGCTGAAGAGCAGGAAGGAGTGCCGGATGCCCTCACAGGGCATTTACGTGCAGAAGATTGAACCATGGTCAGGGAAGCAGAGGCCGGCAATGACGTTCCTCTGGGCCTAAAGCCTTAGAAAACATATGTAGCTACAACTGACATCATTAGGTGATGTCCTGGGTAGAATAATAATGTTGTGACTTGGTTTTTACAGGAAGACAATGAACAGACCACCCCAGCCAACTCCCTGAACCTACTGGTGGGCCCAAACCAGTACTGGTGGGCCCAAACTTTGTTTCAGTTTCCCAAAAACAAAACTTGAGACAAATAACAGACAAAAAGCAACTTCTCAGGGAGGACTGGAAACCATTGGCCTTGGGGGGGGGGGGGGGGGGGTAAATAAAAGCAAGTGGTCCTTTCATGGTAGGAACAGATTTCTGTTTTCTTGAGAAGGGGTAATTGCATCTCTCTCCTTTCCCGGGAATTTTTGGGTCCTGCCCCTTGCTGTGGGTCCATAAATACAAGTGGAGAGAATAAGCCAGGGTCATATGGCTTGCTCCGGTTCTGGAGCGCCCTCATGGGAATGGAGGGGAGGGTCTGCTGCACGATGTAGTCCTTCCAGAGCATGTGGGTCACCCACACGCGATTCTTCCTGGAAGCAGGAAACTACCACCAGCAATGGACTTGAACTGGTGGACTTTAATCTTGGAAATATATGAAACTGGGCAGCCATCATTAGTTAGTTCTGTGGACTGTGGACTTTACTGCATGGACTGTACTGTTGAACGTTGCATTAAAGTGTAATCTGCCTGGTCTAAAGTCTGTTCAAAAGGGTGCATGTTGATAGATGGCATATCTACAGAACCGGGCTTCTAACACAGAAGGGGACGAAAAGGAGAAGCTAGAGAGCCACTATGAGAGGGTTAACCATACAGAGGAGTTGGCCAGAAGTCAGGTATAACATGCGCTTCCTATGGGTAACCAGGACTAAGGGGAATGCTATAGCAGCCAGGGAGCGACAGAGTGTTACAGGGCATGGGTGATGGGTTCTTTAGATAGCGAGGGGGGGTCGATGGTCTGAATCCCTCCCTAGCTTTTGGTGCCCCCAGCACATTTGGGACCGAATCCGTAGGTGTTCCATAGGGTTAAGGGGAGGAACTGATGTTGGATGAGAAGACCTTACCCAAAGGGCCTTTTAAATGTAGGGTAGAGGTCAGGGCTCTGTGCAGGACACTGGAGTTCCTCCACACCAAACTGGTCACACCATGTCCTTATGGAGCTGGCTTTATAGACAGGGGCACAATCATTATGGAACAGAAAAGGGTCTTCACCAAACTGTTACCACAAGGTAGGAAGAGCACAATTGTCTACAAAGTCTTTTTATGATGGAGTATTGCCAAGACCCTTTACTGGAGGCACCTAAACTCCACCATTTAGAGGTGGGTCCACAAATCTTGGCCATGAAGGTAGGTGTGATGGTTCGGGATCCACAAACTTTTAGCTATATGGTGGGATCTGCTTCGCCATCTTCTCAAACAGGTTTCCGAAGGAGGCTACAAAAAGCGAGGTCCACTGTTGTAATCTTCAGGTATCCCACCCTGAGAATTGTCATGCAGCCATTGATGGAGTGCAAAGACAGGAAGTGGCGGCTCAGTACCAAGCACATTAAAGTAAAAGTAAAAAAAAAAGGATTTTATTGTAAAATTGTCAACAAAAAATGGTATTCAATATGATACAGTACATATAGTGTACAACGTTATTCAGTTAGGTTACATCTACTTTACGTGTTATCAGCCATGTCTGTTTCCATAGGCTTTAGAAGGAACCCAGGAGCTCCTGTCACCTCCTGTCAGTAGTCTCAGGAGGAGGCATTCACTACCTCACACAACATCCCCCCCCCCCCCCCCACCTCCACCCATCCCAACTATGTTCTAATCTCCAGCATGGGGGGAGTGTGAAATAACTTCCATGCTAATAATAATCTTGTTACACAGATACATTTCCATCAGACACATACAAATGATCCACTTGGCCCCGGGTCCTTTCATGTAAGCCAGCTGAGTGCTTTATGCCTTGGTGAGTAATGATCTCGGAATCTTCTTCCAGAGGCCGATCCTTTCACCTCATCAATCTGGAGGGGTGAAGACACACAGCAGCTCGGGTGACAGGTCCTCTTTACCTGAACCCAATCCATCTCTATGATGGCACCACCAACACATGGCTTCTGAGGCACCCAAACTGACTTAGAGGGGTCCAAACGCCCCTGGGGCTGCTTGTAGAACGTTTGTGCAGTCTGAAGATGAACAGCTAAGGGGGGGGGGGCACCCTTCTGTTTGATGCTTTCTTAGGGAGTTTACCGCCATAATTCATAAGTAGGTCTGCTAAAAGCTTTCTTCCTATCGCTGCCAGAGGGGCCAAACCTGGCAACAGAGCAGATACAGAAGTATCCTTTCCTGCCTAGTATTTCCACCCTTAGGCAGCTGACGATAAATTTTAAGCTTGTATTTTATCCTCCCTGGTTCCTCATCAACGTGCTAACAAAATGTCCATTTTAATTACATAGCTTAATTTACACTCTTCTCTATGCAATGCAGGTAGATCATTGCTGGTGGGAGGGGCCGCAGGCACAGCACCCTGGGGGCAAACTATTGATGGCCATAGGAGCCAACTCCATGGTAATGGAAATGGAGGGGGGGGGGGGGCAATATATTAATGGGCATAGAAGGGAAAATCCATATTAATGGCTATGGGGGGGGGGGGAGGGGGCAACATAGGAGGGCAACTTCATATTAATGGCCATGGAGGGGGCAACATATTAATGGCCATAAGAGGCCAACTCCATTGTAATGGCCATGGGGGGGGGGGGGGGGGCATGCTCATGAGTGTGTGGCAACCAATTATCTAATCTATAACTTCATTATATGTGGACACCTGACCGTCACACTTTCATGAAACTTGTTGGATGTCCAATTCCAAAGCCATGTCTATTAATATGTTGCCGCCCCACCATGGCCATTAATATGTTGCCATCCCACATGATCATTCATATGGAGTTGGTCTCCTATGGCCATTAATATGAAGTTGCCCTTCTATGGCCATTCATATTTTTCCTCCCCCATGGCCAATAATATGGAGTTGCCCTCCTATGGCTATTAATATGTTGCCCCCTCCTTGGCATATTAATGGCAATGGGAGGGCAACTCCATGTTAATGGCCATGGGGGGGGGGGCAACATATTAATGGCCATAGGAGAGCAACTCCATATTGATGACCATGAGGAGGGCAACATATTAATGGCTAAATAAGGCCAACTTTATATTAATGGCCATAGGAGGGTGACTCCTTATTAATGCCAATGAGAAGGGGAACATATCAATGGCCATAGGAGACCAACTCCACATTAATGGTCATGAAGGGGGGGGGGTCAACATATTAATGGCCATAGGAGGCCATCTCCACATTAATGGCCTGGGGGGGGACATAATAATGATCATAGGAGGGCCAATCCATATAATGGCCATAGGGGGGAGTAACATATTAATGGCCATAGGAGGGAAACTCCATATTAATGGCCATGAGGAGGGCAACATATTAATGGCCAGATGAGGTCAACTTCTTATTAATGGCCATGGTGGGCAACATATCAATGGCCATAAGAGACCAACTCCATATTAATGGCCATGAGTGGGGCAACATATTAATGACCATAGGAGAGCAACTCCATATTAATAGCCATGAGGAGGGCAACATATTAATGGCCAAATGAGGCCAACTTCATATTAATGGCCATAGTGGGGCAACATAATAATGGCCAAATGAGGCCAACTTCATATTAATGGCCATAGTGGGGCAACATAATAATGGCCAAATGAGGCCAACTTCATATTAATGGCCATGGTGGGGCAACATATTAATGACCAGAGAAGGCCAACATAATATTAATGGCCACAGTGGGGCAACATATTAATGGCCAGAAGAGGCCAACTTCATATTAATGACCATAGGAGGGAAACTCCATATTAATGAGCAAGGAGGGGGCAACATATTAATGGCCATGAGAGGCCAACTCCATTGTAATGACTATGGGGGGAGGAGGGGGGACATATTAATGGCCATAGGAGGGCAACTCCATATTGATGGCCATGGGGGGCAACCTAATATTTTTGCCCGTGAGGAGGGCAACATATTAATTGCCAAATGAGGCCAACTTCATATTAATGGCCATGGTGGGGCAACATATTAATGGCCAGAGAAGGCCAACATAATATAAATGGCCATGGTGGGGCAACATATTAATGGCCAGAAGAGGCCAACCTTCATAATAATGGCCATGGTGGAAGGCAACATAATAATGGCCATAGGAGGGCAACTCCATATTAATGGCCATTTGGGGGGGGGGGGCAACATATCAATGGCCATAGGAGGGCAATTCCATATTAATGGCCAAAGAGGGGGAACATATTAATGGCCATGAGAGGCCAACTCCATATTAATGGCCGGGGGGGGGGCAACATATTAATGGCCAGAGAAGGCCAACATAATATTAATGGCCATAGTGGGGCAACATATTAATGGCCAGAAAAGGCCAACTTCATATTAATGGTCATGGTGGAAGGCAACATATTAATGGCCATAGGAAGGCAACTCCATATTAATGGCCAAGGAGGGGACAACATATTAATGGCCAGAAAAGGCCAACTTCATATTAATGGTCATGGTGGAAGGCAACATATTAATGGCCATGGGAAGGCAACTCCATATTAATGGCCAAGGAGGGGACAACATATTAATGGGACATGAGAGGCCAACTCCATATTAATAGCCATTGGGGGGGGGGCACTTATTAATGGCCATAGGAGGGCAACTTCATATTAATGGCCATGGGGGAGGAAAAATATGAATGGCCATAGAAGGGCAACCTTATATTAATGGCCATGGTGGGCGGCAACATATTAATGGCCATGGCTTTGGAATTGGACATCCAACAAGGTGTGACGGTCAGGTGTCCACATAAAATGAAGTTATAGATTAAGATAATTGGTTGCCACACATTCATGAGCACAATCATGACATCAGACAAAGGGAATGTAAAAAAGCAAACAAATGAAGTTAATTCGGGGCAACAAACAAAGGCGTCTAGTTTGGACATCTCATAGATGCGAAGTGAACGGTAAAATAAGGTTGTAAGAAGAACTTCTGGTATCTCTCGTTATCCCAGCCAAGTCTTTGTTTCCTTTAACTCACCGAGTGTTCCCGCCGCTCTCCAATGTTTTTGACAGCCTGGAATTCATCGCCGCTTAGCACAAGATACAAGATTTAATTGCCAAGAGATACGGAATAATAAATACGAGTTCCACAGGAGTGAAAACCAGCAAGTATTTTCTATTAAACAGTTTATTGTAGTTTTTAGAAGGTGCGTGGTTTTTTTTTTTTGTTTTGTTTTTTTTTTTTTTTTTTAATCTGAAACAGACAATTATTTCTCTAGTTCTGATTTGAGAAATAATATAAAAGTGGTTCAATACAGAATTAGAAAAGAAAAACAGATCATTTTTATTGATTACATTCTATCTATACAGTGATTGGCACCATTCACAGACGGGCAAAGGGCTAAATTGCCAAATTTCTTTACTATCTGCGATATTATAAATTGTACGTGTAGCCAACACTTTTGCTTTAGTGCATTGGGGGTGCTCAACCCGTGGGCCTCCAGCTGTTGCGAAACTACAACTCCCATCGTGCCTCTACCAATGCTTGCAACCTTCAGCCTTTGCAATGCCTCATGGGACTTGTAGTTCCACAACAGCTTGGAGGGTGTCCTACAGGTTGAGCACACACGTTTTATTGTCAGATAAAGAAAGGAAGGGCTAAAACCCTTTTTGCTGTCCGTTTTTTTCCCATTGGGGAAATTTACCTTCACTTCCTGTCCCGTCCCAAAAAAACAGGAAGTGACAGGAAATCCCTCACAAGGCGAGGGAATCCTGGTGTGTCACCTGAACTGGTGTCCCCATTAGAAGATTTCCCCTCCATTCCGGTTCTGGGGACAAACCAACTTTTTTTATTTTCTTTTACTGTATATATATATATATATTTATTTTCATTTGCATTTTTGTAGTCCCGATGAAGGGGAAGTTGTTCCCCTAAACGCGTCAGCTTTTTGTATTCGATCATCTGGTGAAGGTAAGGTAAGTTTTCTAGAACTCATTTTGACCCGGCGTTCTCGATACCTTTTCTAACTTCCTAAATATTTGACGCGCAATATCTGTATCCGCAAATCAGAGCGATATATTTCTTAGCGGAATATTTTTCCTCGCGGTGCCCTCACATAGAAGAGACGTCTTGGCTCCTCTCAGACGCCGTCTACCTGTACGCCGGGTATTAATATGTACGTCTTCTCATGTACCGTGTTTTACATCTCAGACGGGAGACGGATCCGAAGGGTTTTCCATTAATATTCTGATTGTTTTTTGTTTTTTTTTTTCAGAATGTCAGAGCGAGTTAATGCGATTTGATCTCTGTTTTCTTAGCCATATAAAAAGGGACCTCAATCACATTCCGACAGCAAAAAGTCAATGGGAATAAACTCAGGCGCCCAGAACAGCAATAAATGAAAAGCAATTTCAGGACTGCTGAACACGCCGGGAGCAGAAAACGTCCGTCCCGGGATCCCCTCCTCCACCACTTCACTTTCACAAGGACGTCGGCAAGTGAAGACGACTTACAAATGATATTGGAGACCTCCCTGGACATCACGTCTTCTTCATCCACCAATGCCGCGCTCACCGCGACGCACTACAGAAACAGCGACCTTAAAAGAGGAACGGTCCCCTTTTAATATACAGCATTAACCATTTCCCACCAAGGCCTGGTGTCCCTTTAACTGGACTATTACGCCGGGGGTGAGGGGGACGGGAAGGTCCTCCTGATTCATAAGACTACTTTCTGTGGCTGTCACAGTGGTCACATGATCAGGAGCCGGTCCTACTGGCTCCTAATCATTCCTAGAGACCCGGAGCTGTCATGGTGGTCACATGATCAGGAGCCGGTCCTACCGACTCCTAATCATTCCTAGAGACCGGGAGCTATCACAGTGGTCACATGATCAGGAGCAGGCCCTGCTGGCTCCTAATCATTCCTAGAGACCCGGAGCTGTCACGGTGGTCACATGATCAGGAGCCGGTCTTGCCAAATCCTAAACATTCCTAGAGACCAGGAGCTGTCATTATGGTCACATGATCAGGAGCTGGGCCTGCCGACTTCTAAACATTCCTAGCATCCGGGAGTTGTCATGGTGGTCACATGAGCAGGAGCTGGTCCTGCCGACTCCTAATCATTCCTAGAGTCCGGGAGCTGTCATGGTGGCCACATGATCAGGAGCCGGTCTTGCCGAATCCTAAACATTACTAAAGCTCGGGAGCTGTCATGGTGATCAATGATTGAGAGTCAGTCCTACCGGCTCCTGATCATTCCTAGAGACCCGGAGCTGTCACAGTGGTCACATGATCAGGAGCCAGTCCTGCCGACTCCTAAACATTTCTAGAGACCGGGAGCTGTCATGGTGGTCACATGATGGAGAGTCAGTCCTGTTGGTTACTGGTGATTCCTAGAGGCAAAAAGCTGCATAGTGGCCACATGATCAAAAGGCTGTCCCACTGGCTCCTGATCATTCCTAAAGAGCAGGAGCTGTCACGGTGGTCACATGATTGGGAGCTGTTCCCATCGGATTCTGATCATTCCTGGAAACAAGGAGCTAGAATACAGGATTTCGATGCATTTTCTTACATCAGTGTCCCCATCACACTTCCCTCTTACATCAGTGTGCCCATTAGAGTTCCCCCTTACATCAGTGTCCCCATCACACTTCCCTCTTACATCAGTGTCCTCATCACACTTCCCTCTTACATCGGTGTCCCCATCAGAGTTCCCCCTTACATCAGTGTCCTCTTCGCACTTCCCTCTTACATCAGTGTCCCCATCAGAGTTCCCCCTTACATCAGTGTCCCCATCAGAGTTCCCCCTTACATCAGTGTCCCCATCAGAGTTCCCCCTTACATCAGTGTCCCCATCAGAGTTCCCCCTTACATCAGTGTCCCCATCAGAGTTCCCCCTTACATCAGTGTCCCCATCAGAGTTCCCCCTTACATCAGTGTCCTCATCAGAGTTCCCCCTTACATCAGTGTCCCCATCAGAGTTCCCCCTTACATCAGTGTCCCCATCAGAGTTCCCCCTTACATCAGTGTCCCCATCAGAGTTCCCCCTTACATCAGTGTCCCCATCAGAGTTCCCCCTTACATCAGTGTCCCCATCAGAGTTCCCCCTTACATCGGTGTCCTCATCAGAGTTCGCCCTTACATCTGTGTCCTCATCACACTTCCCCCTTACATCAGTGTCCCCATCAGAGTTCCCCCTTACATCGGTGTCCTCATCAGAGTTCGCCCTTACATCAGTGTCCTCATCACACTTCCCTCTTACATCAGTGTCCTCATCACACTTCTCCCTTACATCAGTGTCCCCATCAGAGTTCCCCCTTACATCAGTGTCCTCATCACAGTTCCCCCTTACATCAGTGTCCCCATCAGAG
Source organism: Lithobates clamitans (assembly GCA_037952925.1). NCBI lineage: Eukaryota > Metazoa > Chordata > Amphibia > Anura > Ranidae > Lithobates > Lithobates clamitans. The sequence continues at coordinate 99,302 of JBBGZY010001360.1, read as the reverse complement.
TTCCCCCTTACATCAGTGTCCTCATCACACTTCCCCCTTACATCAGTGTCCCCATCAGAGTTCCCCCCTTACATCAGTGTCCTCATCACACTTCTCCCTTACATCAGTGTCCCCATCAGAGTTCCCCCTTACATCAGTGTCCCCATCAGAGTTCCCCCTTACATCAGTGTCCCCATCAGAGTTCCCCCTTACATCAGAGTCTCTATCACACTTCCTTCTTACATCAGTGTCCCCATCAGAGTTCCCCCTTACATCAGTGCCCCCATCAGAGTCCCCCCTTACATCAGTGCCCCCATCAGAGTTCTCCCTTACATCAGTGTCCTCATCAGAGTTCCCCCCTTACATCAGTGTCCTCCTCACACTTCCCCCTTACATCAGTGACCCTATCAGAGTCCCCCCTACATCAGTGTCCCCATCAGAGTTCCCCCCTTACATCAGTGTCCTCCTCACACTTCCCCCTTACATCAGTGACCCTATCAGAGTCCCCCCTACATCAGTGTCCTCATTAGAGTTCTCCCTTACATCAGTGTCCCCATCAAAGTTCCCCTCTTACATCACTGTCCCCATCACAGTTCCCCCTTACATCAGGATCTCCATCAGAGTTCCCCCTTACATCAGTGTCCTCATCAGAGTTCTCCCCTACTTCTGGGTCACCCACCCCAGACTGACATCCTCCAATCAAGGCATTTTCATATTTGCATAACTCCTCCCACTAATTGCATCAGGACTGAGGGCTTTTTCAGAGGAGTACCGAAGAAGGATGCTGTGATGTTTTCAGTAAGCTATGTACAGCCCCCTGCTGGCCCCTCCCACCAACTGTGATCTGCCTGCATTGCATGGAGAAGCACAGAGACCCAGTGATGACATCACTGGTTCTAAAATATGATACATAATAAAAACTTAATTCAACTTAATGATTAAAAATTGATGAGGGGGGGAGGGAGGAACCAGGGAAGGGAAAATATAATCAGATTAAACTTCAACTTTAATGGAGGTGACTTCAGCTTTGATCCAACTCTTTTTTATATTTAGTTTTGTATGGAGTAGATGAGGCTTTTATTTCCCTTTGTGCCCTCGGTGGGGGGATTTCCCTCATTATCTAATACGTTTCTTTGTATGGTAGACGTAGGATGGGGCCTACAGTGATTGCGGCACGCTAATGACGCAACGCACAGGACGGAGATTTAGCTGGTAATCATTACCTGCCAGAAAACTCACAATGCCTCCGAAGCCCACCACTCCACTAAAAGGAACCATGCTTCACCCCCCCCCCACACACACACTCGTCATACATCAGACCTATTTTCATACCTATCTGCAGTCAGGTTGTTCTATAAAATCGCCTCCAGATGCCTGAAAATTATGACAAATTAACTATCTAGTGAGCAAGAATCTGCATCTGGCCTCAAGCAACGCAAAAAAAAAAAAAAAACTTCAAAGCATTTTTGTCTGCTATTAACAAAAAAAAAAAAGAAGCCCCATTGGTGGTGATCATCATTTTCTCCATCAAGTGGGGGGTAATAAGGGCCCCGGTTCGTGCGACGCGCGGTCATACAAAGGGCCTAGCAAGAGTTGCGATTCTATCACAGGAATCTAGATAAATAGAGACGTATGGGATGGTCCTACCAAGACTTACGGGACAGAAGGAGGAAGTATTAATCAAAGTGGAAGTGTAATACAGTCACGGAACAGAGGCAGCTATTAAAATAATATAAAAAAAAAAAAGGGCGGCCCTCAGTTCAACCAAAGTCCAGAGAAAAGCCGGTGATTTAGGTGTGCATGTCCACCATGTGCTTCCAATTTGCAGTCACTTCCTCTGTTTTTATTATCCGGTTGTTCATGGCGATCATCATCGGAGGGTCCAGCGGACCCCGTCTAGGTCAGAGCCGTACGGCAGGATGCTACATACGTCGTGCCTCCTGTAGAATGTTGCCTGCCTCGCTTTGTGATGTCATTTTATTAATCCATCTGGACGTTGGGGGTTTACATAATAAATGGCCAACCCCCCATAGATAGGTTGCATAGCTGTGTGTAGCACAGCTGGAGCTCAGGCATTGACATGGGAAGGAAAATGAAACATACAGTTTCAGGATATGGAACAGATTGGAAGAGTGGAAGTGATAACTGGGAACACACTTTGTGATTTTTTTTTCGGTGTAGAGGAGGTGATAGGAGCCGGTACATCTGATAGCAGAGTGTGAAGAAGAAGACAATCCAGAAGAAGAGGATCCCGGTACATCTGATAGAAGAGTGTGAAGAAGAAGAGGAACCCAAAGAAGAGGATCCCGGTACATCTGATAGAGTGTGAAGAAGAAGAGGAACCCAAAGAAGAGGATCCCGGTACATCTGATAGCAGAGTGTGAAGAAGAAGAGGAACCCAAAGAAGAGGATCCCGGTACATCTGATAGCAGAGTGTGAAGAAGAAGAGGAACCCAAAGAAGAGGATCCCGGTACATCTGATAGCAGAGTGTGAAGAAGAAGAGGAACCCAAAAAAGAGGATCCCAGTACATCTGATAGCAGAGTGTGAAGGAGAGGAACCCAAAAAAGAGGATCCCGGTACATCTGATAGCAGAGTGTGAAGGAGAGGAACCCAAAGAAGAGGATCCCGGTACATCTGATAGCAGAGTGTGAAGAAGAAGAGGAACCCAAAGAAGAGGATCCCGGTACATCTGATAGCAGAGTGTGAAGAAGAAGAGGAACCCAAAGAAGAGGATCCCGGTACATCTGATAGCAGAGTGTGAAGAAGAATAGAATCCAGAAGAAAAGGATCCTGATACATTTAATAGCAGAGTGTGACGAAGAAGAGGAACCCAAAGAAGAGGATCCCGGTACATCTGATAGCAGAGTGTGAAGAAGAAGAGGAACCCAAAGAAGAGGATCCCGGTACATCTGATAGCAGAGTGTGAAGAAGAAGACGAACCCAAAGAAGAGGATCTCAGTACATCTGATAGCAGAGTGAGAAGAAGAGGAGGAACCCAAAGAAGAGGATCCCGGTACATCTGATAGCAGAGTGTGAAGAAGAATAGAATCCAGAAGAAAAGGATCCTGATACATTTAATAGCAGAGTGTGACGAAGAAGAGGAACCCAAAGAAGAGGATCCCGGTACATCTGATAGCAGAGTGTGAAGAAGAAGACGAACCCAAAGAAGAGGATCCCGGTACATCTGATAGCAGAGTGTGAAGAAGAAGAGGAACCCAAAGAAGAGGATCCCGATACATCTGATAGCAGAGTGTAAAGAAGAAGAGAATCCAGAAGAAAAAGATCCCGGTACATCTAAGTAACACAGTGTGAAGAAGAAGAGGAACCCCAAGAAGAGGATCCCGGTACATCTGATAGCAGAGTGTCAAGAAGAAGAGGAACCCAAAGAAGAGGATCCCGGTACGTCTGATAGCAGAGTGTGATGAAGAGAAACCCAAAGAAGAGGATCCCGGTACATCTGATAGCAGAGTGTGAAGAAGAAGAGAATCCAGAAGAAAAGGATCCCGGTACATCTAGTAACACAGTGTGAAGAAGAAGAGGAACCCAAAGAAGAGTATCCCGGTACATCTGATAGCAGAGTGTGAAGAAGAAGAGGAACCCAAAGAAGAGGATCCCGGTACATCTGATAGCAGAGTGTGATGAAGAAGAGAATCCAGAAGAAAAGGATCCCGGTACATCTGATAGCAGAGTGTGAAGAAGAAGAGGATCCAGAAGAAAAAGATCCCGGTACATCTAGTAACACAGTGTGATGAAGAAGAGGATCCAGAAGAAAAGGATCCAGGTACATCTAGTAACACAGTGTGAAGAAGAAGAGGATCCAGAAGAAAAAGATCCCGGTACATCTAGTAACACAGTGTGAAGAAGAAGAGGAACCCAAAGAAGAGGATCCCGATACATCTGATAGCAGAGTGTGATGAAGAAGAGGATCCAGAAGAAAAGGATCCAGGTACATCTAGTAACACAGTGCGAAGAAGGAGAGGAACCCAAAGAAGAGGATCCCGGTACATCTGATAGCAGAGTGTGAAGAAGGAGAGGAACCCAAAGAAGAAGATCCCGGTACATCTGATAGCAGAGTGTGAAGAAGAAGAGGAACCCAAAGAAGAGGATCCCGATACATCTGATAGCAGAGTGTGAAGAAGAAGAGGAACCCAAAGAAAAGGATCCCGGTACATCTAAGTAACATAGTGTGAAGAAGAAGAGGAATTCAAAGAAGAGGATCCGATACATCTGATAGCAGAGTGTGACGAAGAAGAGAATCCAGAAGAAAAGGATCCCGGTACATCTAGTAACACAGTGTGAAGAAGAAGAGGAACCCAAAGAAAAGGATCTTGGTACATCTAAGTAACATAGTGTGAAGAAGAAGAGGAATTCAAAGAAGAGGATCCCAGTACATCTGATAGCAGAGAGTGAAGAAGAAGAGGATCCAGAATATTAGGATCCCAGTACATCTAATAAAACACTGTTATGAAGAAGAGGATCCCAGTATTCTAATAGCAAAGTGTGAAGAAGAAGAAGAGGATCCTGGTACATCTATACACACAGTGTGAAGAAGAAAAGGATCCCGAAGAAGAGGAACACTGTACATACAGTATATTAGCACAGTGTGAAGAAGAAGAGGATCCCGGTACATCTATTAGCACAGTGTGAAGAAGAGGATCCCAAAGAAGAGGAGCCCTGTACATCTAATTGCACAGTGTGAAGAAGGAAAGAGTCCCAAAGAGGAGGATCCCGGTACATCTATTAGCACAGTGTGTAGAAGAAGAGGATCCTGAAGAAGATGATCCTGGTACATCTAGTGAGGAAGAATAGGATCCTGATAAATCTAATGGCACAGTGTGAAGAAGAGGATTCCAAAGAAGAGGAACCCTGTACATCTCATGGCACAGTGTAAAGAAGAAAAGAATCCAAAAGAAGAGGACCCCAGTACATCTATTAGTACAGTGTGAAGAAGAAGAGGATCCTGGAAGAAGAGGAACCCAGTACATAAAATAGCACAGTGTGAAGAAGAAGAGGATCCCAAAGAAGAGGAACCCTGTACATCTAATAGCACAGTGTGAAGAAGAAAAGGATCCAAAAGAAGAGGACCCCAGTACGTGTGAAGAAGAAGAGAATCCTGGAAAAGAGGAACCCTGTAAATCTAATCACACAGTTTGAAGAAGAGGAGGATCCTGGTAAATCTAATAGCACAGTGTGAAGAAGAGGATCCTGGTACATCTAATAGCACACTGTGAAGAAGAAGAAGATCCTGGAAGAAGAGGATCCCAGTACATAAAATAGCACAGTGTGAAGAAGAAGAGGATCCCAAAGAAGAGGAACCCTGTAAATCTAATCACACAGTGTGAAGAAGGAGAGGATCCCGGTACATCTAATAGCACAGTGTGAAGAAGAAGATGATCCTGAAGAAGAGGATTCCGAAGAAGAGGATCCTAGTACATCTAATGGCACAGTGTGAAGAAGAGGATCCCGGTAAATCTAATAGCACAGTGTGAAGAAGAAAAGGAACCCTGAAGAAGAGGATCCCAAAGAGGATGATCCTAATACATTTAATAGCTTATATGAGGAAGAGTTTTCTTTTTTAAGCTAATTTCAGCAAAATCAAAATTATTTTTTTACATTGCAAGTTTGGTGAAATTGTTGACTTGTTGGTGAAATCTCAGCCCTTATAAAAACATTGGTTTGATTAATTTGTTTGAACATCAACTTTCACCAATATTTCCATGACTGGTTTCCAAAGTCTACTTCATATCGTTCAATCACACCGTAGATCTCTTTCAATAAAATTCCTTTCATATGTCCACATTTATTTCAGACCTCTGTGGCCTAGTGAGGATTGGCTAAACTGTACCAATGACTCTAGCCCTGTTGGTATACCTAACCCTAATGTTAACCTCTAACTCTAACCCTCTTGCTCAGAACTGGATTTGTCAATATGGAATATGGCAACCTTGGCCAACAAAGCCATGTCACACAATGGCTTTTATGGGGAAGCTTTTTTTTAAATTTTATTAAGCTATCTTCAGCAAAGTCAAAACTATTATTTTCACATTGCAGGTTTGGTGAAATTGCTGCTCTATAAAAATCTAACCCAAACCTTAACCCTAACCCTGAATTTTTTGAATGACAATTTCCACCAATATTTCCAAGGCTGGTTTCCAACCGGTCAATCAGACCCTTATGAAAAGATTTCTTTGATGAAGTTTTTGAATGGCAACTTCCACCAATATTTCCATGATTGGTTTCCAACCGACCAATCAAACCCTTATAAAAATATTTGTTTGATGGATTTTTTTGAATGGCAACTTCCACCAACATTTCCATGAGTGGTTTCCAATCAAACTCTTATAAAAAGATTTCCTTGGTTAATTTTTTGAATGGCAACTTCCACCAATATTTCCATGAGTGGTTTCGAAGCCGGCCAATCAAACCCTTATGAAAAGATTTCTTTGATGAAGTTTTTGAATGGAAACTTCCACCAATATTTCTATGATTGGTTTCCAACCGACCAATCAAACCCTTATAAAAATATTTGTTTGATGGATTTTTTTGAATGGCAACTTCCACCAACATTTCCATGAGTGGTTTCCAATCAAACTCTTATAAAAAGATTTCCTTGGTTAATTTTTTGAATGGCAACTTCCACCAATATTTCCATGAGTGGTTTCGAAGCCGGCCAATCAAACCCTTATGAAAAGATTTCTTTGATGAAGTTTTTGAATGGAAACTTCCACCAATATTTCTATGATTGGTTTCCAACCGACCAATCAAACCCTTATAAAAATATTTGTTTGATGGATTTTTTTGAATGGCAACTTCCACCAACATTTCCATGAGTGGTTTCCAATCAAACTCTTATAAAAAGATTTCCTTGGTTAATTTTTTGAATGGCAACTTCCACCAATATTTCCATGAGTGGTTTCGAAGCCAGTCAATCAAACCCTTATGAAAAGATTTCTTTGATGAAGTTTTTGAATGGAAACTTCCACCAATATTTCCATGAATGGTTTCCAATCAAACCCTTATAAAAAGATTTCCTTGTTTTAATATTTGAATGGCAACTTCCACCAAAATTTCCATGGGTGGTTTCCAACCAGCCAATCAAACCCAAACAGCTAGTTTTACACTTGCTTCAAAACAAGGCCTTCAGACAGGCTTTGTTAAAGCTCCCTGAACACCAGTCAAAGCTCCTGTCACTAAATAAAATGGTTAGCTTACAGTCCTGTTTACACCTTGCTTTTGCTTTGCTTTGGCTTCATTTCAAAAATTAAACCCCATGTTGAGTTGAGTTGAGTGGTATCTTGATCTAGCGCGGTCTTACCCCCGAAGGGTCTCGACGCGCTTGGCGGAGGCCAAAAAAAACCCCCCAGGGGCCAGGAGGAGACAGCAGCAGGAAAGCAGCATGAAAAATGGAACCAGAAAGGCTACGCAGGAAAGGCTTGTGTGAAAAGCCAAGTCTTCAATTTCCTGCGAAAGATCAGGATGGTAGGGGCCTCCTGGAGCTTTAGTGGTTCTTCAAAGCGTCTTCAAAGCCTCCATAGAAGTCTACGGCAAAGATCGCTTGAAGCCCCACTGAAGCCCCACCGAAGCCTCACCAAAGCCCCATGAAGCCCCACCAAAGCCCCACCAAAGGCTCATGGAAGCCCCACCGGAGCCTCATGGAATCCTTTATGGAAGCACCAAGCAAAGGCAAGGTGTAAACATGACTGTAAGCTGACCATTTTATTGAGCGACAGGAGCTTTGACTGGCGCTCAGAGAGCTTGGACAAAGCGTGTCCTCAGCCTCGTTTCGAAGCAAAGTGTAAACTAGCCCTTCTGAAAAGATTTCTGTGATTAATTTTTTTTTTTTTTAAATAGCAACTTCCACCAATATTTTCATGAGTGGTTTCCAACCGACCAATCAAACCCTTCTATAAAAATAATTCTTTGATGAATTTTTTTGGAAGGGCGACTTCCACCGATATTTCCACGACTGGGTTTCCAGCCGTCTGGTCACGGCATAAATTTCATCTCCGTACAATTCCTCCCCCGTATGTTCACGTGTATGTTTTACCCCTGTGGTCCGGTGAGGATTGGCCAAACTCATAGCAGACATCTGTTCTTCAGAAGGTTTTTTTTTTTTTCTCCTTCTGAGGGTTTGTAAATCGTCAGAGCTGTCCGTGTTCATCTGTCCGCCATGTAAGAGTGTTAGAAGAAAAGGTGCACATGATACGGCGCAGTGCCGAAAGGCCCAGAGGAAAGAGCTGTCTGAATGGAATGACTGTTGGATGCTGACTTAAGATATTTTTTTTTTGTGCAAAGTAAGTCCATGTGGGACTTCGGGTCACAGAGGAGATGGGCAGAACAGCTTGTTTCGTTTTACACTCGAGGCGGGGACGGCACCGGCGTGATGGATACGTTCGGCGTCCGCCTGTGAAGGCATTAAACAAGAACATATAAGCAACTTTAATGACCCTCTTCTGCTTCTATTACCATTGTCTAAGAGTAATGTATCCCTGACACCAAACGTCCAAACCCAATGGTCCCATATAAACGCAACTCTGAATATTCAACAGCCCCCCTGTCCATGGGGGGGGGGGGATAAAAAAAAAAGAAGAAAATTCTCGCACCGCGAGAATAAAAAGCGAGGAAGTGGCGTGATACAGCTCAAAGATATAGATTTATATTTTACAAGACATCTCTTAGTTCTTGGCAGGCGGACAGGAATATGATTTGTGCGGAATAGTTATCGTGCATTATGTAGAAACTGCAGAACAATAAGAAAAGCAAAACTCATGGTTTAGTTATTATACTTTGGACGCCATTCAGACCCGGGGCGACGGCGGGAAGTGCGGGGTTAAGTGAGCGATCGATGCGAACGCTTCTGCCGAAATCTGATTTTTTTGGGGTTGGTTGGGATGATGAAATCAGGTGCATCCTGTCTTTTGGCTCTGTCTTTTATTTTTTTAGGTCTGATCTTTCTCTTATGGAGGTGAGCTGAAGTTTATTTCATCGCCCATTGTTCTATGAATAATTGCATTTTTTTTTTTTTTCCGTTCCATATATCACAAATTTTTTTTTTAAAGGGCAAGAAAGCTAACCTCAATTTTAAGTCGTGCTTCTCCCCTCCCAGTCCTGACCCCCCCCCCCCCCCCCCCGTTCCCCTGCTATTTAAAAAAAAAATAAAAATACATTTTATACTTATCGCTCAATAGAAGTAAACTCATACTGAGCAACAATTGCTTGCCATTGTATTTTTTTTTAATTTAATTTGTATTTTAAATATTATTTTTAATTAATAGTATTTTAATATTTTTTTTATAATAATAATAAATATTTTATATTATTATAATATAAATATAAATAAAGAAATGTTATATATTTTTAAAGAAAGAAATGTTTTTAGTTTTTTTTTATTATTCATGTAGTCTTTATTTCAAAATTTGTTTCCTTTTTTTTTTAAAGGGCAAGAAAGCTAACCTCAATTTTAAGTCATGCTTCTCCCCTCCCAGTCCTGAGCCCCCCCCCCCCCGCCCCCTGTTCCCCTGCTATTTAAAAAAAAAATAAAAATACATTTTATACTTACCGCTTAATAGAAGTAAACTTAAACTGAGCAACATTTGCTTGCCATTGTATTTTTTTTGTTTAATTTAATATGTATTTTAAATATTATTTTTAATTAATTATATTTTAATAATTTTATTAGAATAAAAAATGTTGTTATTTTTTTATTATTCATGTAGTCTTTATTTGAAGATTTTTTCCTTTTTTTTTTAAAGGGCAAGAAAGCTAACCTCAATTTTAAGTCATGCTTCATGCTTCTCCCCTCCCAGTCCTGACCCCCCCCCCCCCCCCCTGTTCCCCTGCTATTTAAAAAAAAAAAAAATACATTATTTTATACTTATTGCTCAATAGAAGTAAACTCAAACTGAGCAACATTTGCTTGCCATTGTATTTTTTTTTTAAATGTAATATGTATTTTAAATATTATTTTTAATTAATTATATTTTAATAATTTTATTAGAATAAAAAATGTTGTTTTTTTTTTATTATTCATGTAGTCTTTATTTGAAGATTTTTTTTCCTTTTTTTTTTAAAGGGCAAGAAAGCTAACCTCAATTTTAAGTCGTGCTTCTCCCCTCCCAGTCCTGACCCCCCCCCCCCCCCCCGCCGCCCCCTGTTCCCCTGCTATTTAAAAAAAAAATAAAAATACATTTTATACTTACCGCTCAATAGAAGTAAACTTAAACTGAGCAACATTTGCTTGCCATTGTATTTTTTTTTTAAATGTAATATGTATTTTCAATATTATTTTTAATTAATTATATCTTAATAATTTTATTATAATAAAAAATTTTGTTATTTTTTTATTATTCATGTAGTCTTTATTTGAAGATTTTTTTCCTTTTTTTTTAAAGGGCAAGAAAGCTAACCTCAATTTCAAGTCATGCTTCTCCCCTCCCAGTCCTGACCACCCCCATCCCCCCTCCCCCCCCATTCCTCTGCTATTTAAAAAAAAAGACATTATTATTTTTATTATTCATGTAGTCTTTATTTAATTTTTTTTTCCTTTTTTTTTAAAGGGCAAGAAAGCTAACCTCAATTTTAAGTCGTGCTTCTCCCCTCCCAGTCCTGACCACCCCCATCCCCCCCCCCCCCATTCCTCTGCTATTTAAAAAAAAAAATACATTATTATTTTTATTATTCATGTAGTCTTTATTTAAATTTTTTTTTTCCTTTTTTTTTAAAGGGCAAGAAAGCTAACCTCAATTTTAAGTCGTGCTTCTCCCCTCCCAGTCCTGACCACCCCCAACCCCCCCCCCCCCCCCCCCCCGTTCCTCTGCTATTTAAAAAAATTAAAAATACATTATTTTATACTTATTGCTCAATAGAAGTAAACTCAAACTGAGCAACATTTGCTTGCCATTGTATTTTTTTTAAAATTTAATATGTATTTTAAATATTATTTTTAATTAATTATATTTTAATAATTTTATTAGAATAAAAAATGTTGTTATTTTTTTATTATTCATGTAGTCTTTATTTGAATTTATTTTTCCTTTTTTTTTTAAAGGGCAAGAAAGCTAACCTCAATTTTAAGTCATGCTTCTCCCCTCCCAGTCCTGACCAACACCCCCCCCACCCCCCCCCCACCCCCCCCCCCGCCGTTCCCTGCTATTTACAGTAAAAAAAATTAAAATACATTTTATACTTATCGCTCAATAGAAGTAAACTCAAATTGAACAACATTTGCTTGCCATTGTGTTTTTTTTATTTAATTTGTATTTTAAGTATTATTTTTAATTAATTGTATTTTAATAATTTTATTAAAATAAAGAAATTTTTTTTTTTTTTTCTATTATTTATGTAGTCTTTATTTGAAAATTTTTAAAGGGCAAGAAAGCTTCCCATTCCTGACACCCCCCCCCATTCCCCTGCTATTTAAAAAAAAAAAATACATTTTATACTTATCGCTCAATAGAAGTAAACTCAAACTGAGCAATGTTTGCTTGCCATTGTTTTTTTTTTTTATTTAATTGTATTTTTAATCATTTTTATTATAATAATAATACATATTATAATAGTATAATATAAATATAAATAAAGAAATGTTATATATTTTTTTTATTATTCATGTAGCCTTTATTTGAAAATTTTCCCCTTTTTACAAACACATTCTTTCAATCCATTTGTCTTAAAAATATATTCATATTTTTATTATTGTTATTTATTATTATTAATTCGTTACGTTAATTTCGTTTAGATACGGCATTCGTTATAAAGGATCATTCGTAACTTCGGACAAATTCGTATTCGTTACCTTCACTAACAGCCAAATTTGAAAGGAAATTCCAACACCTATTTATAGTTATTTATAAAATTATAATAATTTATAATTTATTAGTTAGTAATAGTTAAGTTATTATTAGTTAGTTACTATTTCAGATTTATGGAAATTTTCGGGTTTTCTGATTTTTCCTAATTTCCGAATCACTGAATTCTCGAATATACAAATTTTTTATAATATTCATATTTTAAAAATATTTATTTAATTAATTATTAATAATATTAATATTATTATTTATTTAAAAATTAATTAAACAGGTTTTCTTTAATGCGGATATTTCCGAATGAACGAATTTGTCGAAATTCGTAAAAAAAAAAAAAAAACGAAACAAATTGCGCGTGTCTAATACACGTGCTCCAGCGTGGCATCTCTCAGGGTTGGGTCTCCTTGATGGTGACAACAGTGGACCACGTCTGTGTAACGTGTGTCGAAGTAGCCACTTCTAGTCTCCACCCAAAGCCTGGGTGACAATGCGGAAGACAGAGGCAGAGAGTTGTCGCCCCGTAACAGGAAGTGCCTGAACAAGGACCTCCATGGCAGGACCACCAGGGTGACAACACAGGAGCACAATTTGGAAAACATGGTCCTTCATGGACCTTCATGGTAGGATCCCCAGGGGTTAGTGTAACAAAAGTTGCAGGTTAAAAAAAAAAAAAAGACTAAAAATGATAGGTTAATGGTGATTTGAGATCTTAGTAGCTGGGTTCCCATCCACAGGGTAGTAGACAGAGATGTCCGCACACAAAGTTTGAAGATCAATTTTAAGCCATTGTTTCGTATGTTCAGCCCACACAGTCCATGGAATGCCTGAAACTTCCTTTCTTTAAGGATCATAAAGCATAATAATTGCGTTGGCAGCAACACCGTGTAATTGAAAAGGCATTTTAGGTCATCAAGAGAAATAAGTCAACTGCGCTTGTTTGATTGGAAGCCAACAGAGATCCCTGGGAATGACCACTTGTGTGCACGGGGGAGGGTGTACTTTGTCCAGGTTTTCTCATCTCTACCCTTATGTTCGAATGAGAAGAGTTCCCACAGTGCGGTGTTTGTTAAACTCTGTGCACAAAAAAAAGTGAACCATGAATGCACATGAAGCACACATGTGAACAAGAGTACAGTAATGGCAGTCCTTAGAATAGGAAGGTCCTCAAACCCTGAACTCCCCGGGGAGTAAGACCAGGAGCAAGAAACTCTATGGTCTACCTGCCGAAGCTGGTCCTCCTAGTACAAGCTACCAGATTAGGCCATTCCATGATTTGACCTTGATTGCTCAGATTCAATTGTAGGGGTGTCCGAGGGTCTTTAGACTGTTCTTCCACCGATTCTCACCACCCCACCCTCGACCTTTATCCCCAAAGATTACCTAGACATAGGCTTTAAAGCTGAACACCTATCTACCTATAAAATACCTGGCTACCTATAAAATAAAATTCCCCTCACCCCCTCCAGTTCCTAAGCAATCTCTACCTCATTATTTCAAATAATGGTCCCCCAGTACATCCCCCTATGCCCATCTCTCCCCAGTGTAAACCCCCCAAGCCAGTCTGTACCCCAGTATAATCCCTCCTCGGTCTGTCTGTCCCCCAGTACATCCCCCTATGTCCCTCTGTCCCCAGTATAATCCCCCCAGGCCAGTCTGTACCCCAGTATAATCCCTCCTCGGTCTGTCTGTCCCCCAGTACATCCCCCTATGTCCCTCTGTCCCCAGTATAATCCCCCCAGGACAGTCTGTACTCCAGTTAAAGACCCGAAGGTAGAGGAGAGGGGGAAGGGAGGACTGGTGCTGCAGGGCTGCCACTGCTGTGTCCGGGTTTCGAGTAGACTGAAACCTGGACACAGGATCTAAAAACGGGACTGTCCAGGTGAATCCCAGACACGTGGCAACCCTAGTGTCATCTAGACTCTAGAGCACCCAGCACATCCAGTGACTCCAAGAGTTCATCCAGCTCTCATGTCCTCTAGTGACTCCAGTGCACCCAACACATCCAGTGACCTCTAGAGTACCTCCAGTCCCTGTGTCATCTAGTGACTCCAGTGCACCCAGTGCATCCAGTGACTCCTAGAGTACCTCCAGTCCTCCAGTCATTCCAGTGCACCCAACACATCCAGTGACTCCAAGAGTACCTCCAGTCCCTGTGTCATCTAGAGTCTTCAGTGCACCCAGTGCCTCCAGTGACTCCTAGAGTACCTCCAGTCCTCCAGTCATTTCAGTGCACCCAACACATCCAGTGACTCCGAGAGTACCTCCAGTCCCTGTATCATCTAGTGACTCCAGTGCACCCAGTGCATCCAGTGACTCCTAGAGTACCTCCAGTCCTCCAGTCATTCCAGTGCACCCAACACATCCAGTGACTCCGAGAGTAACTCCAGTCCCTGTATCATCTAGTGTCTCCAGTGCACCCAGTGCGTCCAGTGACTCCTAGAGTACCTCCAGTCCTCCAGTTATTCCAGTGCACCCAACACATCCAGTGACTCCAAGAGTATCTACAGTCCCCATTGCAGCTAGTGACTCCAGTGCACCAAAGCCACCTAGTGACTCCAAGAGTACCTCCAGTCCCTGTGTCATCTAGACGCCAAAGCACCCAGCACATCCAGTGACTCCAAGAGTTCACCCAGCTCCCATGTCCTCTAGTGACTCTAGTGCACCCAACACATCCAGTGACCCCAAGAGTACCTCCAGTCCCTGTGTCATCTAGTGACTCCAGTGCACCCAGTGCATCCAGTGACTCCTAGAGTACCTCCAGTCCTCCAGTTATTCCAGTGCACCCAACGCATCCAGTGACTCCGAGAGTACCTCCAGTCCCTGTGTCATCTAGTGACTCCGGTGCACCCAGTGCATCCAGTGACTCCTAGAGTACCTCCAGTCCTCCAGTTATTCCAGTGCACCCAATGCATCTAGTGACTCCAAGCGTATCTCCAGTCCCTGTTGCACCAAAGTCACCCAGTGACTCCAAGAGTACCTCCGGTCCCTGTGTCATTTAGTGACTCCAGTGCACCCAGCCTATCCAACGGCTCCAAGAGCCCCTCCAGTCCCTGTGTCATCTTGTGACTCCAGTGCACCCAACACATCCAATGACTCCAAGAGCATCTCCATTCCCCATGTCATCTAGTGACCCCAGTGCACCCAACATATCCAGTGATTCCAAGAGTATCTCTGGTCTCTGTGTCACCTAGGGACACCAAGTGCACCCCTGTGCATCTTCATGTCTCCAGCATGCCCCAGTGCACCCCATGTCATCCAGTGACTCAAGGAGGCCCTGTGTCTCCACCATGCCCCAGTGCACCCCAGGTCATCTAGGTAATCCAAGTACACTCTTTGTACCCCTGCACCCCCCCCCCCGACACCCATGTCTCCACACAGCCTGCCATACGGTATGCTCTGCATCATCTTAACTACCCCTCTACCGGTAGATACAGGCCACCACTGCCCGCGACAACAATATGACACACACATTTCACACGTATCTTCTATGCAGAACAAAAGGAGAAGATGGGAAAGATTTGAATTTATTATTTCCTCAGTTACCAAAGCCAGTTTTACCCACAGAAGGAAATGAACGGGGTCCTGTTAGAAGCATCACTCTGGATTGTATGAGACACCTGGCTATCCTCGTGATTGATGGTCCCTTGGCTACCACCTTAACTGTAAACTTGGATCTCCATCCCTCTGATAAATTGTCTGCAGTCCCCGAGAATTAAATCATGTAACCAACAAATCCTCTACACGTAATGCCAGAAATCACACGTCTTTATAACTTGGATCCGCGCATTAATGTCGCTCACAAATCCATGTGCATTTGCGGGAGAACAGCGAGGAGCTTTCCGTGCCAAAGCGGAACCTTTTAGTGCCATGTCGACTTGGTGATTACACATACCATCCAGGAAGAACATTAGAAACCTTTTTTGCTGCTAGTTTGACATAAACAGAAAATGACAATAAAAATTGCTAAGAGAGAAAAAAAAAATAGCTGCTGCAATAAATTGTGGATCTCATAAACAGACTCATATTTTCGATGCCGTACTTAAAGATTTAGGACAAAAAGTGGGCTGCATAGTGCTTAAAACGGAACTAAAGTCTCTAAATAAAAAAAAAATTGCTAGGAGGTAGAGTGTTTTTGGCAGAAGACTTGACTTGACTTTTTTGCCAAAAAAACTCTTTTCTCTTGTTCTTAGCGATTCTTTATTATGTGTATATCGCCTACAGTGCTTATGCTGTGCTTTGTATACTCCCGGCACATTTCCTGGCATCCGTAAGAAGCCAACAATAGAGCAGGTGACGGAACGCCTCCAACCCAGTGGCGGAACTACCAGTGTCACAAAGGTCCTGGGCCCTGGAGTTCCGCCATTGTCGTGGGAGGGGGGGGCTCTCAAAGATTGTAGGAACTTGGCCCACATGTGAAAGGTTCTCACTGTGGGACCATAATAAAGGGCCCCCCGACGATGGGAGTAAAGGGCCCTGGAATCAGTGTTAAGGGCCCCAGGCTTTGGAGAGAAGGGCCCCAGGACCAGAAGATAGTTGTGAGAGCTTCTACTAGGTGGTTCTTTGGGAAAAATCTAGGAGGTTGTAACTTTGTATGGATGTGGCTAAAGATGTAAGAAGGTGTGATCATTTGCATCCAGAATATGCCTAAAACCCAACCTAAGTCAAGGGTTCCAAGGGAACTGCTTGATCAGGGGTGAAGGACCCCTGAAGAAGCAGGGGTTGCTAAGAGCTAGAGTGTTTTTGGCAGAAGACTTGACTTTTTTGCCAAAAAAACTCTTTTCTCTTGTTCCTAGCAATTCTTTATTATGTGTATATCGCCTACAGTGCTTATGCTGTGCTTTGTATACTCCCGGAACATTTCCTGGCATCTGTAAGAAGCCAAGAATAGAGCAGGTGACGGAACGCCTCCAACCCAGTGGCGGAACTACCAGTGTCAAAAAGGTCCTGGGCCCTGGAGTTCTGCCATTGTCGTGGGGGGGGGGGGGGTCTCTCAAAGATTGTAATTTGGCCCACATGTGAAAGGGTCTAAATGCGGGACCATAATAAAGGGCCCCCCCCCCCCCGGCGATGGGGTGAAGGACCGGCCAATAAGGAAGGAAGGGCCCCCAGTGATGGGCGTAAAGGGCCCTGGGATCAGTGTCAAGGGCCCCAGGCTTTGGAGAGAAGGGCCCCAGGACGAGAGGATAGTTGTGAGAGCATCTACTAATTGGCTCTTTGGGAAAAATCTAGGAGGTTGTAACTTTGTATGGATGTGACTAAAGATGTAAGAAGGTGTGATCATTTGCATCCAGAATATGCCTAAAACCCAACCTCAGTCAAGGGTTCCAGGGGGACTGGAGTTCCGCCATTGTCGTGGGGGGGGCTCTCAAAGATTGTAGGAATTGGGCCCACGTGTGAAAGGGTCTCAATGCGGGACTATAAGAAAGGGCCCCCCGGCGATGGGGTGAAGGACCGGCCAATAATGAAGATAGGGCCCCCAGCGATGGGCGTAAAGGACCCTGGGATCAGTGTCAAGGGCCCCAGGCTTTGGAGAGAAGGTCCCCAGGACCAGAGGATAGTTGTGAGAGCTTCTACTAGGTGGCTCTTTGGGAAAAACCTAGGAGGTTGTAACTTTGTATCAGGGGCGGATCCAGAGCCTAGTCTCGGGAGGGGCACTGGCAGAAAATACACTAACTGACCCCCATACTACACTAACTGACCCCCATACTACATTAACTGACCACCATGCTACACTAACTGACCACTATACTACACTAACTGACCCCCATACTACATTAACTGACCACCATGCTACACTAACTGACCACTATACTACACTAACTGACCCCCATACTACACTAACTGACCACCATGCTACACTAACTGACCACCATGCTACACTAACTGATCATTATACTACACTAACTGACCCACCATACTACACTAACTGACCATTATACTACACTAACTGACCCCCATACTACACTAACTGACCCCCATACTACACTAGCTGACCCCCATACTATACTAACTGACCACCATGCTACACTAACTGACCCCCATACTACACTAACTGACTTTCTCCCTCTCTCTCTCCCCTCCTCCCCCGGGCCAGTAACATGACTGTCACGAGGGAGTCTCAATGACCTTCATGTCTGGCTGGCCTGCATCAGTCCGGAGGAGGAGAGGACAGCGGCGGTTCACATTGCTTCTCTCCCCTGCGCTGTAGCTGCTATGTTCAGTGTCCGGCGCAGCGCTCTGTGATTGGGCATATGGGGGTAATGTGCGGAGGCGGGACTTCAGGAGCAATCACGGACAGGCCAGCTCTACACCCCACATGGCCCCCATACGCCCAATCACAGGGCACCGGACACTGAACATGGCGGCTGGAGCCCGGGGACACAGGAAGATAAAATTAGGAGGAGGCAGCCAGTGACACATACTGGTGCCCCCCTAAATGTCACGCCCGGGGCCACGGCACCTCCCACACTAGGAGCTCACTTACCTGCCAACTCCCGATGACTGGCCCGCCCACACACTCATCTCTGGGCCCTGACTGGCCTGTTCATCACACTAATTTCTCAGAGGGGGCAATTGCCCCGTTGCCCCCTCCCCCTGGATCCGCCCCTGCTTTGTATGATGTATGAAGGTGTGATCATTTGCATCCAGAATATGCCTAAAACCCAACCTAAGTCAAGGGTTCCAAGGGAACTGCTTCATCAGGGGTGAAGGACCGGCCAACAATTCCCAGCTGCAGCAGCCAAAGGTTTGGGTGCCAATTCGTTTTCAAATTGGGCAGGGCTACTGCTTTTAGATAACACACATATGCAGCATACGACATAAGTGAGGGGGATCTGTGAATGATGATGGTGTGCAGTTGGCGTGTATTGATGCTGTTGGTGTTACATCATTAGTTAAAAGAACAGCAGAGACTTCTTAGGACAGAAGAAACACCATATGGCTGAAAGCATGTATACACCCAACCATCACACCTGAATGGCCTCAATGTGATGGAGTTCAGGTGTCTGGAGTGAAGGCTCCTGGTAATACTCCATCATACGAAGACTTTGTAGACAATTGTGCTCTTCCAACCTTGTGGTAACAGTTTGATGAAGACCCTTTTCTGTTCCACCATGACTGTGCTCACCCGTGTGCAAAGCCAGCTCCATAAAGACATGGTGCGACCAGTTTGGTGTGGAGGAACTCAAATGTCCCACACGGAGCCCTGACCTCATCCCTAGTGAACACCTTTGGGATGAACTGTGACCAATTACTTTTTTTTGCCACCCAACATGTGAGCCATGTCTTTGAATTCAACATCATTACCTGACCTTACAAATGCTTGGCTTGGAGAGAAGGGCCCCAGGACCAGAGTATAGCTGTGAGAGCTTCTACTAGGTGGCTCTTTGGGAAAAATCTAGGAGGTTGTAACTTTGTATTGATATGACTAAAGATGTAAGAAGGTGTGATCATTTGCATCCAGAATATGCCTAAAACCCAACCTAAGTCAAGGGTTCCAAGGAAACTGCTTTACCAGGAGGTGAAGGACCGGCCAACAACTCCCAGGTGCAGCAGCCAAAGGTTTGGGTGCCAATAGTTTTCAAATTGGGCAGGGCCACCATTAGCAATCATGGTGGCCTGCATGACAGGGACTCTTCTTCCATCTTGGGTAGGAATAAGTCAACGGTTTGGTACAAACTTTGGCTTTTCAGGTGTTCATCTGAACGTTTTTTGGGGGTACTCGGGTATTCAGCTGTTTGGGTATTTGGATGACTACCCAAACTATTGTTCGTTTGGCCCCTGTTTGGCGGGAGCCAAACTTCATATATGGATGACAGCTTCCCACTTCCAATGGTTCCTAAGGAAATAATCCAGCCTGCCCCAGCAGATCGATAAAGAAGGTTGAGGCTGGAACTTTCATTTAATCGTCTGAACCCACAGCACGGAGAATTATTCCACCTGCTCCAAAAACCGAGTAAATGACCCCCTCCCTGTTTCCAGCCTCTGCTGCTGCACTGGTGGGGCCCAGAGGACTTTTATTTCATTACTGGGAGCCACAGTCCCTGGGATAACCATGCATGCCCAAAGGTCTTCGAAGAGTACCCTCTCTGCTCCCAGACCCCTTGGTAAACTGATGGGGTCTGGGCCCTGTACACATTGGAGAGCTCTACCCTTCTATCGGTGGCCCTGCCGTTGGTTGAGTTTCAACCTCATGGTTACCCAAACTCAAAACCCATCCGTACTCCAGAACCAGCTTCCTGATCATAAGGAGAGTGGACCATTCCTGTGCAATGTGTGTCAGCACCGCCCACTGAACCGGACAAGGATCTTCATGGCAGGATCACCCAGGGTTGTTTTAATGAAAGCTACAGATTTCAAAATAATGGAATAGACTCCCACCTCCCCCGAGTCACCCATTGTCCCCGCCCCCAACCCACCTTCCCAAGATAGCCCACAACAACAATAGATTACCCCCCATCAAGAACAGATGCCCTCAGAAACAATAGGTCCTCTCCAGAAGCAAAATACCCTCCACTATCAATAAAATATGCCCCATCAGCAACTATAGATCCACCGCGGCAATAATAGACCCCCCACCAGCAACAGTAGATCTCCAAGCAGCCAGCTTCAATAGACTCTCCAGCAGCCAGAAACAATAGACCTCCCCCAATAGAAATTCCCCCTAGGAATAATAGACCCCCCCAGCAACAATAGATCCCTCGCCAGTAACAATAGACCTCCCCCCAACAACAATAGATACTCCAGCAGCTAGCAACAGAAGACTTCCCTCCTTCGCAGCAATAGATCCCCCAGCAAAAATAGACCCTCCCCCTAGCAACAGTAGATTCCCAAACAGCCATCATCAATAGACTCTCCAGTAGGCAGCAACAATAGACCTCCCCAATAGGCGATCCCCACAGAAACAACAGATCCCCAGCAACAAAATATCCCCACCAGCAACAATAGATACACCTGCAGCTAGCAACAAAAGACTTCACTCCCCTGCAGCAACAAACACCCTCCCCAGCAACAGTAGATCTCCAAACAGCTATCATCAATAGATTCTCCAGTATGCAGCAATAATAGACCTCCCCCATAGGCGATCCCCCAAGGAACAATAGATACCCACCAGCAACAATAGATACCCCAAAAACAATAGATACCCCTGAATCTACCAACAAAAGACTTCCCTCCACTGCGACAACAGAAGACTTCCCTCCCTCGCAGCAATAGATCCCCCAGCAACAATAGACCCTCCCCAGCAACAGTAGATTCCCAAACAGCCATCATCAATATACTCTCCAGTAGGCAGCAACAATAGACCCCCCAATAGGCGATCCCCCAGAAATAATAGTCCCCCCCCAGCAACAATAGATCCCTTACTAGCAACAGTAGACCCCCCAACAAAATTAGATACTCCTGCAGCTAGCAACAAAAGTTTTCACTCCCCCTGCAGCAACAAACCCCCCCCCCCCCAGCAACAGTAGATCTCCAAGCAGCTATCATCAATAGATTCTTCAGTAGGCAGCAACAATAGACTTCCTCCATAGGCGATCCCCCCAGGAACAATAGATACCCACGAGCAACAATAGATACCTCAAAAACAATAGATACCCCTGCAGCAGCAGACCCCCCACAGCAACAGTAGATCTCCAAACAGCTATCATAAATAGATTCTCCAGTATGCAGCAACAATAGACCTCCCCCATAGGCGATCCCTCCAGGAAGAGTAGACCCCCAGCAACAATAGATCTCCACCAGAAACAATAGATACCCCAACAACAATAGATACCCCTGCAGCTAGCAACAAAAGACTTCACTCCCCTGCAGCAACAGACCCCCCCCAGCAACAGTAGATCTCCAGACAGCTATCATCAATAGATTCTTCAGTAGGTAGCAACAATAGACCTCCCCCATAGGCGATCCCGCCATGAATAATAGACCCCCTAGCAACAATAGATCCCCACCAGCAACTGTAGACCCCCCAACAACAACAGAGACCCCTGCAGCTAGCAACAAAAGACTTCACTCCCCTGCAGCAACAGACTCCCCCCCCCAGCAACAGTAGATCTCCAAACAGCTATCATCAATAGATTCCCCAGTATGCAGCAACAATAGAACAATAGACCTCCCCCATAGGAGATCCCACCAGCAACAATAGATATCTCCAAAAAAAAAAAAAATAGATACCCCTGCAGCTACCAACAAAAGACTTCCATCTCCTGCAGCAACAGACCCCCCCCCCCAACCAGCAACATAAATTCCAACCCGAGAAACAATAGACCCCCCCCCCCCCCCCGCAAACACTGCACCCTTCCCAACAACATTTGATCCCCCAGCAGCCAGCATTAATAGACCCTCCAACACGCCCAAACACCCCAGTACATACATTCATTGCTGATGGTGCCACTGCGTTCCCGCTGGGGAAAAAATCCCTGGTTCTCCAATAAGTTTAACGGCATTTTGGTGTGTCCATATTACCCAATACATAATACAATCATACATTCCATGACTGGAAATACCAGACAGGGAAAAAGACAGGTGATTCTTCAATCCTTTAATGTGAAGAAGTTGAACGTGTTTTTCAGAAGCCAGGCTTTTCAGTCCAAGCCTCAAACAAACATTATTTATAAACAGCTGAATCAGCGGTTAAACATCTTCTTGGTTAGGACTTGTTCAGCTCTACCGTGAATAAAGACAATGGATCTTCAATTTGGCTCACCCAACTCGGAACTGCAACCGCAAACCGTTTAAAGATGTAAGAAAAGTTAACCACAGGAACCCAAAACTACTTCTAGAAACATTAAGAGCTCTGCGTAATTTTAATCTCGCCTTATAAATCACATAATGGACCTGTGAACATTAGAAAGAGAAATCAAATTGTTTTTGAAGGAGGATTCCGGTAAGAGAACCAATCTATTCAACTGCCTCAGAAGAACGCTTTTAGATAAGACACATATGCGGTATACGACGTACGTGAGGGATCTGCGAATGACGATGGTGTGCAGTTGGCGTGTATTGATGCTGTTGGTGTTACATCATAAGTTAAAAGAACAGCAGAGACTTCTTAGGACAGAAGGAACAGCATATGGCTGAAAGCATGTAGACACCCAACCATCACACCTACTGAATGGCCTCAATGTGATGGAGTCCATGTGTCTCCAGTGAAGGCTCCTGGTAATACTCCATCATACAAACACATTGTACACAATTGTGCTCTTCCAACCTTGTGGTAACAGTTTGATGAAGACCCTTTTCTGTTCCACCATGACTGTGCTCCCCCTGTGGGCAAAGCCAGCTCCATAAAGACATGGTGTGACCAGTTTGGTGTGGAGGAACTCAAATATCCTGTACAAAGCCCTGACCTCATCCCTACTGAATACCTTTGGGATGAACTGTGACCAATTACTTTTTTTTGGCACCCAACATGTGAGCCAGGTCTTCTTATCCAACTTCAGTACCTGACCTCATTAGGCTCCTGCTAATACTCTATCATACAAAGACATTGCAGACAATTGTGCTCTTCCAACCTTGTGGTAACAGTTTGATGAAGACCCTTTTCTGTTCCACCATGACTGTGCTCCCCACTGTGTACAAAGCCAGCTCCATAAAGACATGGTGTGACCAGTTTGGTGTGGAGGAACTCAAATATCCTGTACAAAGCCCTGACCTCATCCCTACTGAATACCTTTGGGATGAACTGTGACCAATTACTTTTTTTTGGCACCCAACATGTGAGCCAGGTCTTCTTATCCAACTTCAGTACCTGACCTCATTAGGCTCCTGCTAATACTCTATCATACAAAGACATTGCAGACAATTGTGCTCTTCCAACCTTGTGGTAACAGTTTGATGAAGACCCTTTTCTGTTCCACCATGACTGTGCTCCCCACTGTGTACAAAGCCAGCTCCATAAAGACATGGTGTGACCAGTTTGGTGTGGAGGAACTCAAATGTCCTGCACAGAGCCCTGACCTCAACCCTACTGAACACCTTTGGGATGAACTGTGACCAATTACTTTTTTTTGGCACCCAACATGTGAGCTGGGTCTTCTTATCCAACTTCAGTACCTGACCTCATTAGGCTCCTGCTAATACTCTATCATACAAAGACATTGCAGACAATTGTGCTCTTCCAACCTTGTGGTAACAGTTTGATGAAGACCCTTTTCTGTTCCACCATGACTGTGCTCCCCCTGTGTGCAAAGCCAGCTCCATAAAGACATGGTGTGACCAGTTTGGTGTGGGGGAACTCAAATGTCCTGCACAGAGCCCTGACCTCAACCCTACTAAACACCTTTGGGATGAACTGTGACCAATTACTTTTTTTTGGCACCCAACATGTGAGCCAGGTCTTCTCATTCAACTTCATTACCTGACCTCACAAATGGCTTGGAGAGAAGGGCCCCAGGACCAGAGGATAGCTGTGAGAGCTTCTACTAGGTGGCTCTTTGGAAAATTTATAGGAGGTTGTAACTTTGTATCGATATGACTAAAGATGTAAGAAGGTGTGATCATTTGCATCCAGAATATGCCTAAAACCCAACCTAAGTCAAGAGTTCCAAGGGAACTGCTTCATCAGGGGTGAAGGACCAGCCAATAACTCCCAGCTGCAGCAGTCAAAGGTTTGCTTTTTCAAATTGGGCAGGGCCACCACTTTTAGATAACACACATATGCAGCATACAACGTAAGTGAGGGATCTGTGAATGATGATGGTGTACAGTTGGTATGTATTGATGCTGTTGGTGTTACATCATTAGTTAAAAGAACAGCAGAGACTTCTTAGGACAGAAGGAACGGCATATGGCTGAAAGCATGTAGACACCCAACCATCACACCTACGGAATGGCCTCAATGTGATGGAGTCCATGTGTCTCCAGTGAAGGCTCCTGGTAATACTACATCATATAAAGACATTATAGAAAATTGTGCTCTTCCAACCTTGTGGTAACAGTTTGATGAAGACCCTTTTCTATTCCACCATGACTGTGCTCCCCCTGTGTGCAAAGCCAGCTCCATAAAGACATGGTGTGACCAGTTTGGTGTGGAGGAACTCAAATGTCCTGCACAGAGCCCTGACCTCATCCCTACTGAACACAACTTTGGGATTAACTGTGACCAATTACTTTTTTTGGCCACCCAACATGTGAGCCTTCTCATCCAACTTCAGTACCTGTCCTCACAAACGGGCATAAATTTCCACAGACACCCTCCAAAATTGTGCAGGAAGCCTTCCCAGAAGAGTGGAGCCAGTTCCATAAAGACATGGTGTGACCGGTTTGGTGTGAAGGAACTTGAGTGTCCTGCACAGAGCTCTGACCTCAACCCTTTTGAAAGGCCTTTGGTATAAAGTCTTCTCATCCAACATCAGTACCTGGCCTTAACCCTACAGAACACCTTTGGGATGAGGGCTTCTCATCACTAAGGTGTTCAGTAAGTTGGAGGTCATGGAGGAACTCCATGGAGGAACTTGAGTGTCCTGTACAGAGCCCTTACCTTAACCCCACAGAACACCTTTGGAATTAATTTGAATGCCGGTGGCAAGCCAGGTCCTTTCATCCAACATCAGTACCTGACCTCACAAATGGGCACACATTCCCACAGACGCCCTCCAAAATTTGGTGGAAAGTCTTTCCAGAATAGTGGAGGCTTTTATGTCCACAAAGGGGGCATTTCCAGTTTACCGGCCTTGGAAGGGATGGACAACTCTATATTAAAGGCCATGGTTTGGAAATGGGATGTCCAACAAGCTCATATAAGTGTGTTGGGTAGAGGAACTTGCATAGAGCCCTGACCTCAACACTACTGGAAACCTTTAGGGTGAATTGGAACTCTGATGGCCAGCCAGGTCTTCTCATCCAACATCAGTACCTGACCTCACAAATGGGCATAAATTCCCACAGACACCCTCCAAAATCGTATTTTCTATTTTATTTTACTTTCTAGCTACGTATTTACTACGTATTTTACTTTCTAGCCTTCCTTCAGAGAAGTGGAGGCTGGTATTGTCACAAAGTCGGCAACTCCATAATAATTGCTATGGCTTTGGAATGGGATGTCCAACAATCTCATATAGGTTCAATGTGGGGAGGAATACCTGTGGGATGAATTGGAACTCCAGTTGTGAGTTAGGTCTTCCCATCCAACATCAGTAACTGAACACAAAAATGGACCCAAATTTCACAGACAGCCTGCTGAATCTTGTGGGAAGTCTTCCCAGAAGAGTGAAGGATGTTATAGCCACAAAAGGGGGTCCACTCCATATTGATGGCCATGGTTTTGTAACTGGATGCCCAACAAGCACATATAGGTGCAATGGCACAGAGCCCTGATCTCCAGCCTCACAGATGGGCATGAATTCCCACAAACACCCTCAAAAATCTTGTTGAAAGACTTCCCAGAAGAGCTGGAATAACTACAAAGGGAGACAACATATTACTGACCATGGTATTGAAATGAGATGTCCAACAAGGTGTCCTGAAACTTTTGCTCATATGGTGATCAATCTCTTTCCACCACCAATCCCCAAAAAAAGGATTATTCCTTATTTTCGTATGATCGGTGGAGCCATACAAATTATTATTTTTTTTTTTTGTGCCTTTGGCCAACTGTTTGACCAGAGCCGTTGGTTTAAATCATAGATACGGACTATTATTATAGAACCATTTATTTCTTGTTTTTGGGATTTGTGGTAGAATGAGACATGCACGTACTCTTTGTTCTAAAGTTTTATTGTGTTCACAATAGGTTCAGTGGAGGCTTTTTTGGTTCCTTTTGTTTCATCACAACCGGTTTGCATTTACTTTATCATTAGTTAAAGAAAGAGTTGCCTAGAAGAAGATGCTTTAGGAATCCAGTCTTACATTCATCGGAGTAAGGACATACAACTCAAAGCAGGTCATCAAAAACCCATTGACTTGAAAAAAGTACGACATAACGGTTCAGAGGTTGCCTTTTTTGGACATAGCAAGTCTAATTGAAGTGCATTTGAACTGCAGGCCAATCAAGTCAAGTGCAGCCTCTGTGTTTGCCATTCGAAACGCATTGGGTTTGTCTTCAATCAGCAACTACTACCTTCAAAAAATAAATAAATAAATAAATTAAACGCCTATTGACTGGAGCCCTAAAGGAAGTCCTCCTAGTACGGCTTCATAGGGAAAGTGATTTTGGTAAAATAGATATCTCTGAGAAAATACCGATTCCAATGTTTCTGAAATTTCGCTTATGGGGCTAATTAGGTGAAATGTGTTTTGTTTTTGTTTTGTTTTTTAGATATATATTTTGTTTTTCTTTAATTTGAAAATATATTTCATAGTCAAAATATATATGTATTTGTATTTTTTTCCAATTTTTGCGTTTTTTTTTTTTCATTATTTGAAATATTTAATATAAAAAAAATGTATGAATGAATTTTTGCTTCAACATTTTTATTTACTTTTAGTTTTTTTTTTACTGTGGAAATAAATATAAATATAGATATCTTTGAGAAAATACCGATTCCACCGTCTCTGAAATTTTCTTTACTTTTTTTTTTTTTTACTGTGGAAATAATTATATATATAGCGTGCATATTTTGTACACAATATTGGAAAGCAAGATAAAAGAATTGCATCGGAGTCTGCGTCCCTTCTTTTTTCTTATATATATATATATATATATATATATATATATATATATATATATATATTTTTTTTTTTTTCATTATTTTAAATATTTAATATAAAAAAATGTATGAATTAATTTTTGCTTTAACATTTTTCTTTATATATATATTTTTTCATTATTTTAAATATCTATAAATATATATATATATATATATATATATATATATATATATATAAAAAGATATATATATATATATATATATATATAAAGAAAAATGTTAAAACAAAAATTAATTCATACTTTTTTTATATTAAATATTTAAAATAATGAAAAAAAAAAATATATATATATATATATATATATATATATATATATATATATATATATATATATATATATATATATATATATGTATATATATATATATATATATATATATATATATAAGAAAAAGACGGGACGCAAACTCCAATGCAATTCTTTTATCTTGGTTTCCAAAATTGTGTACAAAATATGCACGCTATATATATAATTGTTTCCACAGTAAAAAAAAAAAAAACAGTAAATAAAATTTCAGAGACGGTGGAATCAGTATTTTCTCAAAGATATCTATATTTATAATTATTTCCACAGTAAAAAAAAAAAAAGTAAATAATGTTAAAGCAAACATAAATTCATACATTTTTTTAAGGACTATTTTTTAGCATTTTATTATTTATTATTATACATTTTTTTAAGGACTATTTTTTAGCATTTTATTATTTATTATTATACATTTTTTTAAGGACTATTTTTTAGCATTTTATAGCATGAGAACAGATCCAGGATAATTAACCACTTGACCCCCTTCATGACCAGGACATTTTTTGTGATGCGGCACTGCGTTAATTTAACTGGTAATTGCTCGGTCATTCAACACTGTACCCAAATGGAATTGATATTATTTTTTTTTCACACAGATAGAACTTTCTTTTGGTTGTATTTAATCTTTTTTTTTTTTGTTCTTTTTTTTTCTTTTTTTTTTTTTCTTTTTCGCTATATAGCCAAAAAAACTACAGAAAATTTTGAAAAAAAAAAACCTCCACAATTTCCATTTCTGCTATAAAAATTTTGCAAACAAATGATCTTTCTTCATAAATTTAGGCCTAAATGTATTCTGCTACATTTCTCAGGTAAAAAAAGATAACCTAAATCAACGTATTATTATTTAGTCTGTAGGAAAGTTATACAGTCTACAAACTATATTTGAAAACTGATCAATCCTGATGGTCTGATGGCCGATCTCATTTCTTGAGGCCCGAAATCGCCAGGACAGCACAAATACCCCCCGAATGACCCCTTTTTGGAAAGTAGATAGTCTGAGGTAATTAGCAATGGCGCGTTTTTTGAATTTTGTATTTTTTTGTCACTTTTTTTGGGAAACTTAAGTAATTACATTTTTTTTTATTTTATGTTGTCACCAGTGTATTACAGTGTCATGATATAACTGGTGTGGTGGTGATCAGGGACATTGACTGGTGAGAGTAGGTAAAAAAAAAATGACGTTTTTCCTTTTTTACTTTTTTTTTTATTTTTTTACATTTTTTTTTATTTTTTTTGTACACTTTTTTTAATTTTTTTAATTTTTTTTATTTTTTACATTTTTTTTTTTTTTTACATTTTTAATTTTTTTTTTTACATACTGTTATCAATGTAGTTCATCGTCACCATAGTGACACTGTACCACTCTGAGGGGGGTGATGATAGATTTTTTTTTTTTTTTTTTTCACAATATGATAGCTTGTAACTGCAATCGTTTAAATGGGCTAATATTATTATTATTTTTTTTTTTTTTACACTGTGATAGCTTGTTACATCGATGATCACTGTAACAGCAAACGTTTGAACTGTCATGAGTGGCTTTGTTTACTTTGGTGATGCTGTGATTGGCCACAGCTATCACATGGCACAGAGTGTGCTGTGACTGGCCCAGGTACCATGTGATCACTGGTGACCAATCATAGATCACAGCACACAGTAGTAAACTGTCATGAATGGATTCAGAGGCCCGATACCAAAGCACCCCAATCCAATGTGGGGGGCGCACATTGTTGGATGGTTGGCAAGTTCTTCAAAAGATCTTCAGATGCCTTCAGAAGCCATTTAAAGCCCATTGTACCCTAAAAAATACAAATCAAAAACATCAAAACTCCCTTAATTTTGCTTTTTCCCATTGCCTCTACAGTGCCTTGAAAAAGTATTCATACCCCTTTTCAACCCTATTTTTTTTTTTTTTAACTCTTTGGCTGTATTCCTGCTTTTTTCGGATGATCCATAATATTTTTGAAGTCTTTTTTTTTTTCTTGGAAGGTTGTCTCCTCGTACTTTCTCCTAATTTATTTCGTACCACTCCTTTTTATCTGGAATTCCAGGCCAGCGTAACATAACGTGGGGGGGGGGGGGTAATTAAAAGTGAGAATTTTTATTTTCCTATTCATATTTTTGCAACATTGTTTCAGTTTGATGAAATGATTTGGAGTGGCTTGAAAAAGTATTCATACCCTTTGAAATTTCCCACATTTTCTCATGTTACAACCAAAAAAACGTAATTGTATTTTATTGGGATTTTATGTGATAGACCGACACAAAGTGTCACATAATTGTGAAATGGAAGGAAAATGATAAATGATACAAATAAATATGTGAAAAGTGTGTGGGGGGGGGCATTTGTATTCAGCTCCCTTTACTCTGATACCCCTAACTAAAATCTAGAGGAACCAATTGCCTTCAGAAGTCACCTAATTAGTAAATAGAGTCCACCTGTGTGTCATTTAATCTCAGTATAAATACAGCTGTTCTGTGAAGCCCTCAGAGGTTTGTTAGAGAACCTTCGTGAACAAACAGCATCATGAAGACCAAGGAACACACCAGACAGGTCAGGGATAAAGTTGTGGAGAAGTATAAAGCAGGGTTCGGTTATAAAAAAAATCTCCCAAGCTTTGATCATCTCACGGAGCTCTGTTCAATCCATCATCGGAAAATGGAAAGAGTATGGCACAACTGCAAACCTACCAGGACATGGCCGTCCACCTAAACTGACCGGCCGGGCAAGGAGAGCATTCATCAGAGAAGAGCCAAGAGGTCCATGGTAACTCTGGAGGAGCTGCAGAGATCCACAGCTCAGGGGGGAGAATCTGTCCACAGGACAACTATTAGTCGTGTTCTCCACAAATCTGCCCTTTATGGAAGAGTGACAAGAAGAAAGACATTGGTGAAAGAAAGTCATAAGAAGTCCTGTTTGTAGTTTGTGAGAAGCCATGTGGAGGACACAGCAAACATGTGGAAGAAGGTGATCTGGTCACATGAGACCAAAATTCAACTTTATGGCCTAAAAGCAAAACTCTGTGTGTGGGGAAAACTAACACTGCCCATCCCCCTGAACACACCATCCCCACCGTGAAACATGGTGGTGGCAGCATCATGTGGTGGGGATGGTTTTCTTCAGCAGGGACAGGGAAGCTGGTCAGAGTTGATGGGAAGATGGATGGAGACAAATACAGGACAATCTTAGAAGAAAACCTGTTAGAGTCTGCAAAAGACTTGAGACCGGGGCGGAGGTTCACCTTCCAGCAGGACAACGACCCGAAACATCCAGCCAGAGCTACAATGGAATGGTTTACATCAAAGCATATTCATGTGTTAGAATGGCCCAGTCACAGTCCAGACCTAAATCACATTGAGAATCTGTGGCAAGACTTGGAAATTGCTGTTCACAGACGCTCTCCATCCAATCTGACAGAGCTTGAGATATTTTACAAAGAAGAATGGGCAGAAATGTCCTCTCTAGATGTGCAAAGCTGGTAGAGACACCCCCAAAAAGACTTGTAGAGAAAGGGGGTTCTACAAAGTATTCACTCCGGGGGGCGCCCTACAAATGCCCCCCCCCCCCCCCCACTTTTCACATATTTATTTGTATCATTTATCATTTTCCTTCCACTTCACAATTATGTGACACTTTGTGTTGGTCTATCACATAAAATCCCAATAAAATACATTTACGTTTTTTTGGTTGTAACATAACAAAATATGAGAAAGAATGATGTGGTCCAAGGCACCATAAGCAATTGGCCTCCATCCCAAATTTGAATAAAAAGAGACAAAATGTGGGGGAGTTTCAAGGGGTGTGAATACTTTTTCAAGGCACTGTAAACCATCTCACCAAACTGAAACAATGTTGCAAAAATGAAATAGGAAAATAAGGATTCTCACTTTTTTTTTATTATATCCCTCCCGTTATGTTAGGCTGGCCTGGAATTCCAGAAGAAGGAGTGGCACGAAACTAAGTAAGAGAAAGTACGAGGAGACGGCCTTCCAAGAAAAAAAAAAAGACTTAAAAAATATTATGGATCATCAGAAAAAAGCAGGAATACGGCCAAGAAAGTAAAATAATGTGTAATAGAAGACGGGTGCTGCTTATGGAAACGGCATGTTCGGTATAAAGCGATGTCCATGGATCTCCTTCCATTGGCACATGAAAGGAGGAGGATCTACGTAGGGATAGAACATCTGCAGCCATGCATCAGGCTTTGCCCGTCGGGAGGAGAATTGATGAATTGGTGAGACTTCGACCAGCCTGACCTCGTACAGTCAGGAACGGTAAAGCTCTGCCGTGTGGAATATTCTCCACCAGAAGCGTGTCGTCGTTAACCGTAAGCCCAATAAATATTCAGGCCGCCATCTTGGTTTTTTTTTTAAAGTCAAACTCCCGGCAGATATAAAAGACGCAAATGAATGCCGCTCTGTATTCACTGATACATTGTTAAACGTATACATTATCTTCATACTATTAATGAACGTTCCTCAATTTTCCTGCTAAGCAGGATGCATGTAGGAGAGAGCAGAAGGATGACCTCATCCATCTGCTGCTGTTCTGGTAAGTACGCAAGCTGGTGGTGGAGAAAGGACACCACGGTATTCCCTAACTGTAAGTGGTGTCATCTGCCTGGTTGTGCTCCTATGGCAGAGCTGTGTAAAAAACCTAGGGCTGGGTGGGCAAAACTAGAAAAGAAGTGGATGGTAACCCTGGATGATGCCTGAATAAAGATGCCTCTTCCTTCTGGAGTGAAATTATGAATCTATTGTCCCGGGGGGGGGGGGGGGCTGTGATCTCAATAGGGTTTAGGTCTGGAGACATGCTTGGCCAGTCCATCACCTTTACCCTCAGCTTCTTTAGCAAGGCAGTGGTGGTCTTGGAGGTGTGTTTGGGGTGGTTATCATGTTGGAATACTGCCCTGCGGTCCAGTCTCTGAAGGGAGGGGATAATGCTCTGCTTCAGTATGTCACAGTACATGTTGGCATTCATGGTCCCCTCAATGATCTGTAGCCCCCCAGTGCCGGCAGCACTCATGCAGCCCCCAGACCATGACACTCCCACCACCATGCTGGACTGTAGACAAGACACACTTGTCTTTGTCCTCCTCACCTGGTTGCCCCCACACACGCTTGTCACCATCTGAACCAAATACGTTTATCTTGGTCTCATCAGACCACAGGACATGGTTCCAGTAATCCATGTCCTCAGTCTGCTTGTCTTCAGCAAACTGTTTGTGGACTTTCTTGTACATCATCTTTAGAAGAGGCTTCCTTCTGGGATGACAGCCATGCAGACCAATTTGATGCAGTGTGCGGCGTATGGTCTGAGCAGTGACAGGCTGACCCCCCACCCCTACAACCTCTGCAGCAATGCTGGCAGCACTCATAAATCTATTTCCCAAAGACAACCTCTGGATATGACGCTGAGCACGTGACCTCAACTTCTTTGGTGGACCATGGTGAGGCCTGTTCTGAGTGGAACCTGTCCTGTTATACCGCTGTATGGTCTTGGCCACCGTGCTGCAGATCAGTTTCAGGGTCTTGGCAATCTTCTTATAGCCTAGGCCATCTTTATGTAGAGCAACAATTCTTTTTTTTTCAGATCGTCAGAGAGTTCTTTGCCATGAGGTTGAACTTCCAGTGACCAGTATGAGAGAGTGAGAGCGATAACACCAAATTTAACACACCTGCTCCCCATTCACACCTGAGACCTTGTAACACTAACGAGTCACATGACACCGGGGGAGGGAAAATGGCTAATTGGGCCCAATTCAGACATTTTCACTTAGGGGTGTACTGACTTTTGTTGCCAGCGGTTTAGACATTAATGGCTGTGTGTTGAGTTATTTTGAGGGGACAGCAAATTTACACTGTTATACAAGCTGTACACTCACTACTTTACATTGTAGACAAGTGTCATTTCTTCAGTGTTGTCACATGAAAAGAGAGAAGAAAAGATTTACACAAATGTCACTGAGGGGTGTACTTACTTTTGTGAGATACTGTGTATATTACAATTATTATTATTATTTGTAATTATTGTTATTCTTATTATACTTTATGTAATTAGATAGTATTATATTGCAGATTTGTTGTATTTATGGTATATGTAAAACTAATCATTTAAATAATTTTTAGAATAACAATTAGAATAATAACAATAATAATTATTAATATTATTATTTATTATTATTATTATTATTATTATTAGTAGTAGTAGTAGTAGTATTAGTATTTGTTACAATTATTATTGTATTTATTTTATTCTATTTAAGTATATTGTAGATTTATTGAATGTATGTTATATGCAATAATAATGATAATAATAATAATAATAATAATAATAATAATAATAATAATAATAATAATAATAATAATAATAATAATTAATATTATTATTTATTATTATTATTATTATTATTATTATTATTATTATTATTATTATTATTATTATTTGTTACTATTATTATTGGATTTATTTTATTTTATGTAAGTATATTGTAGATTTATTGTATGTATGTTATATGTAACAATAATGATAATAGTAATTAGTATTAATATTTATTATTATGATTAATATTATTAGTTAGCTACTAATATTATTGGATTTATATTATATGTAGTTATAATAAATTATATTTTAGATTTATTGCATTTATGGCATATGAAATAAAATATATTAGTGTAATATAATATAATATAATATATATATATTAAAAAAAAAAAAATATATATATATAGATATATATATATATATATATATATATATATATATATATATATATATATATATATATATATACAGTATATAACACACTCCCCGCCTCTGCCAACAAGACATTGACTGCTCCATTAGCATAAACATCAAGCCAGTCAGTTTAGGAGATGTTAATGGGACACGTCTCATTTTGTCATCCCCCCCCCCCCGTCTCATTTGAATAATTAGGATCCTTGACATGTCTTCACACCTCACAAGGAATGATAAAAGCTGGCAGTTCCCGCGGGTGAGATAGACACTTCGCTGACCCCATCAACAGCCATGATATGTATGGGATTCTGCAGCCCGGGGCCTGAGAAATACATTTCCTATGGAGATTCATCTGAGCTTCACAACTCCCCCCACTCCCCCCCACCCCAGCTTCAATGTGATTTATTCACCTTCTCTACAAACTTCACTCCAATCTGCGAAGGACGTTCCAATCAGCAATCTACGCAACCTCCATCTATGACTACACGGGCATCCAAGCTGAATCCTGACAACCCGACCCAGTGCAGAGATGTTCTACAACAGCCTTTCTTAACCTTTTTACCCCAAGGGGACCCCTTAAAATAATATTCAGGTCTCAGAGATCCCTTACTAAAAAGAATTCATCAGGGGTCAATGGCAAAATGCTCCTTACATTGGTGGTCAGTGGAAAGAATGTTCCTTACATCTTGGTATCTTTCTATCTATCTATCTATCTATCTATCTATCTATCTATCTATCTATCTATCTATCTATCTATCTATCTATCTATCTATCTATCTATCTATCTATCTATAGGCCCTATTGCGGGCGAGTGACGGAGGGGGGGGGGGGGTATGGGGTTGGTTGGGGCTTTGTTTGCGCCCCCCCCCCCCCAAAAGAATGGAGCACCAGACGCCACTGGGTAACAGTTTGATGAAGACCATTTTCTGTTCCACAATGACTGTGCCCCTGTGTACAAAGCCAGCTCCATAAAGACATGGTGTGCCCAGTTTGGTGCGGAGGAACTTGAGTGCCCTGCACAGAGCCCTGACCTCAGAGCCCTACTTTTGGAAGATCTTTGGTATACTGTAAGGTCTTCTCATCCAACATCAGTACTTGCCCTTAACCCTACAGAACACCTTGGCGAAGAGGTCATCTAATCCTAAAGGTGTTCAGTAGGTTTGAGGTCATAGAGGACTCGAGAGTCCTGACCTCAACCCTACTGAACACCTTTGGGATAACCCCAATTGTGAGCAAGGTCTTCTCATCTAACATCAGGACCTGACCTCACAAAAACTCTTTTGGCAGAAATTTCCAGAAACAGTCAAAATCTTGCCAGAAGAGTGGAACACAGTATATAAAGTCATTGTTTGACCAGTTTGATGTGGAGGAACTTGAAGGGCAAAAATCCAAATTAGAACTCCGATCTTGATCCAGGTCTTTTCATCCAACATCAGTACCTGACCTCACAAATAGATACAAATTCCCAAAGACACCCTCCAAAATCTTGTAGAAAACCTTCCCAGATGAGTCGGAGACTATTATAGCCACAAAGGGGGCAACATAGTTTTGGAATTGGATGTCCAACAAGCTCATATAGGTGTGATGGCCAGGTAGAGGTGGGTGGGGGCTGTTATAGCCACAAATGGGACAACTCCAAAAAAATGCCCATAGGAAGGGGTAAGGATCCATAATAATGGCCATGGTTTTGGAATGGAATGTCCAACAAGCTCATATAGGTATGATGGGCGTTGGAACTCTAGTATCCTGCACAGACCCCTGACCTCAATCCTACTGAACACCTTTGGGATGAATTGAAACGCCAATTGTGAACCAGATCTTCTCATCCAACAGCAGTACCTGTCCCCACAAATGGACACACATCCCCACAGACACCCTCAAAATTTTGTGGAAAGTGTTCCCAGAAGAGTGAAGGACATTATAGGGGAGCAATGCCATATTAATGGCCATGGTTTTGAAATGGTATATCTAACAGGCTCTGAGCTCTGACCTCAACCCTACCTAACACTGCTGGAATGATTAGGAACACAAATTGTGAACCATGTCTTCTCATGCAACATCAGTACCTGACCTCATAAATGGGCACACATTCCCACAGGCTCCCTCCAAAATCTTGTGGAAAGCCTTCCCAGAAGAGTGCAGGATGTGCGTGCCACAAATGGGGGCAACGCCATATTATTAGCCATGGTTTTGGAATAATATATCCAACAGGCTCTGAGATCTGACCTCAACCCTACTTAACAGCATTGGGATGATTAGGAACTCTGATTGTGAACTATGGGGGGGGGGGGGGGTTATTTACTAAAGGCAATTCCACTTTGCACTACAAGTGCACTGCAAGTGTACTTGGAAGTGCAGTTGCTGTAGATCTGAGGGGAAGATCTGAAATGAGGGTAAGCATTGCTGAATTTATCATCCAATCATGTGCAAGCTAAAATGCTGTTTTTTTATTTTCCTTGCATGTCCCCCTCAGATCTACAGCAATGGCACTTGAAAGTGCACTTGTAGTGCAAAGTGGATTTGCCTTTCGTAAATAACCCCCCATGACTTCTCATCCAAAAAGAGTACCTAACCTCGCAAATGGGCACAAATTCCCGCAGACATTCTCCAAAATCTTGTGAAAAGCCTTCCCAGAAGAGTGGAAGATGTTCTAGCTACAAATGGGGGCAACACCATATTAAAGGCCATGGTTTTGGAATGGGATATCCAACAGGCTCCGAGCTCTGACCTCAACCCTACTTTGTTTGTGGAAAGTCTTCCCAGAAGAGTAAAGGATGTTATAGGGGAGCAATTCTATATAAATGGCCATGGTTTTGGGAATGGAATGTCCAACAAGCTCATAATAGGTGTGATAGTCCTGATCTCAACTCTACTGGAAATGTTTGGGAAGAATTAGAACACTGATTGTGATCCAGGTCCTCTCCTCCAACATCAGTACCTCACCTCACAAAGGGAAATTTCCACAGACACCCCCCAAAATCTTGTGGAAAGCCTACCCATAAGAGTGGAGGATGTTATATCCACAAAGGGAGGCAACTCCATAGTAATGGCCATGGTTTTGGAATGGGATGTCCAACAAGCTCATATACTGCAGGTGTGATAGCCCTGAGCTCAACCCTACTCGAAACCTTTGGGAAGAATTAGAACCCTAAATTGCGATCCATGTCTTCTCATCCAACATCAGTACCTGACCTAACAAAGGGACACAAATTTCCTACAGACACCCTCCAAAATCTTGTAGAAAGCCTTCCCCAGAAGAGTGGGGGATGTTATATCCACAAAGGGAGGCAACTCCATATTAATGGCCATAGTTTTGGAATTGGGTGTCCAACAAGCTCACATAGGTGTGATGGTCAGGTGTCCTTGGTCATATGGTATGTTAAAGGTCAATACCCAACTACACCCAATTACAACAAAGAAAATAGGAAAGGAGAATCTTGTATAAGGAAACCTTTTTCTTAGGAAAATTGTAACTAGAGCCAATATTTCATTTAAAGTGAATCCTTCTTTCTATCCACAGGGAACCTTGTGCCAGCTAAACACTATATATGGATTGCAAAACCCAGGAGGTGATTTGTTTATTGACTTTGTAGACATAAAGCTTTCTACATAGGAAAAAGAGAGTGCTTAGAGCTCAAATATATGACCACAAAAATTGTCGAATGTTCAGATCTCCATTATCTCACCAGTGGTGTTCCTGCATAACGATTCTCTGGATTTCGTACATTAAGATACCTACAGAGAGGGAGAGTTTGGCTTAGTAGTTCGATAAGGTAGAATCGGGTGGTGTGCACGCCCCTGTAAAGTCTGGTAAAACGATAAGAGTCAGTTTGGTATATATTATTTTAATATCCACAAATCAACCACCAATATTATTCCTCTTCCTCAACATTGACTGGTGTGGTGTGTTTGGTTTGTAGATGTTACTTTTGCTGTAGCACATCCTACAAAAATAAAATTGCGCTGAGCAACCCCCACCCCCCCCTCCCGAAAAAAAAAAAAAACATATCAGATCATTTGAGTCTGGTATGGATTTTTAGGAGATTCCTCACATCCCCCCAAAATCCCGTACCATACCATTAATCTGAACATGTGGCCTGGCTGGACAGGAAAGCATGCACACCCCCCCCCCTTTTCCCCGATCATACCAGGCCCCATTCCTTCAACATGGACCCTCCCTTGAAAAGCACCTTGTCCCCATGTTGATGAGGGCCTCTTCTCTACAACCCTGGTTGGTGGTTGTGGGGGGTCTACAGATGGTGGGCTTATCAGAATGTGAAAGCCCCCCTTTAAATAATAAGGGGGTCCCAGATACTGCCCCCTACGTAAATGAGTGAATGATGCTTTCCTATTATTTACCCAAAAAAAAGATGTAACCTAGAAATAAAGACCTTAAAAAGTCCTTAAAAAAAAAAATTCCCAGAAAATGTCCCTCATTGTAAATCCATCGTTAACCATGATGCCCACTGACTCACCAAAAAATCCAGCACAACCAATCCCAACGGGGTACCACTAGCCGATTGACAGCTCCCTGTGTGTGGAAACAGAGGTGTAACTAGAACCCTAGAACCTTGAAAAAACATGAAGGCCCTTTCCAGTGGTACCGGGGCTATTACCTCTGGTCCTATGGCCATTCCATCTGAACCTGGGGCCCTTCCCACTTATCCTGAGGCCCTTTTCTCCCGTCAATCATGGCCCCGCAGTGAGACGCTTCCACATGTTCTGCAGTAGGCCCCCTTCCTGTCGTCTTGAGCCCCCCAAGGTGGCTGAACACCAGGGTCCAGTTGCAAGTGCGACCTTTGCGCCTCTGGTAGTTCTGGGTGGAAATGGGTGGAAATACCACACCTATATGTCATGTTTGGCTCCCGCTGAACAGGGGGCTGGACAGGCAAATGCATGGATGTTTGTCCAGGGGTGAGCCAATGGTTCAGTCCAAATCTAGGCAACAAATAGGGGGTGCCGCTCAAGGCTCCAGCCAGGTCCTCTCCTGTAGTACACACAGCTGGGAGTGCTGGCAAGGACAGAGCCCATCCCAGCTCCAATGATACAAGAGACAAAAAATGTTTTATGCACCACACATTACCGCAAGACCTTGTGGATATGTGAAATGACAACCTCAGCCAGGGCACCAGCCAAGCCTCGCCCCCCAACGCACCTCAATCCCCAGGATTTAGCTCTGGGGGCGAAGTGAGGCACGTTGGGGGTGTGGTTTGGCTTGGAGGCCAGGCTGAGGCTGTCATTTCACATATCCACAGGTCCACAATCTAGGTTCGGATCGGCTATTTGGGCATTCAGATGAATCGACTCCTCCCTACTCATTAACTTTAACACCTTCCAACACCAAACTGGAGAAATTTCACTGAAATCTCCCAAATTTTGCTGGAATTTCAGAGGAATAATAACTCTCACTTTCTTTTATTCCCCCCCCCCCCCCCCCCGTGATAGACAACTAGTCTACAAGTCTGAAGATCTGAAAGGCTGAACTTTGCTTCCTCTCCAAGTTCCAGTGACTGAAATGTGAGACAACAATGACTTTTCATCTCGCAAAATGCTATTATGCGGATTGTTGGACTTCAGAAAGGCGCTCGTTAATGCGTCTTTGTTGTAGGGTGTTGCCATGCGGAATAACTGATTTAAGCACTTTCTTGTGCATTCGGGGCAGCTAATTGGACTCCAGTCTTGCTAGTTATGAACTGATTTGGAGGCCGGACTTTTTTTTTTGTGGCTCATTACATTGCATTTTTAGTCACTGAACTTGGCCTTTTTTGGTGTACTTCCAGCATCAATATAGTCTCAAAACATTGGATTAGATTTATGTAATTGAAGACAGACCAATTCCACCCAAACATATTTATTTTGGTTCACAAATGCGGTCCCGTTTCCCCGCACCCATGGACTGTCCTGGAACATGAAGGGCCAAGAGTGAACTAATTGCCTTCAGAGACGCATAGTCCATCATTCAACGAATGGTTGGGAACCCAACAAAAAAAAAAAAGAAGATGTGTGCTGTACTAATAACAAATGACATAAAGCAAACCCGTCAAGAGAGATGTAGGCGGGCATCATTGACCTCTTCTTCTTAAAATGTTTCCCGGCCATTCTGCTGCTGAGGGGCTTCAATGACTTCTGTTTCGGACCAAGCATGGAGATAACGAATTGTAACTTTTGCCCAACATTCATTTTTTGCATGTTGCGGTGGCTCGGGAGTATGAAAGCCAAGACACAG
The DNA here is from genome assembly GCA_037952925.1 of Lithobates clamitans. Classification (NCBI taxonomy): domain Eukaryota; kingdom Metazoa; phylum Chordata; class Amphibia; order Anura; family Ranidae; genus Lithobates; species Lithobates clamitans. The sequence continues at coordinate 58,606 of JBBGZY010001360.1, read as the reverse complement.
CTAGACAACTTGAGCTGTAAAATAAACTGGAACACCAAAAGGATGGATCAGAAGAATATATACACTATATTGCCAATAGTATTGGGACGCCTGCCTTTACACACACACACACATGAACTTTAATGGCATCCCAGTCTTAGTCCGTAGGGTTCAATATTGAGTTGGTCCACCCTTTGCATCTATAACAGCTTCAATTCTGTTGTACTGCAGAAGACAATATGAAACTGGGAAAATGTTACATGAGACTGGTAGAGATCAATGCTATTCCCCTAATCAATGTCCCCACTACAGACTGCTGAGGTCTGAAGGCCACACACCATACACCAAAGGACCACATATGGCCCTTGGGCACCAGTGCTTTACAGCTAAAAAGATCGTTGGTGTCATGCCACTGGCTCTGCCAAATGGAGATTGCCCAGGAAGTGTCCAGGCATCATCAAACCTGGGGTTAATTAGTCACAGCCTATGGAACCTTTAGAACATTTGGAGGAACTGCTAGAACCTCCAGAGGAACCCCTAGAAACTCTGGAGAACCACTAGAACCTCTGGAGGAACCGCTAAAACCTCTAGAGGAACCCCCTAGAACCTCTGGAGGAACCTCTAGAACCTCTGGAGGAACCTCTAGAACCTCTGGAGGAAGCTCAGAAAACTCTGGAGGAAGCCCTGGGACTTCTGAAGGAACCCCTAGAACGTCTGGAGGAAGCCTAGAAACCTCTGAAGGAAGCCCTAGAACTTCTGGAGGAAGACCAGAAGCCCCTGAAGAAACCCCAAGAACCTCTGGAGGAACCTCTGACCTCTGGAGGAACCCCTAGACCTCTGGAGGAATGCTGGTAGAAAATGGCCACTCTAAACTGTTAAGCTATGTATCATTTTATCTATTCTATAACTGACATAGAAATAATATACACTACATTACCAAAAGTTTTGGGACACCTGCCTTTACACGCACACGAGCTTTGATGACATCCCAGTCTTAGTCTGTAGAGTTCAATATTGAGTCGACCCGCCCTTTGCAGCTATAACAGCTTCAACTCTTCTGGGAAGGCCGTCCACAAGTTTTAGGAGGGTGTCTATGGGAATGTTTGACCATTCTTCCAGAAGCACATTTGTGAGGTCAGGCACTGATGTTGGATGAGAAGGCCTGGCTCACAGTCTCCGGCTCTCCGCTGTTCTATCGGGTTGTGGTCAGGACTCTGTGCATGCCAGCCAAGTTCCTGAAGGAAAATGACCAGCTACAGAGGAACCACAGGCGAGATTGGCGATTGGTCTTTTGTCCTCTGCTTATCCTCAGCTTCCATAGTTCAGTTCTTCTTTAAAACTTGACCTACCACGATGCTGAAAATGCTCTTTTGTAAAAAAAAAAAGTTCTCCTGGTGACAAGAGCCGTGGTAATACGCTCTAATCTCACATTAAAAACAGGTTTGGATTGGAAGGAACCGGTCCTCGGTATGTCCTTAGGAATCCAACTTTTTCTTAATCCTATATTAATAAATGCCATACAATGTAGGGACACCCGTACACATATTAATTTCTACATGAAGATGAAAGCAGAGGGAAACAATTTGTTGTTAGATGTAAGGAGCGCACAGAGCGAATACCCTCGGGCACCGAATCCGCGACATCGGCTTTCAGAATAAAAATCCGTATAAACACTCGTTCTGGCGTTTATCCCAGGCTTCACCGAGAGAAGGAGAAGCATTCCATATTAAACAATTACAATGAATGAAACGGCTCTGATTTTTTATTTTTTTTCTCCTTCTTTGTTTTTTTGCTCCAGACATGTTTTTGATTATGAAAGTTTTTATGCGCAGGAATCCTCTTTTCAAAACTGTTTATTTTTTATGAAACACTCTATTTTTCTTGCGGCTCGTTCTGGAGGATTTGGGTTGAACTTGTTTTGTGTAGAATGTCATGGTAGAATGGATCAGCGTAGTTATGGATTTGATCTCTGGCTGTTCAGAGGTTTGGTGTGTCCAACAAGTGCTCCAGGTGTGGCCGCCGGTCCAAGGCCCAGGACAAAGAGGGTTTAGAAACTCTGTTCTCCATGGAATATGCAGATGTTACAACCAACGGGATGGACCATGACAATAATAATTCTGTTTGCCAAAGACACAAATGAGAGGACTTCAGCTAAAAAAAATAAAATAAAGAGGGCTTTTCTGCTATGTTTTCTAACTATAGTCCTTGGGAAGAACCCAGAATTTGAATATTACCATAAGCCAGAGAACCCCTCACTAGGAACTTGACTTTGATGGTTTCTAGGTTGACATAAGGGAAGAGCAAAATGCCATTTTTGGTTTCTGAAATTATGGCAAAAGTGGGAACATTTTTCTATTTGAGGAAATTAATTAGGAGTCAATAAAGAGGTGAAATGAAGGTGGTTTTTGGTGGGTTTTGGTAGGTGAGGCTAGATCTCACTTCATCAGAGAGAGTGGACCTGAACAGATTGCAGATCCAGCCAGAGTTCAGTTTTTTGGAAGCAAGTGGCCAAAATAGGTTACGCTCGAGGACGTCTAAAACATCTACATGGAGAAAGTACTCCGGTGAAGAACCCCTAGGACTTCTTTTCCTGTTTGCCATTGGGATCTCCCCTCCATTGCCAGTGGGCAGTTTAAGCTTGCTTGACTCATACAGCATACGCTGTTTTGGGTCCGAACCTTCTGGTAAGCCTCCATTCATTTGGGTGGTGGTATCTACACAACTTTGGTTTTCATACACTAAATTCCTGAGAAGGCTTCCAAGACCACATATCTTCCGCTGGTCCCCACCGTCTATACCATTGCCGTTGGGCAGTAAAGGCCTGTTTTGACCTATGTAGCATATGCTATTCTTAGGTCTAAAATTTATGGTACGCCTTCATTACTTTGGGGATGGTTTGGTCACTAATTTAGTCCTATATCCACGTGGTGATTACAACGGTTTCACAGAATGATGGACTTTGATTTATTGAAAATGGACATTTATTATTATTAGGATATTATATGTTGATATTCACATTTATCACTTCATTTGTGTATAATTTATAGCGTTGCACTTATTTCTATATCTAGGGTTTTGGTAGGTGCGCTGGGGTTTAAGTGACTCCTTTCAACTATCCTGGAACTGTTCTTGTGCAAAAAAATGTCTCCTGATTAAATGGAAACCCGAAGATATTGGGACACAAAATGGACCCCAACCCTAATGTTGAATTATCTAAGAAGAACCATTATGGAGGAGAAACTCCATTTGTTGTTGCCACCATCCCAAATATAGTATATATAGAGAAATAAGTACCCCCCTGGTACAAAGGGACTTTAATGGGCCGTACACACGGTTGGACTTTTCGACCGGACTGGTCTGACGGACGCTGACGGACCAAATCCGGTGAACAATCCGATCATGTGTGGGCTTCACCGGACCTTCAGCGGACCTTTCCAGTCGCAAATCTGACGGACTTTAGATTTGGAACATGCTTCAAATCTTGACGTCGTAACTACGCCAGACCCAGAAATCCGCTCTTCTGTATGCTAGACCGACTGACGAAAACCGACACTAGGGCAGCTATTGGCTACTGGCTATCAACTTCCTTATTTAAGTCCGGTCGTACGTCATGACGTACCAATCCGTCGGACTTTGGTGTGATTTTGTGTAGGCAAGTCTGGTCGTTAGAAAGTCCATCGAAAGTCCGCCAAAAGTCCGTCGAAAGTCTGTCGAAAGTCTGCCAGACAGACTGTTGGATTTTTGTAGCTGAAAAGTCCGACCGTGTGTACACGGCATTAGGGCGAACTTTTTGAAGACACAATATTTTCAAAAAAGATAGAAAACTTGACACTTGACCATCACACCTATATGAGCTTGCTGGATTTCCCATTCCAGATCCAAGGCCATTAATATCGAGTTGCCCCCTTTCTGGCTATAACAGCCTCCACCCACCCTCACCTGGTCATTACATCTATATGTGCCTGTTGGACATCCAAACCATGGACATTAATATGGCGTTGGCCACCTTTGTGGCTCTGCATATGCTGCGCTGCACGAACGTGCTGCTGGGATTTACTCTTTTTGGGGATCCTTCTGAGGGATCTCTCGAGCCTTGAGGATTTATCCTTCATTGGGTGACCTCATTTTCAATCTGCATATGTGTCTCCACCTTTCCGTTCAGCACCATCCTTATAATCCTTTTTTAATAAATACTTTATTCCATGAATGTTGTATTGGTATGTACACATTTTCATAGCTATGATGTGTTTGCCCTTTTGTTTTCTGGAAGTCCAGATTTTGTTGTTTTTTTCTGTTTTAGAGCGTCTCCAGCTATTGTCTCCTTCATGCCCCTGAAGAAGGGATTTATCTTGAATCTCCCGAAACGCGTCGGACTATAGGAGAAGTGCTATTTTCTTATATACTATATATGGATATTATGTATCACTTTGTGCATGGTTGTTATCTCTGACCGTTATATTGTTTTTATGAAATTAATGTTTCTATCTTTTTTGAAAATATTGTGTCTTCAAAAAGTTTGCCCTTGAGGTCCCTTTGTACCGGGGGGGGGGGGGGTACTTATTTCTCTATATATACTAACCCTAATGTTAACCTTATGTAAGGTAAACCGGATTTCTAGCACCAAAAGGCCAGTGCGAATTCATGTTTGTGCACATTTTTCGTGCGCGATCGCACATTCGTGCACAAGCGCGAATGCGTGCACAAGCACATACCAATTAGCACTTGGAGCCCAGTGACCTATTTAAACTGGTCTATCACTGTGAGCAGTTGCTGAATGGTCTTCAGCTTGTTCCCTGTTTTCCCGAGACCTGATCTTCTGTACCTGCTTACTCGTGTATGACCCGGCTTGCCTGTGGACCTTGCGTCTGCTCTCGCTCTAGCTCTGTTACCTTCTATTCCGACCTAGGCTTGTTTACTTGATCTGCTCTGTCTGCTGACTCTGTACAGCCTTGCCTGGCTGTTAATGACCTTGGCCTATATCCTGGACTTGCCTTGCCTGCTGATTCGGTGCCTCGCTGCAAGGTTGCTGGTTACTGCTGCTCGTCTCCTGGTTCTGCTTCTGTCCCACGCTCTGGTGCCAAGCTGCTCCTGTATCCCGTTCCAAGGACTCCGACTACCGGCTCTACCCACCTACAGAGTGGACACCACCAACTAGCTGCTACGACACTCGTGCCACTCCTTGCCCTTACACTCTCTGTCTCCACCTTCAGGAGTGTTAGGCGGGAGGTGCAAGAGAGGCCTCCTCCACAACATTCCAGTATTCACCGGGTATGTGATACCTTAACAATACCCCAGTGCAAACCCTTTTGATGATCTTAACACTTAACTCTAACACCAATGCTAACTATAATGCTATTCCAAATGTTAATAGTAATACTAATACTAACCCCAACTTAAACACTAACCCTACTGCCAGGGCCACCAGTAGGAGGGTAGAGCAAGCCCTTCTGTATGGGGCCATGGCCCCATCAGTTTAACAGGGGAGACTGGGGCAGAGAGGGGATTATTTAAATATTTTTGAGCGCATGCACGTTAATCCCATGAAAATGGGGCGCCTCTCTATCCCTGGCCCCTGCTGCTGAACTGATGGGACAAGGAGAAATTTTATTTAATTGCAGGAAGCCTGTGGAATAACACATGCTCATGCATCAAATTGTGCATGTGATTACATGGAATTGTGCATGCGCTGAAAAAATATTTAAAACAATGGCAATTATTATGGGGTTGACCATCCCCCCCCCCTTAAAATTGAGTTACCCCCTTTGTGGCTTTGTGGCTATACCATCCTTCATTCTTCTGGGAAGACTTTCCACAAGATGTTGGAGGGTGTCTGTGGGAATTTGTTCCCAATTGTGAGGTCAGGTACTAATGTTGGAATGGAAGACCTGGCTCCCAACTCCCAATCCATTCCAAAGGCGTTCAGTAGGGTTGAGGTCAGGACTCTGTGAAGGACACTCAAGTTCCTCCACACCAAACTGGTCACACCATGTCTTTATAGAGCTGGCTTTGTACAGGGGGGGGGGGGGCACAGTCATGGGGGAACAGAAAAGGGTCTTCCCCAAATGGAAGGTTTGGAGGCTGAAGGAACACAATTGTCTAAAACTGCCTTTCTCAACCTTTTTTATCCTAGAGGAACGCTTGAAATAACTTCGACGTCTCGAGGAGCCCACAAGAGCTCCCAAACCAGTCAAACCATGTCTTTATGGAGCTGGTCCACACTGGTCAACCCATGTCTTTATGCAGCTGGTCCACACTGGTCAACCCATGGGGGAGCACAGTCAAGGGGGAACAGAAAAGGGTCTTCCCCAAATGGAAGGTTTGGAGGCTGAAGGAACACAATTGTCTAAGCCTGCCTTTCTCAACCTTTTTACCCTAGAGCAGAGGATGGTGACAGGGACTTTATGGAAGGAGACAATCCGCCCGCATCCCTATATTCGTATACAATCGAAAGTTTTTCCTCTTAAGTGGGATTTTAAAGGGCGGAAGTCTCAAATAATATATCAAAAGATGTAAAAAATATTTGTTTTATTATATCAAAAAATTAAAAATATGACACATATTGTATAAAAAACAACAATGGGAACAAAATGGATGCCACAGTTTACAATTGATGATAAGAAGATATACAACACAAATCAGGAGAGCTGCACTTAACCCACAAAACGCTGTTTCAGCAAGCAGGAACTAATTGGAAGTGCAGGCCCGACGCGTTTCGAGGTTTTTTTAATAGTTACGACCTCTTCTTCAGGGGCTGGAGATGAGATATATATCTTTCATGAAAAACAGCATCACATGGTATCCGATTGAGGAGGGGGAAGGGAGGAACCTGTTAGCCACCGGGGTCCAGACCCGAATATCAGTGCCGCCACCACGAGACCAAAACTATCAGCAGAACACGACCGGACACAAAGGGCGTCACGTCCGTCAGCTGAGTAATAAATGATCTAATGGGCCATTGGGTGCATGAAGACTGAAAAAGTCCCTATTCCGTTTTAAGGAATAATTATCCGTCAACTGACACCATGCCAGGTATATAGGGTAAATGAGAGATGTTGCGGACTAATACTGCATAATAGATGGTTAATCCCTATGCTGGCTCACGAAAGGAAGTGGTCTATGACGGCTATTAGCTGGCAGAGGCCACAGTGCAGGAGGATACAGTAATGAGGCGCCTATGTTCAGCGGCTTAAAAGATCCTGGCAGCTGCACACTCGGTCCGGTGTCTCCACCAGTGTGGACAATTTTTTGATATAATAAAACAAATATTTTTTACATCTTTTGATATATTATTTGAGACTTCCGCCCTTTAAAATCCCAGTTAAGAGGAAAAACTTTCCATTTTTACCCTAGAGGAACCCTTAAAATACCTTCCACGTCTCGAGGAGCCCGCAAAGGCTACCAAACCAGTCAAACCATGTCTTTATGGAGCTGGTCCACACTGGTCAAACCATGTCTTTATGGAGCTGGTCCACACTGGTCAAACCATGTCTTTATGGAGCTGGTCCACACTGGTCACACCATGTCTTTATGGAGCTGGTCCACACTGGTCAAACCATGTCTTTATGGAGCTGGTCCACACTGGTCACACCATGTCTTTATGGAGCTGGTCCACACTGGTCACACCATGTCTTTATGGAGCTGGTCCACACTGGTCAAACCATGTCTTTATGGAGCTGGTCCACACTGGTCACACCATGTCTTTATGGAGCTGGTCCACACTGGTCAAACCATGTCTTTATGGAGCTGGTCCACACTGGTCACACCATGTCTTTATGGAGCTGGTCCACACTGGTCAAACCATGTCTTTATGGAGCTGGTCCACACTGGTCACACCATGTCTTTATGGAGCTGGTCCACACTGGTCAAACCATGTCTTTATGGAGCTGTCCCACACTGGTCACACCATGTCTTTATGGAGCTGGCTTTGTACACAGGGGCACAGTCATGCTGAAACAGAAAAGGATCTTCACCAAACTGTTACCATAAGGTTGGAGGAGCACAATTGTCTACAATGTCTTTGTACTGCCATCATTGCTGCCAGATGAAGGGGCCACGAGCAGCCCAAAATTGAACACATTTCCTGCTGCTTGTACTGCTATTGTAGTGTATCGGTGATACTCCATGCCTTGGACCATGCTTCATTTCACCTACGCACCCTGAATTATTTTTGTTTTGTAAGGCTGTAAAGACTTTATGAATATCCAGTTGGTAGCAGTAAAGCCACATGAAATATGATTGCTAAAACAGGCAATGGACCATGATGTTTGCAAAGCGCGTAACAGGCTATACTTTTTTTTTTTTTTTTTTCTTTTAATCACCAGGACATGATCCCATTATGGTGGAACTGCTCTTTAATTGATGCATAATTATTTCCTTTACAGATAATTAACCTATTGACTGTGTACACTGCAGCATCTGCATTCAATCACATGTAACTCCCTCTGAGGGTCAGCAGCAAAAGACACTCATTTTATGGAACATGCCTCAGACTTAATATCAATCTCTCGGCCAGAAAATCTGACCACAGGAGTGATGGAAGGAGACGTAAAAAAAAAAAGGGGAAATGCAGCAAAACCGCAGATTTGTATGTAAATTGTGTATAGCGTTAGATTCCTCGATGTAAAATTACATAAAGTGGAAAACAAATGTATATTTAGATGTAGCAGATGTGCCAATTTGACCCAAAGATTACCCAAAATCAGGAGTACGGAGTCTGCTCCTTCAATGCAAGGGTCACCCCCACCTCCCCGCTTTCACATACAATTGCTGGACAAACATTTGTGGACATTTGATCATCACACCTACTGCATATAAGCTTGTTGGACATATTCTACAAGCATGGACATTAATATGAGGTTGGCCTTTTTTTTTTGTGTGTGACTCCAACAGCCTCCTCTCTTCTAGGAAGGTTTTCCACAAGAAAGGTCTAATCGAAGTTTGTATATGGTGGCCAAACAGTGCTGTGGGAGGGGTATCAAAGTGTGCCTAGGCCAGAGAGCAGTTGCACAACCCTACATTTAAGTCCCATACTGATGTGCCAATTTGACTTAAAGATTGCCCAAAATTCAGGAGAACAGCACCTGCGCCCTCTACCTTAATGCAGGGGTCACCCTGCCTCCCTGCTCTCCACTTTCAGATTCATGGCCAAACTTTTGTGGACATCATGGGTTTGTTGCAAGTTTAGGCCAAGCTGTCTTTAGGAGAAACTCCGCCATACTGTTTCACATAAGCTCCAACCCCCGGGCCTACCTTCTATAATAAAGAATGTCCATACAGGATGCTTTTTTCACGATTTATTGAATAATGGACTTGGCACAACAGCTTCACACCTTTTCCCATTCACAGTACAGAACACATCAGTGCCACCAACTTGAAATCTTAAAGTCATCCAGCTATCTTCCCAAAATGCTCTTTCATGACTTCCCCCACAGTGGGTCCTCACATGGATCCAGTGAAGGATCCTGTTAATACTCCATCATACAAAGACATTGTAGACAATTGTACTCTTCCAACCTTGTGGTGACAGTTTGGTGAAGGCCCTTTTCTGTTCCAGCATGCCTGTGCAACTGTGTACAAAGGCTGCTCCATAAAGACATGGTTTTGACCAGTTTGGTGTGGAGGAACTCCAGTGTCCTGCACAGAACCCTGACCTCAACCCAATTGATCGTCACTGGGATAAATAGGAAAATCACGTGGAATGCCTTACCAGGGGGCTGTTATAGCCATGGAATGGGGGGGGGGGGGGGGGCTGGGGATGTACTCCATATTAATGGCCATGGTTTTCGAATGTGATGTCCAACACGTTAATCTAAATGTCATGGGTGGTGGAGCCCTGGGGACCCATATAGAGCCCTGACCTCAATCCTAGTGAACACCTTTGGGATGACTTGGAACTTCAACTGTGAGTCAGGTCTTCTCATCCATCAGTACCTGACCTCACAAAGGCTCTTTTGACTGAATGAGCACACTCCAAAAATTTTGTTGGGAGCCATTCCAGAAAAGTGGTTCCAATTATGTAAAGACATGGTTTGATCGGTTTGATGTGGAGAAACTCAAGTAGCCTGCACAGGGCCCTGACCTCAACCCTACTGAACACCTTTGGCATAAAATGGGTTGTGAGCCAGATCTTCTCATTCGATATCAGTACCTGACCTTACAAATGGGCACAAACTTTCATACACCCACCTCCAGGTTTGTGGGCAGCCTAACCAAAGGAGTGGAGCCAGTTCTATAAAGGCATGATTTGACCAGTTTGGTGTGGAGGAATTTGAGTGTCCTTCACAGAGCCCTGACCTTAACCCTACTGAACATCTTTTTGGGATGAATTGGAACACTGCTTATGAATCAGGTCTTCTCATTCAACATCAGCACCTGACCTCACATATGGGTACAAATTCCCACAGACACTCTCCAAAATCTTATGGAAAGGCTTCCTAGAAAAGTGGAGGCTGTTATAGTTACAAACGGAAGCAACTCCATAGTAATGGCCAGGCTTTTCGAATTGGATGTTCATAAAGCTCATATAGATGTTATGGGTGGAGGAACTCAAGGGTCCTGCACAGAGACCAGATCTCAACCCTACTGAACACCTTTGGGATGAATTGAAACAGTTATAGTAAGCCAGGTGTTCTCAATCAACATTGGCACATGACCTCACAAATACCCCCAGACTCCCTCCAAAATCTTGTGGAAAGTCTTCCCAGAAGATCGTGGGATGTTATAGCCACGGAAAAGGGCAACTCCATATTAATACCCATGGCTTTGGAATGGGAAGTCCAACAAGCTTATATTGGTGTTATACGTGGAGGAACCCAAGTGTCCTGCACAGAGCTGTGACCTCAACCCTACTCAAACACCTTTGGGATGAATTTGAACGCTGGCTATGAGCCAGGCCTTCTCATCCAACATCAGTACTTGACCTCACAAATGGCCACATACTAATGGCCATGGTTTTGATGTCCAACAGGCACATATAGGTGTAATGACTAGGTGAGGGTGGGTGGAGGCTGGTATAGCCACAAAGGGGGAAACTCAATATTATTGACCTTGGATCTGGAATGGAAAATCCAGCAAGCTCATGTAGGTGTGATGGTCAGGTGTCTACAAGCATTTGGCCATATTAATGGCCATGGTTTGGATGTCCAACAGGCACATTTAGGTGTAATGAGCAGGGGGTTGAGGCTGTTATAGCCACAAAGGGGGCAACACGATGGTAATGGCCTTGGATCTGGAATTGGAAATCCAGCAAGCTCATATAGGTGTGATGGTCAGGTGTCCACAAGCATTTTGCCATATTAATGGCCATGGTTTTAATGTTCAACAGGCACATATAGGTGTAATGACCAGGTGAGGGTGGGTGGATACTGTTATAGCCACAAAGGGGGCAACCTGATGTTAATGGCCTTGGATCTGGAATGGGAAATCAAGCAAGCTCATATAGGTGTGATGGTCAGGTGTCCACAAGCATTTGGCTATATTAATGGCCATGGTTTGGATGTCTAACAGACACATATAGGTGTAATAACCGGGGGGTTGAGGCTGTTATAGCCACAAAGGGGGCAACTCAATGTTAATGGCCTTGGATCTGGAATGGGAAATCCAGCAAGCTAATATAGGTGTGATGGTCAGGTGTCCACAAGCATTTGGCCATATTAATGGCCATGGCTTGGATGTTCAACGGGCACATATAGGTGTAATGACCAGGTGAGGGTGGGTGGAGGCTGTTATAGCCACAAAGGGGGCAACCTGATGTTAATGGCCTTGGATCTGGAATGGGAAATCAAGCAAGCTCATATAGGTGTGATGGTCAGGTGTCCACAAGCATTTGGCTATATTAATGGCCATGGTTTGGATGTCCAACAGACACATATAGGTGTAATAACCGGGGGGTTGAGGCTGTTATAGCCACAAAGGGGGCAACTCGATATCAATGGCCTTGGATCTGGAATGGGAAATCCAGCAAGCTAATATAGGTGTGATGGTCAGGTGTCCACAAGCATTTGGCCATATTAATGGCCATGGTTTGGATGTCCAACAGGCACATTTAGGTGTAATGAGCAGGGGGTTGAGGCTGTTATAGCCACAAAGGGGGCAACACGATGGTAATGGCCTTGGATCTGGAATTGGAAATCCAGCAAGCTCATATAGGTGTGATGGTCAGGTGTCCACAAGCATTTTGCCATATTAATGGCCATGGTTTTAATGTTCAACAGGCACATATAGGTGTAATGACCAGGTGAGGGTGGGTGGATACTGTTATAGCCACAAAGGGGGCAACCTGATGTTAATGGCCTTGGATCTGGAATGGGAAATCAAGCAAGCTCATATAGGTGTGATGGTCAGGTGTCCACAAGCATTTGGCTATATTAATGGCCATGGTTTGGATGTCTAACAGACACATATAGGTGTAATAACCGGGGGGTTGAGGCTGTTATAGCCACAAAGGGGGCAACTCAATGTTAATGGCCTTGGATCTGGAATGGGAAATCCAGCAAGCTAATATAGGTGTGATGGTCAGGTGTCCACAAGCATTTGGCCATATTAATGGCCATGGCTTGGATGTTCAACGGGCACATATAGGTGTAATGACCAGGTGAGGGTGGGTGGAGGCTGTTATAGCCACAAAGGGGGCAACCTGATGTTAATGGCCTTGGATCTGGAATGGGAAATCAAGCAAGCTCATATAGGTGTGATGGTCAGGTGTCCACAAGCATTTGGCTATATTAATGGCCATGGTTTGGATGTCCAACAGACACATATAGGTGTAATAACCGGGGGGTTGAGGCTGTTATAGCCACAAAGGGGGCAACTCGATATCAATGGCCTTGGATCTGGAATGGGAAATCCAGCAAGCTAATATAGGTGTGATGGTCAGGTGTCCACAAGCATTTGACCATATTAATGGCCATGGTTTGGATGTCCAACAGGCACATTTAGGTGTAATGAGCAGGGGGTTGAGGCTGTTATAGCCACAAAGGGGGCAACTCAATATTAATGGCCTTGGATCTGATCTGGAATGGGAAATCAGCGTTTTGGCCATATTAATGTCCATGGTTTGGATGTTCAACAGGCACATATAGGTGTAATGACCAGGTGAGGGAGGGTGGAGGCTGTTATAGCCACAAAGGGGGCAACACGATGGTAATGGCCTTGGATCTGGAATGGGAAATTCAGCAAGCTCATATAGGTGTGATGGTCAAGTGTCCATCAGCATTTGGCCATATTAATGGCCATGGTTTGGATGTCCAACAGGCACATATAGGTGTAATGACCAGGTGAGGGAGGGTGGAGGCTGTTATAGCCACAAAGGGGGCAACCTGATGTTAATGGTCTTGGATCTGGAATGGGAAATCCAGCAAGCTCATATAGGTGTGATGGTCAAGTGTCCACAAGCGTTTGGTCATAATAATGGCCATGGTTTGGATGTCCAACAGGAATATATAGGTGTAACGACCAGGTGAGGGAGGGTGGAGGCTGTTATAGCCACAAAGGGGGAAACTCTATTTTAATGGCCCTGGATCTGGAATGGGAAATCCAGCAAGCTCATATAGGTGCGATGGTCAGGTGTCCACAAGCGTTTGGCCATATTAATGGCCTTGGTTTGGATGTCCAACAGGCACATATAGGTGTAATGACCAGGTGAGGGTGGGTGAAGGCTGTTGTAGCCACAAAGGGGGCAACTCAATATTAATGGCCTTGGATCTGATCTGGAATGGGAAATCAGCAAGCTCATATAGTTGTGATGGTCAGGTGTCCACAAGCGTTTGGCCATATTAATGGCCTTGGTTTGGATGTCCAACAGGCACATTTAGGTGTAAAGAGCAGGGGGTTGAGGCTGTTATAGCTACAAAGGGGGCAACTCGATGTTAATGGCCTTGGATCTGGAATGGGAAATCCAGCAAGCTCATATAGGTGCGATGGTCAGGTGTCCACAAGCGTTCGGCCATATTGCGAATCTTTTAGTTCACTGTTTTATCCCCTTCACATTGACCGTCTTTGTGTATGGAAATGATAGATACACTGTGAAGGACTTAGTCGTGTAAAACAAATGTAGAACACAGCATCAACAGAAGCAGGTCATTGTATCTGTTTTTTCCACATCAGACGCTAACAACGCTTAGAGACATGGAGAAGTGCCGCTCGGAGGACACCCCATTTAGTTGCCATGATTTTCACACATCTTACATTGTTAGGCTGCTCGTTAATTCCTCTGTGTTGTGCCCTGGGGGCTCTTAACTTCCTTCTTTGAAATGACTTTGTGGCGTGATGATGAGAACAATCAAGAGCAATCAGACTTAATGAAGATATTAACCAGAGCAGAGCGAGCTAGCCTCCCTCGGGAGTCTCCGCGGAAAACCTTAAGGAGCATCGGAGGAAGAGAATCAGGAATTAGCTGTGATAATATTACAATAATTATCTGCCTACAAATAAAAAACCTCCACAGCCCTCAGCACTGGGTGTACTTTGCTTTCAGTGGTTGGATGCCAGGCCTGGAGGGTCAGACGGCAATATGGGCAGTAAATAGGGATGCAAGTAATATTGACATGGTTAGGTAGTCTTATTGCTGGGTTAAAGCCAAACTCCAGCCCTCCTCCCGGTTTCCTCAAGCCTCTTTGCAGAATTATTTTTAAATTCAGCGCGGTGAGAAGACGCTAGTCTTTGTGAAGCCTTAATCCTGGTCCCTTAGTGCATTCCGTCATGATTGTATTAACATTGACTGCTCAAGCCCTGAGGAAAGGGGGACTTTTTTTCCCCATGAATCTGGTGCTCTTAACGCTCTCAACCATTAAACCCCCTTTATTGCCACTGCTGGGGGTGTTAGTGCAGCTCTGCAGCCACCAAATGGCTTCCACACACCCCTGTATGCCTTGGTCCGCACCCCTCATGTTTCCTGGGCTCCACATGCCCACATCGGCATTGACCAGCATGGATGGGGTGCAGCTGGGTAGAGGAGAGGGAGATCTGTGAACGTCCTTTCACCGATCTCCCCTCTTCCTCTACCAGAACCAGAAGCAACATATCCTGTCACTTCCAGGTCCTGGTGTCACTTTCCCCAGCCGGTATGGTGCAGGGAAGTATGGGGAAGCTGCACTCCGTTATCTTCATTGATGGACAGATGAGACATCAGGGGTCTTTTAGATCCCTGCTTTCTCATGAACAATTTTAGTACTGCGCTATAGCCAAAAGACGGCTGCATCGCAGTCCTGTAGTTCTGGGAGGACGTCCATAGACACGCTCCCAAAACTCTACCCCCCCCCTGCACTCCCCCCTGGACTGGTAGGGGCAATCACAGATGATCCCATGTAAACAGACGGTTATCGGCAGTCCTTTCATCTCGCGCTCTGTGTGTGGAAAGGAATGTCGATAACTGGCAAGGCTGTCAGCACACAGTTTACACTGATAATCAGTGTAGCCCCATCAGTGAAATCAGTGCTGCCTCATCAGTGCCCATCAGGACCACCTTATCAGTGCCCATCATTGCAGCCTCACCAGTGCAGCCCCATCAGTGCCTATCAGTGCAGCTTATCAGTGTCCATCAGTGCCTCCTATCAGTGCCGCCTATCAGTGCCCATCAGTGCTGCCTCATCAGTGCCCATCAGGACCACCTTATCAGTGCCCATCATTGCAGCCTCACTAGTGCAGCCCCATCAGTGCCTATCAGTGCAGCTTATCAGTGTCCATCAGTGCCTCCTATCAGTGCCCATCAGTGCTGCCTCATCAGTGCCCATCAGTGCCTCCTCATCAGTGTAGCCCCATCAGTGCTGCCTCATCAGTGTAGCCCCATCAGTGCTGCCTCATCAGTGCCCATCAGTGCCTCCTCATCAGTGTAGCCCGATCAGTGCTGCCTCATCAGTGTAGCCCCATCAGTGCCTCCTCATCAGTGTAGCCCCATCAGTGCTGCCTCATCAGTGCCCATCATTGCAGCCTCACCAGTGTAGCCCCATCAGTGCCTATCAGTGCAGCTTTTCAGTGCCCATCAGTGCCTCCTATCAGTGCCCATCAGTGCTGCCTCATAAGTGCCCATCAGGGCCGCCTTATCAGTGCCCATCATTGCAGCCTCACCAGTGCAGCCTCATCAGTGGCAATCAGTGCACCTTCAACGGTGCCCATCAGTGCAGTCTCATTAGTGCCCATCAGTGCAGCTTATCAGTGCCGCCTCGTCAGTGCCCATCAGGGCCGCCTTATCTGTGCAGCCTCATCAGTGCCCATCAGTGCTCATCAGTGCAGCCTACCAGTGCCCATCAGTGCAGCCTCATTAGTGCCCATTAGAGCAGCCTCCTCAGTGCACATCAATGCTGCATATCAGTGCCGCCTATTAGTGCCCATTAGTGTAGCCTTATCAGTGCTTATCAGTGCCGCCTATCAGTGCCCATTAGTGCAGCCTCATCAGTGCCCATCAGTGCCGCCTATTAGTGCCCATCAGTGCCGCCTACCAGTGCCGCCTATCAGTGCCCATTATTGTAGCCTCATCAGTGCATATCAATGCTGCCTATCAGTGCCCATCAATGCTGCCTATCAGTGCCCATCAGTGCCGCTTATCAGTGCCCATCACTGGACCCATCCCTGGCAGTTGGGTAGAGGAGAGGGAGATTAATAAACATCATTTCGCTGATCTCCCCTTCCAGCTAACGACTTGGAAGTGACGTGTTTTCCTGGCTCCATGTGCCATCGGCTGACCCGGGACCCGGGGATGCAGCTGGGTAGAGGAGAGGGAGATCCGTGAACGTCCTTTAGCTGATCTCCTCTTCCTGCAGCATGTTTCCCTGGCTCTGCGTACCCATCAGCTGACCCGGGACCAGGCATGGGGGATGCAGCAGGGAAGAGGAGAGGGAGATTAGTGAATGTTCTTTTGCTGATCTCCCCTACCATCTAATGACCCCGAAGCGACATGTTCTTTTGTGCCCATCGGCTGACCAGGACCAGCACTGTGGATACAGCAGGGCAGAGAAGAGGGAGATCGCTGAACGACCTTTCACTGATCTCCCCTTCCTGCTAATGACCTGGAAGTGACATATAGAAGGTCACTTCCGGGTTCTGGTGTTACTGTGTCCAGCCAGTATGGCCGGGGAAGAGGCTAATGGCCCCTCCCACCACCCATGATCCTTCTGGAAGCACATAGACCCGGTGATGATACCACTGGGTCCAGAACAAGGTATCTATTGAGAATGGAAAATTTTTATTTAAAACTTCTGATTGGGGGGGGGGGGGGGGGGACCAGGGATGCAAACTATAAGCAGCCCAAACTTCAGCTCTGAGATTGACGAGGCAGATGTGGTTGGAGAGGAAGGTTTGGGACCCGCTGTTGTTGTTACTGGACAACATTTATCTGTAAATCTCGATTCCATCTTATCACAACAAGCAACACGCTGAGCGCGCCGTACAGAACCTTTCATCAGATCCCCCCCCCATCACTCAGGAAATAATCAGAGGGGGATGACTCATTCCTGTAAATGTGGATTTAACCCTCCAACGATCGGAACGTCGCTCGGGATTCATCATAACCAAACTTTCTGAAAGATTTGCTTCCATAAATGACATCTGTTCTGTTGGAATGAGTCACGACGCCGTCCTTATTTTTATCTCAGTTTGCGTTAACCAGTGGCGTTCTGGCGCATGAAGTCATTGCACATATAGCAGAACAGGGGAGCCTAAGCAGGAGCCCGGGGGCCCAATGGATGTCCAGCTACAGCCTTGGTGTGTTTTGAGACGGACACTTGTAGCCTCCATTTAAATGACACTCCTTATTTTGGAACCGGCGAAGTCATCACTGGGTCTCTGTGCTTTGCTCTGTGCGACATAGGCAAATCATGGCTGGTGGGAGGGGCCGGTAGAGTGCTGAACATAGCTTCCCAAAAACATCACAGCCCCCTGACTCAGTACTCAGTTCAAGTGCCATTGTACAAGCAGTGGGCTGGCTCTTGGGAGGAGTTATGCAAAAATCAAGGCCCCTTGAGGGGTCAAGCCTCCCTCTCTTATGGGTTCCCAGTGAAACCTCCCTCTCTTATGGGTCCCGTAGTCAAGCCTCCCTCTCTTATGGGTTCCCAGTCAACCTCCTTCTCTTATGGGTTCCCAGTCAAACCTCCCTCTCTTATGGGTCCCATAATGAAGCCTCCCTCTCTTATGGGTCCCCAGTCAAACTTCCCTCTCTTATGGGACCCGCAGTCAAGCCCCCCCTCTCTTATGGGTCTCAAAGTTAGACCTCCCTCTCTTATGGGTCCCGTAGTCAAGTCTCCCTCTCTTATGGGTTCCCAGTCAAGCCTCCTGCTCTTATGGGTTCCCAGTCAAACCTCCCTCTCTTATGGGTCCCATAATGAAGCCTCCCTCTCTTATGTGTCCCCAGTCAAGCCTCCCTCTCTTATGGGTCCCAGTCAAGCTTCCCTCCCTTATAGGTCCCGCAGTCAAGACCCCCTCTCTTATGGGTCCCACAGTTAGACCTCCCTCTCTTATGGGTATTGTAGTCAAGCCTCCCTCTCTTATGAGTCCCATAGTGAAGCCTCCCTATCCTATGGGTCCCCAGTCAAGCCTCCCTATCCGATGGGTCCCCAGTCAAGCCTCCCTATCCTATGGGTCCCCAGTCAAGCCTCCCTCTCTTATGGGTCCCATAATAAAGGCTCCCTCTCTTACTGGTCCCCAGTCAAGGTTTCCTCTCTTATGGGTCCCACTGCCAGACCTCCCTCTCTGATGTATCCCCAGTCAAGTTTCCCTCTCTTATGGGTCCCACAGTTAAGCCTCTCTCTCTTATGGGTCTTGCATTTAGACCTTATTCTCGTATGGGTCCCCAGTCAAGCTTCCCTCTCTTATGGGTCCCCAGTCAAGCCTCCCTCTATTATGGGTCCTGAAGTCAAGCTTCCCTCTATTATGGGTCCTAAAGTCAAGCTTCCCTCTCTTACGAGTCCCCAGTCAAGCCTCCATCTCTTATGGGTCCTGCAAACAAACCTCCCTCTCTCATGGGTCCCGCAGTCAAGCTTCCTACTCTTATGGGTCCCGCAGTAAAGCCTCCCTTTCTTACGGGTCCCAAGTCAAGCTTCCCTCTCTTACAGGTCCCCAGTTAAGCCTCCCTCTCTTACAGGTCCCCAGTCAAGCCTTCCTCTCTTACGGGTCCCCAGTCAAGCCTCCCTCTCTTATGGGTCTTGCAGTCAAGCCTTCCTCTCTTACGGGTCCTCAGTCTAGCCTTCCTCTCTTATGGGTCCTCAGTCAAGCCTTCCTCTCTTACGAGTCCTCAGTCAAGCCTCCCTCTCTTATGGGTCCTCAGTCAAGCCTTCCTCTCTTACGAGTCCTCAGTCAAGCCTCCCTCTATTACGGGTCCTGTAGTCAAGCCTACCACTTTTTTGGGTACTGTAGTCAAGCCTTCCTCTCTTATGGGTCCCACAGTCAAGCCTCCCTCTATTACGGGTCCTCTAGTCAAGCCTCCCTCTCTTATGGGTCCCCAGTCAAAACTCCCTCTATTACGGGTCCCAGAGTGAAAGTGATGGGAAATCCAAAATTTTACAGTTGTCACCCAATGGGGAGACCTGTGCCAGTTAGGGATTTTCTCTCACTTCCTGTTGCATCTGCAAGACAGGAAGTCAAAGAAATACTGCCCCAACAGGACAGAGGATAGCAAAACATAAACTGTTTTTTCTTTTTCTTAATCCAAAACTAAATAAAACAAAAGTTTGGCTCTACACAGACTGGAGGGAATGCTGCAATACATTCTCTGCTGTAGACTGACCTCAATTTCTTTTCCTCTGGTAGCGTGTACACAAGTAATCTCCATCTTATCTCGCCTGCGCCCCGAACGTTCTCTGGTATTTGCATCAGTAGAGCTGTTTACTGGACTTCATTATCAGTCTCTGGCCTGTAATTACTCAGCGAGGAGGAGACGGCGATCGAGTAACCCTGTAGATGTACATGGCGGTTCTCGTTTTACATTGGAGTCAGAATCAGCCTAGAAGTCCCCGCGGACATTAGACGAAGACTAATGAGAAACGAGGTTTCAGAACGATGGGCTCCCTGGTGTTGGGAAGTGTCCAACCTGGGTGAAGGTTCTTTAGCCCTCCCTGTCCTCAGGAGGTGTCTAGTAAATTTAGCTCTCCTGGGTAGTGATCTGCTTAGGCCAATTTGTCGTTTTTGATCACTTGGTTTCTCCCTTGGGTTGAGGGTTGCTGCTGTTCCCTGCTACCGCCACTGGGTGTCACTGGCACTCAGGAGTAAATTTAAGGGGTGGTAACAGATTGTAGGGGGCGGTAACAGGAGCTAGACATGTGCAGAATGGAAAAACGTGTTTAGTTTAGTCTCGGATAGATTCATTATGTTACTAATTTTGTTTTGTTGATTCATTTCGGAACAATTCAAGCTCAGATCAGTCAAAAAATGATCGACTGATTCGAGTTCTGTGTAAAGCAGTGGTGGGTGGTGGTTTTTTGTTTGAGGGGGTGGCAAACAACCGAACCCCCTCCCCGCAGCAACACAAATCCCACCCCCCTATTTGTCAGTCAGTCCACCGGCACCCATCTGGGCGGCAGACGTCGGCAGCGGCAAGTGTCTGAGCAGCAGCGGCGGGGGTCGGGCATCCGAGGTGCGGCTGGGATTGGGTATCAGAGAAGCGTCAGGGATCGGGAAACTGAGGAGCGGCTGGGATCGGGCATCCGAGGAGCAGCGGGGGGATCGGGCATCAGAGAAGCGTCAGGGATCGGGAAACTGAGGAGCGGCTGGGATCGGGCATCCGAGGAGCAGCTGGGATCGGGCATCCGAGGAGCAAAGGCAGGGATCGGGCATCCGAGGAGCAAAGGCAGGGATCGGGCATCCGAGGAGCAGCTGGAATCGGGCATCCGAGGAGCAGCTGGGATCGGGCATCCGAGGAGCAGCGGGGGGATCGGGCATCCGAGGAGTAGCTGGGATCGGACATCTAAGGAGCGGCTGGGATCGGGAAACTGAGGAGCGGCTGGGATCGGGCATCTGGGGGGGCCCTTTTGTTAAAGGGGGCTTTTAGATTTCGATAAGCTCCCCACCCGCAAAACCCCCACAACCACAGCCCAGGGTTGTCGGAAAGAGGCCCTTGTCCCCATCAACATGGGGCATTTTTCCCCCACTGTTGCTGGCATAGTTTCTGCCACTGACACCAACAATCGGGGACTATTCCTTCCACTGATACCAATGATGGGACACTATTCCTTCCACTGATACCAATGATGGGGCACTATTCCTCCCACTGACACCAATGATGGGACACTATTCCACCCACTGATACCAATGATGGGGCACTATTCCTCCCACTGATACCAATGATGGGACACTATTCCTCCCACTGACACCAATGATGGGACACTATTCCCCCCACTGATACCAATGATGGGACACTATTCCACCCACTGATACCAATGATGGGACACTATTCCTCCCACTGATACCAATGATGGGACACTATTCCTCCCACTGATACCAATGATGGGACACTATTCCTCCCACTGACACCAATGATGGGACACTATTCCTCCCCACTGATACCAATGATGGGACACTATTCCACCCACTGATACCAATGATGGGACACTATTCCTCCCACTGATACCAATGATGGGACACTATTCCTCCCACTGATACCAATGATGGGGCACTATTCCTCCCACTGACACCAATGATGGGACACTATTCCTCCCACTGACACCAATGATGGGACACTATTCCTCCCACTGACACCAATGATGGGGCACTATTCCTCCCACTGATACCAATGATGGGACACTATTCCTCCCACTGACACCCATGATGGGGCACTATTCCTCCCACTGACACCAATGATGGGGCACTATTCCTCCCACTGACACCAATGATGGGGCACTATTCCATTTTCTACTTCCACTGACCACAATGCAGTCCCCATAAAGTTTGAAGGACAGTAAATTGGCTCTTTGTGTAGAAAGGTTGCTATAGTCGGATAAGCTTTGTTTATTTTTTTCCATTTACAGACAGTTTAAGAAAAATAAAAAGACAATTATTTCTGTTAAGAAACTAGAAATATGAGTTTAAAGGTTTGCCGGTCACCATAGCATTACCATGGCGACTGAAAAACCTTCATAATCATATATCTAGCTTCATGTATATAGTGAAGGGGTCGCCCTCTATATATTATTCTTTGATTTTCTAGCATATTTATGTGTCTACCTTCATATATCCTTTTCTAATTGATATAATGATACACGGGGCAGAGTGAGGACTTCTTTAACAATGAGAAATCAAGCTGAATAGAAAAGGCAACAATGTATCGCTAGACATAAAATAGAAGTCTTCTATAAAATGTTTCATTATAAAGAGAGAAATTAAGGACAGCCGATTATGAGAGTTTTGCACATACACTGTATTACCAAAAGTATTGGGACGCCTGCCTTTACATTTAACTTTAATGGCATCCCAGTCTTAGTCCGTAGGGTTCAATATTGAGTTGGCTCCGCCCTTTGCAGCTATAACAGCTTCAACTCTACTGGGAAGGCCGTCCACAAGGTTTAGGAGGGTGTCTATGGGAATGTTTGACCGTTCTTCCAGAAGAGCATTTGTGAGGTCAGGCACTGATGTTGGACAAGAAGGCCTGGCTCGCAGTCTCCACTCTAATTCATCCCAAAGGAGTTCTATTGGGTTCAGGTCAGGACTCTGTGCAGGCCAGTCAAGTTCCTCCACCTCAAACTCGCTCATCCATGTCTTTATGGACCTTGCTTTGTGCACTGGTGGGCAGTCATGTTGAAACAGGAAGAGACCATCCCCAAACTGTTCCCACAAAGTTTTTTGGACAATTTTGGACATTTTGGACAATTTCATGCTCTCAGCTTTGTGGGAACAGTTTGGGGATGGCCCCTTCCTGTTCCAACATGACTGCGCACCAGTGCAAAATGTAGGGTCCATAAAGACATGGATGAGCGAGTTTGGGGTTCAGGAACTTGACTGGAACAGAATGGGGTCATCCCCAAACGGTTCCCACAAAGTTGGGAGCATGAAATTGTCCAAAATGTCTTGGTATGCTGACACTTTAGGAGTTCCCTTCACTGGAACTAAGGCACCAAGCCCAACCCCTGAAGCCTCAGGTTGAGGTCAGGACTTTGTGCAGGCCAGTCAAGTTCCTCCACCCCAAACTCGCTCATCCATGTCTTTATGGACCTTGCTTTGTGCACTGGTCCAAATAATTTGGTGGAGGGGGGATTATGGTGTGGGGTTGTTTTTTCAGGGGTTGGGATTGGCCCCTTAGTTCCAGCGAAGGGATCTCTTAAAGCGTCAGCATACCAAGACATTTTGGACACCTTCATGCTCCCAACTTTGTGGGAACCGTTTGGGGATGACCCCATTCTGTTCCAGTCAAGTTCCTGAACCCCAAACCCACTCATCCATGTCTTTTATGGACCTTGCTTTGTGCACTGGTACTCAGTCATGTTGGAACAGGAAGGGGCCGTCCCCAAACTGTTCCCACAAAGTTGGGAGCATGAAATTGTCCAAAATGTCTTGGTATGCTGATGCCTTAAGAGTTCCCTTCACTGAAATACAACCCCTGAAATACAACCCCACACCATAATCCCCCTTCCCCCCCACACCATAATCCCCCCTCCACCAAATGATTTGGACCAGTGCACAAAGCAAGGTCCATAAAGACATGGATGAGCGAGTTTGGGGTGGAGGAACTTGACCGGAACAGAATGGGGTCATCCCCAAACGGTTCCCACAAAGTTGGGAGCATGAAAGTGTCCAAAATGTCTTGGTATGCCGACGTCTTAAGAGTTCCCTTCACTGGAACTAAGGGGCCAAACCCAAGCCCTGAAAAACAACCCCCACACCATAATCCCCCCTCCACCAAATGGTTTGGACCAGAGCACAAAGCAAGGTTCATAAAGACATGGATGAGGGAGTTTGGGGTGGAGGAACTTGACTGGCCTGCACGGAGTCCTGATTTCAACCCGGTAGAACACCTTTGGGATGAATTAGAGAGAAGACTGCGAGCTAGACCTTCTCGTCCAACATCAGTGCCTGACCTCAAAAATGCTCTTCTGGAAGAATGGTCAAACATTCCCATAGACACCCTCCTAAACCTTGTGGACTGTGCGCAGGCCAGTCAAGTTCCTCCACCCCAAACCCGCTCATTCATGTCTTTATGGACCTTGCTTTGTGCACTGGTTCTAATCATTTGGTGGGGGGGGGGATTACGGTGTGGGGGGTTGTTTTTCAGGGGTTGGGCTTGGCCACTTGGTTCCAGTGAAGGGAACTCTTAAGGCGTCAGCATACCAAGACATGGTGGACAATTTCATGCTCTCAACTTTGTGGGAACAGTTTGGGGGATGTCCTCTTTCCGTTCCAACACGACTGAGCACCAGAGCACAAAGCAAGGTCCATAAAGACATGGATGAGCGAGTTTGGGGTGGAGGAACTTGACTGGAACAGAATGGGGTCATCCCCAATCGGTTCCCACAAAGTTGGGAGAATGAAATTGTCCAAAATGTCTTGGTATGCTGACGCTTTAAGAGTTCCCTTCGCTGGAACTAAGGGGCCAAGCCCAACCCCTGAAAAACAACCCCCCACCATAATCCCCCCTCCACCAAATGAATAGGACCAGTGCACAAAGCAAGGTCCATAAAGACATGGAAGAGCAAGTTTGGGGTGGAGGAACTTGACTGGCCTGCACAGAGTCCACAAGGTTTAGGAGTGTGTCTATGGGAATGAGTGACCATTCTTCCAGAAGAGCATTTGTGAGGTCAGGCACTGATGTTGGGTGAGAAGGTCTGGCTCGCAGTCTTTGCTATAATTCATCCCAAAGGTGTTCTTGCTTTGTGCACTGCTCCTAATCATTTGGTGGAGGGGGGATTATGGTGTGGGGTTGTTTTTCAGGGGTTGGGCTTGGAAAGTGTCCAAAATGTCTTGGTATGTTGACGCCTTAAGAGTTCTCTTCACTGGAACTAAGGGGCCAAGCCCAACCCCTGAAAAACAACCCCCCACACCATAATCCCCCCTCCTCCAAATGATTTAGACCAGGGCACAAAGCAAGGTCCATAAAGACATGGATGAGCAAATTTAGGTGGATGAACTTGACTGGCCTGCACAGTCCTGACCTCAACCTGATAGAACACCTTTGGGATGGATTACAGTGGAGACTGTGAGCCAGGCCTTCTCGTCCAACATCAGAGCCTGACCTCACAAATGCTCTTCTGGAAGAATGGTCAAACCATCCCATAGACACCCTCCTAAACCTTGTGGACGGCCTTCCCGGAAGAGTTGAAGCTGCTATAGCTGCAAAGGGCGGAGCCAACTCAATACTGAACCCTACGGAACTAAGACTGGGAGGCCATTAAAGTTCATGTGCGTGTAAAGGCAGGCGTCCCAATACTTTCGGTAATGTAGTGTGCCGGGGAGTCCAGCCTGTCTGGCAAATCGAAGACTTTTATTACCGATGTAGAAAATCAATTCCCTAATTGGCCCTAACAAGACTAATGATGATCGCATACTCCCTGACCTGCAATCCCCTCTTTATGGAAGGAGGCCGCTCGCTCCTCGTACCGGGGGATACTTACACTTTCCATTTTAAGACTGCAGAACATGCTCTATCCCTCGGATAATGCGAATTCCAGCTGAGACATGTTCATAAAAAAAAAAAAAAAAAAACTCCCACGGAGAATTATACCTTTTTATTAATCCAACCCGGACTGGAAATAAATTAGCGTCCCCGGGAAGGGTTAAGTCTGCGGCGTACCAGGAGGAATCCCGGGCCGCATTATCTGTCACTAATATTTTTTTTTGCGGCGTCTTGGGTGGTTTTTTTTTTTTTTTTTTGCCAGGGGTCTGAGAAAAAAATTGCTGTTTATTACAGAAGTCGGGAGGGTTGAATATTAGAATGCAGGAAGAGCCTGAAAAAATAATCACTGAAATCCTGCCAGCGATTTTGCGAGGGAAGACAAGTCAGCACTTAACCTCTAAACCGCTCAGCGCCGGCCTTTTTTTTTTTTTTTTTTTTTAAGAGCGCGGGCCAACTCAATCAGTCCATTAAGCAGTCTATGGGCCTTGCTTAATAAACTGTCATGTTGTTGTTTTATGGCTGGGAGCCTTGGTGATTCACTGGCAACAACGAGGAATCAATTTTCAGATATATTTCCCCGAGACCTGCCCCGGGTAACGGCTCGGTGTCGGGAGGGGGCTCTGGTCTAATCTTGATGGATGACACCTAGGACAGAGGTTGTGGAATTAAAGCCCAATTCTGGGCATTTTGATAAGGATAAAATAGTCTCCAGGTGATGTAATACTCACCTTCTCTTCGGGGGGGGGGGTTATCACCGCAGTGCTTGCTTTGCACCACAAGATGTCCTCAGTCTTCAAAGCTGAAGGCAACCCAGCATCGCTCAACCTGGAAGACCGAGGACATACTGTGAGTGCAGGGAGCCTCAGGATGTCATCAGTCAAGCTGTCCTTAGTGTCGTGCATCAAGATTATGACAGAAACTCTGACAGCAAGGTAGTACAAGGGGCAGGACTTGGAAAATATAGCTAAAAACTGAAACCCAGTAGTGTTCAACCTGGAAGACTGAGGAGTGAGGACATACTATGAGTGCAGGGGGCCACAGGATGGCCTAATTCAAGCTCTCCCTGTTGTTGTGCATCAAGATTATGACAGAAACTCTGACAGCAAGCCATTACATGAGGCAGTACTTGGAAAATATAGCTGAAAATTGACACCCAGCATCATTCAACCTGGAAGACTGAGGACATACTATGAGTGAAGGGAGCCTCAGGATGTCCTCAGTCAAGATGTCCTAGGTGTCATTCATCAAGATTACGACAGAAACTCAGAAAGCAAGCCATTACATAAGGCAGGAGGGGGGAGGCTCTGGTCTAATCTTGATGGATGACACCTAGGACAGAGGTTGTGGAATTAAATCCCAATTCTAGGCATTTTGATAAGGATAAAATAGTCTCCAGGTGATGTAATACTCACCTTCTCTTCGGGGGGTTATCACCGCAGTGCTTGCTTTGCACCACAAGATGTCCTCAGTCTTCAAAGCTGAAGGCAACCCAGCATCGCTCAACCTGGAAGACCGAGGACATACTGTGAGGGCAGGGAGCCACGGGATGTCATCAGTCAAGCTGTCCTTGGTGTCCTTCATCAAGATTATGACAGAAACTCTGACAGCAATCCGTTACATGGGGCAGGACTTGGAAAATATAGCTAAAAACTGAAACCCAGCAGTGTTCAACCTGGAAGACTGAGGACATACTATGAGTGCAGGGGGCCACAGGATGGCCTCGGTCCAGGGGCGGACTGATAACTCATGGGGCCCCCGGGCAATAGGAGATTATGGGGCCCCCGGGCAATAGGAGATTATGGGGCCCCCAGGCAATCAGAGAGTATGGGGCCACACAGTATACACACACACAGTATACAATCACACAGTATACACATATATGTACACACAGTATACACAGACAGATGTAAAAAAAACACAGATTTATACATACTGTCCCTGGTTTTACTGAGGCTAGCAACCCTGATGGGGCCCCCTAGTGGCCCAGGGCCCTCGGGCAGTGCCCTAATCGCTCAATGGTCAGTCCGCCCCTGCCTCGGTCAAGCTGTTCTAAGGGTCGTTCATCAAGAGTACAACAGAAATTCCAACAGCAAGCCATTACATGAGGCAGGACTTGGAGAATATAGCTGAAAATTGATACCCAGCATTATTCAACATGGAAAACTGAGGACGTACTGTGAGTCCAGGGAGCCACAGTATGTCCTAATTCAAGCTCTCCCTGGTGTCGTGCATCAAGATTGTGACATAAACTCTGATAGCAAGCTATTACATGGGGCAGGACTTGGAATATTTAGCTGAATATTGACACCCAGCATCTCATTCAACCTGGAAGACCGAGGACATACTGTGAGTGCAGGGAGCCTCAGGATGTCATCAGTCAAGCTGACCTTGGTGTCATTCATCAAGATTACGACGGAGACTCTGACAGCAAGCCATTACATGGGGCAGGACTTGGAAAATATAGCTAAAAACTGAAACCCAACAGTGTTCAACCTGGAAGACCGAGGACATACTGTGAGTGCAGGGGGCCACAGGATGGCCTCAGTGAAGCTGTTCTAGGTGTCATTCATCAAGATTACAACAGAAATTCCAAAAGTAAGCCATTATATGAGGCAGGAGGGGGGAGGCTCTGGTCTAATCTTGATGGATGACACCTAGGACAGAGGTTGTGGAATTAAAGCCCAATTCTGGGCATTTTGATAAGAATAAAATAGTCTCCAGGTGATGTAATACTCACCTTCTCTTCGGGGGGGTTATCACCGCAGTGCTTGCTTTGCACCACAAGATGTCCCCAGTCTTCAAAGCTGAAGGCAACCCATCATCGCTCAACCTGGAAGACTGAGGACATACTGTGAGGGCAGGGAGCCACGGGATGTCATCAGTCAAGCTGACCTTGGTGTCCTTCATCAAGATTATGACAGAAACTCTGACAGCAAGCCATTACATGGGGCAGGACTTGGAAAATATAGCTAAAAACTGATACCCAGCATTATTCAACCTGGAAGACTGAGGACATACTGTGAGTCCAGGGAGCCACAGTATGTACTAATTCAAGCTCTCCCTGGTGTCGTGCATCAAGATTATGACATAAACTCTGATAGCAAGCCATTACATGGGGCAGGACTTGGAAAATTTAGCTGAAAATTGACACCCAGCATCTCATTCAACCTGGAAGACCGAGGACATACTGTGAGTGCAGGGAGCCTCAGGATGTCATCAGTCAAGCTGTCCTTTGGTGTCGTTCATCAAGATTACGACAGAGACTCTGACAGCAAGCCATTACATGGGGCAGGACTTGGAAAATATAGCTAAAAACTGAAACCCAACAGTGTTCAACCTGGAAGACCGAGGACATACTGTGAGTGCAGGGAGCCACAGGATGGCCTCAGTGAAACTGTTCTAGGTGTCGTTCATCAAGATTACAACAGAAATTCCAAAAGCAAGCCATTGCATGAGGCAGGAGGGGGGAGGTTCTGGTCTAATCTTGATGGATGACACCTAGGACAGAGGTTGTGGAATTAAAACCCAATTCTGGGCATTTTATTAAGAATAAAATAGTCTCCAGGTGATGTAATACTCACCTTCTCTTCGGGGGGGTTATCTCTGCAGTGCTTGCTTTGCACCACAAGATGTCTTCAAAGCTGAAGGCAACCCAGCATCGCTCAACCTGGAAGACTGAGGACATACTGTGAGTGCAGGGAGCCACAGGCGGTCATCAGTCAAGCTCTCCCTGGTGTCCTTCATCAAGATTACGACAGAAACTCTGACAGCAAGCCATTACATGGGGCAGGACTTGGAAAATATAGTTGAAAATTGATACCCAGTATCATTCAACCTGGAATACTGAGGACATACTGTGAGTGCAGGGTGCCATGGACCCTTTATTTGAGGTGCTGATCATTCACACCACCCTACACCATGGCACCCTCACAGTGTAATATTGTGAATAGCAGCAGTGGAATCATCAAATCAGTGCCGCTCTCTACATCATCAAGAGCTGACACCTAGAACAGAAGTCATGGAATAAAAGTCCAATTCTGGACATTTTTTTGTAAACTAAAATAGTCTCACAGAGGGTGCAGTGTTTGCCTTCTCCCAAGGGTTATCTCAGTAGCACTTGCCACAAGATGTCTTCAGTCTTCCAGCTAAAAGACTGAGGACATACTATAAGTGCATGGAGCCGTGGATCTTCTACCTAAGGGACCCATCACAAATCACAGACTTCTAGGGAAAAAGGGGCAGTTGGGGGTTTAGGGAATGACCGAATTTGAAACTTAGAATTCTAATTTGCAGTCTCAGAATTCTAACATTTAAGCACAGAATTTTCAATTTAAAAGTTAGAATTTGGATACATTTCTTGGAGGGTAGCCACAGTATGTGAACCTCCTCCAAATAATGGAGTTCAGGTGTCTCTAGTGAAAGATACTGTTAATACTCCATCATTCAAAGACATTGTAGACAATTGTGCTCTTCCAACCTTGTGGTAACAGTTTGGTGAAGACCCTTTTCTGTTCCAGCATGACTGTGCTCCTGTGTACAAAGCCAGCTCCATAAAGACATGCTGTGACCAGTTTGGTGTGGAGGAACTCACGTGTCCTGGACCGAGCACTGACCTCCACCCTACTGAACCCAACATCGGTACCTAACCTCACACATGGCCACAAATTTCCACAGACAACTTCCCAGAAGAGTGCTGGCTGTTTTGTTCCAGAAGAAGGACCACCCTTCCAAATGAGATACTGTTGGGAGATATGTTGTAATTTGCATCAACAATTTTGTGGAAAGCCGAAACAGTGGAGGCTCTTATAGCCATAAAGAGGAGCAACTCCATATTAATGGCCATGGTTTTGGAGTGAGATGTCCAACAAGCTCAGAGCCCTGACCTCAACCCTACTGAACACCTTTGGAATGAATTGGAACACCAATTGTAATCCAGGCATTCTCATTCAGAGTCAGTAGTTGACCTCACAAGTGGGCACATATTCCTACAAACATAGTCCAAAATATTGTGGAAAGACTTTCCCGAAGAGTGGGGGATGTTGTAGCCACAATGGGGGGGGGGGGGGGGGTAAACTACATATGTACATCCTTGGTTCTAAAACACGATATCCAACAAGCTCAGAGCTCTGATGTCAACCCTACTGAATACCTTTGGGATGAACTGGAACACCAACATCCAACGTCAGTACCTCTCCAAAACCTTGTGGAAAGCCTTCCCAGAAGAGTGGAGGCTGTTAGAACCACAAAGGCAAATCAATATTGGCCATGAGGGGAGGGGGGGAACTCCATATTAAAGGCCATGAGGGGAGGAGGGGAACTCCATATTATTGGCCATTGGGAGAAGGGGCAAATCCATATTAATGGCTATTGGTTAAAGGGGAAACTCCATATTAATGGCCATTGGGGAAAAGGGGAAAATCCATATTAATGGCTATTGGTTAAAGGGGAAACTCCATATTAATGGCCATTGGGAAAGAGGGGCAACTCTATATTATTGGCCATTGGGAGAAAGGGGCAACTCCATATTAATGGCCATTGGGGGAGGAGGGAAACTCCACATTATTGACCATGGGGGGAGGAGGGAAACTCCATATTATTGGTCATTGGGAAAGGGGGCAACTCCATATTAATGGTCATTGGGAAAGGGGGCAACTCCATATTAATGGTCATTGGGAAAGAGGGGCAACTCCATATTAATACCCATTGGGAGCAAGGGGCAACTCCATATTAATGGCTATTGCTAAAAAAGGGCAACTCCATATTAATACCCATTGGTAAAAAGGGGCAACTCCATATTAATACCCATTGGTAAAAAGGGGCAACTCCATATTGTATTAATACCCATTGGGAGAAAGAGGCAACTCCATATTAATGGCCATTGCGAAAGAGGGGCAACTCCATATTAATACCCATTGGGAGAAAGGGGCAACTCCATATTAATGGCCATTGGAAAAAAGGGGCAACTCCATATTAATACCCATTGGGAGAAAGGGGCAACTCCATATTAATGGCCATTGGAAAACAGGGGCAACTCCATAATAATACCCATTGGGAGAAAGGGGCAACTCCATATTAATACACATTGGGAGAAAGGGGCAACTCCATATTAATGGCCATTGGGAGAAAGGGGCAACTCCATATTAATGGCCATTGGGGGAGGAGGGAAACTCCACATTATTGACCATGGGGGGAGGAGGGAAACTCCATATTATTGGTCATTGGGAAAGGGGGCAACTCCATATTAATGGTCATTGGGAAAGGGGGCAACTCCATATTAATGGTCATTGGGAAAGAGGGGCAACTCCATATTAATACCCATTGGGAGCAAGGGGCAACTCCATATTAATGGCTATTGCTAAAAAAGGGCAACTCCATATTAATACCCATTGGTAAAAAGGGGCAACTCCATATTAATACCCATTGGTAAAAAGGGGCAACTCCATATTGTATTAATACCCATTGGGAGAAAGAGGCAACTCCATATTAATGGCCATTGCGAAAGAGGGGCAACTCCATATTAATACCCATTGGGAGAAAGGGGCAACTCCATATTAATGGCCATTGGAAAACAGGGGCAACTCCATAATAATACCCATTGGGAGAAAGGGGCAACTCCATATTAATACACATTGGGAGAAAGGGGCAACTCCATATTAATGGCCATTGGAAAAAAGGGGCAACTCCATATTAATACCCATTGGGAGCAAGGGGCAACTCCATATTAATGGCCATTGGAAAACAGGGGCAACTCCATATTAATACCCATTGGGAGAAAGGGGCAACTCCATATTAATGGCCATTGGTAAAAAGGGGCAACTCCATATTAATGGCTATTGCTAAAAAGAGGCAACTCCATATAACTGGCCATTGGAAAAAAGGGGCAACTCCATATTAATGGCCATTGAGAGAAAAGGGCAGTTCCATATAACTGGCCATTGGGAAAGAGTGGCGACTCCATATTAATGGCCACGATCTTGGGATAGGATGGCCTACAAGCTCATATACGGTAGATGTGATGGTCAGGTGTCCACACACATTTTGCCTATATAGTGTAGCTAGATATTTTGCAGACACGGGTAATCTAAGTAGACCCTTAACCAGGGTTTTTAAAAAAATGTGTCTCTGTTGACGAAGTGTAGAAGGTGATTACTATTTGAGGGTCACATGGGTATCGCGAGCAGCAAACACATTCGATCTATTATTTATTTATTTATTTTTATTCTATTACAGACTTTTTTCACGGAAAGCTTTGTTTAGCAGCCAAATAACATTCTGGTCTACAAATTGCTTTCACTTATCCACGCTTACTGCGAAAACCTACATCTCCCTCCTTCCCCGGTGGTTTTGGGTTTCATTGAAATATTAATGTAATTAAATCTGGAACATTACAGATTTCTAGACAAGCCGGGCTGCGTATTGTGTTCTGGTCTATATTGGCCTAAAGAAAGGAAGATAATCGCTCGTTCGCGGCGCGGTGCTACTGACAAGTGTAATGGGCATAAGATATGGACGGGGGGGCGGGGAAAGGGTTGAAGAACTCCCGGTAATGAACACTAAAATGATGGCGATACGTCTGATATATATACAATCTTAGATATGAGGAAATAAACTCAAAATAATGGGCCGAAGGGCGAACGTTCAGCATTCCCAGCAGGTTCCATTCCAAACCCCATTATTAATAGAGATGATTTCAGTTATTACAATCCACTGACAACAGATCGGGACTTGTTCCAGTCCGGGGTGAAGAACATCCTGAGATTTTATGTCACTGAAAATTTCGGAAGTATTAGGTTTTGGTGAAAAATTGCACAATTTTGGTAAAAATGTATTGAAGTTGATGGGAAAGTTAGAATTAAAGTGGATTATGAGGGTGTCATCATGGGCTTTATATGGCTTCTGAGGGTGACAGAAGCTCCTCTGGGTGGACACAACATAGGGGCCCTCTGGGTGGACACAACATAGGGGCCCTCTGGGTGGACACAACGTAGGGGCCCTCTGGGTGGACACAACATATGGACCCTCTGGGTGGACACAACATGGGGGCCCTCTGGGTGGACACAATATAGGGGCTCTCTGGGTGGACACAACGTAGGGACCCTCTGGGTGGACACAACGTAGGGGCCCTCTGGGTGGACACAAAATAGGGGCCCTCTGGATGGACACAACGTAGGGGCCCTCTGGGTGGACACAATATAGGGGCCCTCTGGGTGGACACAACGTAGGGACCCTCTGGGTGGACACAATGTAGGGGCCCTCTGGGTGGACACAAAATAGGGGCCCTCTGGATGGACACAACGTAGGGGCCCTCTGGGTGGACACAATATAGGGGCCCTCTGGGTGGACACAACATAGGGGCCCACTGGGTGGACACAACATAGGAGCCCTCTGGGTGGACACAACATAGGGGCCCTCTGGGTGGACACAATATAGGACACAACATAGGGGCCCTCTGGGTGGACACAACATAGGGGCCCTCTGGGTGGACACAATATAGGGGCCCTCTGGGTGGACACAATATAGGACACAACATAGGGGCCCTCTGGGTGGACACAACATAGGGGCCCTCTGGGTGGACACAACGTAGGGGCCCTCTGGGTGGACACAACATAGGGGCCCTCTGGGTGGACACAACATAGGGGCCCTCTGGGTGGACACAATATAGGAGCCCTCTGGGTGGACACAACGTAGGGGCCCTCTGGGTGGACACAACATAGGGGCCCTCTGGGTGGACACAATATAGGGGCCCTCTGGGTGGACACAACATAGGGGCCCTCTGGGTGGACACAATATAGGGATGTGTGTAGTACGTCCTGTCCTTACCGGCTGTCAAAGTGACAGCCAGGAGTTGCCGTGGGAATTCAACATCTCTAGAAGCTGCTGCCAAAAATTGGACCTTTTTTTCTTTTTTTTTAGTGTTTAGATGGGAGATAGAGAAATACAAAGTAACATTGTTTATAAACATTGAGCAGACAGGAGATAGAGAAATACAAAGTAACATTGTTTATAAACATTGATTAGACAGGAGATAGAGAGATACAAAGTAACATTGTTTATAAACATTGATCAGACGGGAGATAGAGAGATACCAAGTAACATTGTTTATAAACATTGATCAGATGGGAGATAGAGAAATACAAAGTAACATTGTTTATAAACATTGATCAGATGGGAGATAGAGAGATACAAAGTAACATTGTAACCTATACAGACTTGTAAAGTTACTGACAGGCCTTAGGAAGGGTGGTACGGCGCCCCCTCTCTGTGCACACGGCGTACTGCGGGGGGGGGCGGGTGAAGTTTTCCTGAGTGCTGTGATGAAGAGTTGTAGTTATTGTTGGTAGAAATAACTTTTCGGGATGTCGGAAGATGAAGTATTTCCATGGAGAGAGTTTGTGTGATGACAATCAGAAGGAGGAAAGACGACAAATATGTAAATGAAAGACACAGTGCAACTTGGCGAGCCGCCGGAGGGGACGGGGGATGAGCGGCTCAGACGGATGAGAAGCCGAAATGGAAAATGAAAAGCGAACGATTAGCTAAAGAATACACAGGAGAGGGAGGAAGGCGGAGAGAGGCACTTCATGGAACAGGTAGATAAGATTAAGGTGACTCGGAGAACTCCGCACCGGCTGTCTTATCACTCCTTCCTTATCGGAGATCACATCCACTTCTGAAGAGAGGGCGGCTTAAAGCGGACCTTCACCCTAAAGGGCCAGGACAAGGTCATCTGGAGCCCCCGGGGCCAACATGCCAAACTGCCCCCCCCCCCCACAAGACGTATGAGATTTATGTGTTAGCACAACCCCCCCGCAAAATCAATGAGCACCAACCTGCATGATCACCCCCCTAAGTAGTGGCGGCTGGTGCTTAATATTTGGGGGGGCGGCAATGGAGAGCGGCGATCAGTGGACTTACCTTAGGAGGTCGATGCTTCTTCTTGCTCCAGGGAGGAGCCCGGGGCCCCTTGCTTCTCCTCCTGACCAAACAGGAAGTGGGTACTCCTGAGACCTGATTAGTCCTAAGACTCCCTGGCCAATCAGGTCTCGGTACCCGCTTCCTGACTGGTCAGGAGGAGAATCAGGAAGACAATAGTGAATATTAATTTGTGAGCCTCAGGCTCTAATCATGGTCTTCAAAAAAAATAAATAATTGAAATCTATGCGTCCGGCACCCTGCATGTAGATTAGGGGACGGGTGCATAGATTAGAGGGGGGCGGCACCCCTGCGCCCCTAATAGACGGGCCACTGCCCCCAAGCATAAGTTCCCCCTCTTCACAGTACAATTCTGTCCCCTTGCTGAAATCCTTCCTCCCAGGACAAATCTTTGCCCCCCCCCCCACCCCCACAGCACAAATGCCCTGCCCAAAAAAATTACCCCTCCTAGATCAAATACTCTATAACCTAAAATCCTCCCCCCAAGCACACATCAACCCCCCCCCCCTGCTGTGTGCAGAGTTCAGGGGTGAGCTATGTACAGGGTGCAGAGTTTAGGGGTACACTGTGTACAGAGTGCAGAGTTTAGGGGTGCGCTGTGTACAGAGTACAGAGTTCAGGGGTGCACTGTGTACAGAGAGCAGAGTTCAGGAGTGCGCTACGTACAGAGTGCAGAGTTCAGCGATGTGCTGTGTACAGAGAGCAGAATTCAGGGATGCGCTGTGTACAGAGAGCAGTGTTCAAGGGTGTGCTATGTACAGAGAGTAGGGTTCAGGGGTGTGCTATATACTGAGAGCAGAGTTCAGGAGTGCACTGTGTACAGAGAGCAGAGTTCAGGGGTGTGCTGTGTGCAGGGTTCAGAGTTCAGGGGTGCGCTGTGTACAGAGAGCAGAGTTCAGGGGTGCGCTGTGTACAGAGAGCAGAGTTCAGGGGTGTGCTATGTACAGAGAGTAGTATTCAGGGGTGTGCTATGTACTGAGAGCAGAGTTCAGGAGTGCGCTGTGTACAGAGAGCAGAATTCAGGGGTGCGCTGTGTGCAGGGTTCAGAGTTCAGGGGTGTGCTTTGTACAGAGAGCAGAGTTCAGGGGTGTGATATGTATAGAGAGCAGAGTTCAGGGGTGCGCTGTGTACAGAGTACAGAGTTCAGGGGTGTGCTTTGTACAGAGAGCACAGTTCAGGGGTGCGCTGTGTACAGAGTACAGAGTTCAGGGGTGCGCTGTGTACAGAGTGCAGGGGTGTGCTTTGTACAGAGAGCACAGTTCAGGGGTGCGCTGTGTACAGAGTACAGAGTTCAGGGGTGTGCTTTGTACAGAGAGCAGAGTTCAGGGGTGTGATATGTACAGAGAGCAGAGTTCAGGGGTGCGCTGTGTACAGAGTGCAGAGTTCAGGGAGACACTGTGTACAGAGTGGAGAGTTCAGGGGTGTGCTGTGTACAGAGAGCAGAGTTCAGGGGTGTGCTGTGTACAGAGTGCAGAGTTCAGGGGTGCGTTTTGTACAGAGAGCAGAGTTCAGGGGTGTGCTGTGTACGGAGTGCAGAGTTCAGGGGTGTGCTGTGTACAGAGTGCAGAGTTCAGGGGTGTGCTGTGTACGGAGTGCAGAGTTCAGGGGTGCGCTGTGTACGGAGTGCAGCGTTCAGGTGCACTGTGTACAGAGAGCAGAGTTCAGGGGTGTGCTGTGTATGGAGTGCAGAGTTCAGGGGTGCGCTGTGTATAGATTGCAGGGTTGCGGAGTGTGCTATGTATAGAGTGCAGAGTTCAGGGGTGTGCTGTGTACGGAGTGCAGAGTTCAGGGGTGTGCTGTGTACGGAGTGCAGAGTTCAGGGGTGCGCTGTGTATAGATTGCAGGGTTGAGGAGTGTGCTATGTACAGAGTGCAGGGTCTAGGGATGTGCACAGTGTGCAGCATTCAGCTCTCTTTCACGGGCTGTCGACATCTCACTTCCACCCCTCCTTGGCTCTGACCTCTACCCCCCAAAACCTTCCTTGCATCTCACCTACCCGGCACGCCTGTAGTACCTCCCAGCAGTGTAGGTGGCTCCACCTCTCTCTCTCACTCACAGGGAGATCAGTGGTTGGCACCAGGGCACCCAGGCACAGATGGGGAACACAGTGCAGCTTACCACATGATGCCCCATCAAACACTGCACCTGCATCTTCCCTGCCATGAGTGCAGAGCAGGCAGGAATCTATGAGCGCCACCTAGAGGAAAGCTGTCCTTGTAAACGCAGAAGGCTCCTGTATCTACAAGTGACCGCGGTGAGCAGGGAGTGGAGGGCGAGAGCCGTAGGCGGCCAAACAGAATTCTGCCACTTTCTGTAATGCGAGGGCCACATTAAATGGCCTGGTGGGCCAGATTTGGGCCATGGGCCTTGACACACGTTGGCTAGATGATCTTGGATGTCCTCCATCCAGGAAATGTGGTGGGATCTCTCTGACGTCCTGGAGCTTCTAATGTGCATGGTGAGAAGCTCACAGTGTGCAGTGAAATCAAAGGAAGCCGTTTTAGTCCAGGGGAGGAGCCGGTGCACCTGTGCGAGACTGAAGGGGGGACCGGAGGACAAATTTAAATCTGGAGAGTCTTAGGTATAGACAGCTATCGGTTGTCCCACTTATCACAATGTTCCTTAGTACGAGGAATGTGCAACTGGCTCTACGAGGGAGGCACCGATGCCAGGAAAAAAATCCTTAATTCTCTTTATTTTTCCAATGGTGGAAGGAAAAGTTGAGTGTTTTTGTTTAATGCTCGTTCCTCTTAACATCATTTGTGTTTTTTTTTTGCGATGTGTTTATAAACAGAGAGCAGCGGCAGCAGAACCCAACCATGAAAATAAACTGTTTGCTCTTCTGTTTCATCTGTCGAAACGCGCCGGGAACAGAACAGCCACGAAGGACCAAGTGTGGTGGGGGGGAGAGGGGGGGAGCACCGTCCTGGAACGCTTCAGTTCCAAGGCAATGTGAGCCGAGGACTCAGGCGCTGGCCTTCATGGCCGGGTGAGGTACAGCTAGGAAGATAGGATGGAGTACAAATCCATTTTATATTTATCAGCAAAATGGATTTCCCAAAACTTCTGATTGCTTTAACCCCTTCAGAACCGCGCTAAAGCCGAATGACGGCCACGGCGCGGACCTACTTTGCCCGGGAGGCCGTCAATAGACGTCCTCCCCTTTGCACGCTCCCCAATGAGACTCGGGTGATCACAGATCCGAGTAAGCGGCCGATCCCGGCCCCTTACCACGTGATCAGCTCTCAGCCAATAACAGCTGATCGGCAATCGTTTTTCTTTTCTCCTCATGCTGACAGCATGAGGAGAAAAAAAAACGACCACCAGCTTCTGTGTAAGGGACATCAGTCCTGAAGAGGAAGAGGCCAAGCCGCCTCATCTGTGCCAACCATTACCGCCAGCCAGTGCCACCTGCCAGTGCCCACAGTGCCATCAATTGGTGCCCACTAGTGCATAACAGTGCCAACAATCAGTGCAACCTATCAATGCCCACCAGTGCCACCTATCAATGCCCACCAGTGGTGTCAATCAGTGCCTCATCAGTGCCACCTAGCAGTGCTGCCTATCATTGTCACCTACCAGTGCTGATCAGTGCCCATCACTGCCACCTATCAGTGCTTATCACTGCCACCTATCAGTGCCCATCGGTGCCAGTTATCAGTGCCACCTTTTAGTGCCCTTCAGTGCCACCTATCAATGCCCTTCAGTGCCACCCATCAGTGCCACCTCTCAGTGCCCACCAATGCCACCTGTCAGTGCCCACCGGTGCCACCTCATTAGTGCCCACCGGTGCCACCTCATCAGTGCCCACCAGTGCTCCCTTTTAGTGCCCATCAGTGCTGCCTTATCAGTGCCCATCAATGCAGCCTATCGGTGCCCATCAGTGCCGCCTATTAGTGCCCATCAGTGCCGCCTTATCAGTGCCCATCAATGCAGCCTATCAGTGCCCATCAGTGCCGCCTATTAGTGCCCATCAGTGCCGCCTTATCAGTGCCCATCAATGCAGCCTATCAGTGCCCATCAGTGCTGCCTATTAGTGCCCATCAGTGCTGCCTTATCAGTGCCCATCAATGCAGCCTATCGGTGCCCATTAGTGCCGCCTATTAGTGCCCATCAGTGCTGCCTTATCAGTGCCCATCAATGCAGCCCATCGGTGCCCATCAGTGCTGCCTATTAGTGCCCATCAGTGCTGCCTTATCAGTGCCCATCAATGCAGCCTATCGGTGCCCATCAGTGCCTCCTATTAGTGCCCATCAATGCAGCCTATCGGTGCCCATCAGTGCCACCTATTAGTGCCCATCAGTGCCGCCTTATCAGTGCCCATCAATGCAGCCTATCAGTGCTCATCAGTGCTGCCTATTAGTGCCCATCATTGCCGCCTTATCAAAGCCCATCAATGCAGCCTATCGGTGCCCATCAGTGCCGCCTATTAGTGCCCATCAGTGCCGCCTTATCAGTGCCCATCAATGCAGCCTATCAGTGCCCATCAGTGCTGCCTATTAGTGCCCATCAGTGCTGCCTTATCAGTGCCCATCAATGCAGCCTATCGGTGCCCATCAGTGCCGCCTATTAGTGCCCATCAGTGCTGCCTTATCAGTGCCCATCAATGCAGCCCATCGGTGCCCATCAGTGCTGCCTATTAGTGCCCATCAGTGCTGCCTTATCAGTGCCCATCAATGCAGCCTATCGGTGCCCATCAGTGCCACCTATTAGTGCCCATCAGTGCCGCCTTATCAGTGCCCATCAATGCAGCCTATTAGTGCCCATCAGTGCTGCCTATTAGTGCCCATCATTGCCGCCTTATCAGTGCCCATCAATGCAGCCTATCGGTGCCCATCAGTGCTGCCTATTAGTGCCCATCAGTGCCGCCTTATCAGTGCCCATCAATGCAGCCTATCAGTGCCCATCAGTGCTGCCTATTAGTGCCCATCATTGCCGCCTTATCAAAGCCCATCAATGCAGCCTATCGGTGCCCATCAGTGCCACCTATTAGTGCCCATCAGTGCCGCCTTATCAGTGCCCATCAATGCAGCCTATTAGTGCCCATCAGTGCTGCCTATTAGTGCCCATCATTGCCGCCTTATCAAAGCCCATCAATGCAGCCTATCGGTGACCATCAGTGCCGCCTATTAGTGCCCATCAGTGCCGCCTTATCAGTGCCCATCAATGCAGCCTATCAGTGCCCATCAGTGCTGCCTATTAGTGCCCATCATTGCCGCCTTATCAAAGCCCATCAATGCAGCCTATCGGTGCCCATCAGTGCCGCCTATTAGTGCCCATCAGTGCCGCCTTATCAGTGCCCATCAATGCAGCCTATCAGTGCCCATCAGTGCTGCCTATTAGTGCCCATCAGTGCTGCCTTATCAGTGCCCATCAATGCAGCCTATCAGTGTCCATCAGTGCCGCCTATTAGTGCCCATCAGTGCTGCCTTATCAGTGCCCATCCATGCAGCCCATCGGTGCCCATCAGTGCTGCCTATTAGTGCCCATCAGTGCTGCCTTATCAGTGCCCATCAATGCAGCCTATCGGTGCCCATCAGTGCCGCCTATAAGTGCCCATCAGTGCCGCCTTATCAGTGCCCATCAATGCAGCCTATTAGTGCCCATCAGTGCTGCCTATTAGTGCCCATCATTGCCGCCTTATCAGTGCCCATCAATGCAGCCTATCAGTGCCCATCAGTGCTGCCTATTAGTGCCCATCATTGCTGCCTTATCAGTGCCCATCAATGCAGCCTATCGGTGCCCATCAGTGCCGCCTATTAGTGCCCATCAGTGCTGCCTTATCAGTGCCCATCAATGCAGCCCATCGGTGCCCATCAGTGCTGCCTATTAGTGCCCATCAGTGCTGCCTTATCAGTGCCCATCAATGCAGCCTATCGGTGCCCATCAGTGCCGCCTATTAGTGCCCATCAGTGCCGCCTTATCAGTGCCCATTAATGCAGCCTATTATTGCCCATCAGTGCTGCCTATTAGTGCCCATCATTGCCGCCTTATCAGTGCCCATCAATGCAGCCTATCGGTGCCCATCAGTGCCGCCTATTAGTGCCCATCAGTGCCGCCTTATCAGTGCCCATCAATGCAGCCTATCAGTGTCCATCAGTGCTGCCTATTAGTGCCCATCATTGCCGCCTTATCAAAGCCCATCAATGCAGCCTATCGTTGCCCATCAGTGCCGCCTATTAGTGCCCATCAGTGCCGCCTTATCAGTGCCCATCAATGCAGCCTATCAGTGCCCATCAGTGCTGCCTATTAGTGCCCATCAGTGCTGCCTTATCAGTGCCCATCAATGCAGCCTATCGGTGCCTATCAGTGCCGCCTATTAGTGCCCATCAGTGCTGCCTTATCAGTGCCCATCAATGCAGCCCATCGGTGCCCATCAGTGCTGCCTATTAGTGCCCATCAGTGCTGCCTTATCAGTGCCCATCAATGCAGCCTATCGGTGCCCATCAGTGCCGCCTATTAGTGCCCATCAGTGCCGCCTTATCAGTGCCCATCAATGCAGCCTATTGGTGCCCATCAGTGCTGCCTATTAGTGCCCATCATTGCCGCCTTATCAGTGCCCATCAATGCAGCCTATCAGTGCCCATCAGTGCTGCCT
This sequence comes from Lithobates clamitans, assembly GCA_037952925.1. NCBI lineage: Eukaryota > Metazoa > Chordata > Amphibia > Anura > Ranidae > Lithobates > Lithobates clamitans. Next base: position 16,574 of record JBBGZY010001360.1, on the reverse strand, counting down.
ATTAGTGCCCATCATTGTCGCCTTATCAAAGCCCTTCAATGCAGCCTATCAGTGCCCATCAGTGCCGCCTATTAGTGCCCATCAGTGCCGCCTTATCAAAGCCCATCAATGCAGCCTATCGGTGCCCATCATTGCCGCCTATTATTCCCCATCAGTGCCGCCTTATCAGTGCCCATCAATGCAGCCTATCAGTGCCCATCAGTGCCGCCTATTAGTGCCCATCAGTGCCGCCTTATCAGTGCCCATCAATGCAGCCTATCAGTGTCCATCAGTGCAGCCTCATCAGCGTACATCTACTTCGAAGTAGAGAGGAGACATTGCTGGAAGTGGCAGCAGAGGAGACATCTCCACCTTGATGAAAATCGGGAGTCTCCATTCCAGGCTATTGGCAGTCCCATCTCTGTTGGTTGTATTCACAACACAAGCTTGTTTGACACGCAGAACATATGTTCTTGTATGTTCAAACGTTCCGGTAAGCCCCTTTTTCATATGGTGGTGGTTCTCTTCACTTCAACCACACATCTTGGTTTTCTGAGGGGATATTTACATTGAAGTCTTTCACAAGGGAGTCCTCTACTCACCTATATGAAGTCTTGAATATTTTTGTTGGACATTACTACTTTTTTCCTTGTGTGGACATTCATCACACATATTTATTTTACACACATACTTTTTTTGTACATTTGACTGTTACTTGGGCTCACTGCCCTCATTTTTGTTTTATGTGTCACATCATCTTTTAGCACTGATGTTGGGTGAGAAGACCTGGCTCACAGTCGGAATTTTATTTATTCCCAAAGGTGTTCAGTAGGGCTGACGTCCCATTCCAAAACCATGGCCAATAATATGGAGTTGGCCCCTTGTGTCTGTACCATCCTCCACTCTTCTGGGAAGACTTTCCACAAGATTTTGGAGGGTGTCTTTGGGAAGGTGTGCCCATTGGTGAGGTCAGGTACTGATGTTGAACAAGAAGACCTGGATCACCATCAGTGTTCCAATTCATCCCAAAGGTGATCCCTTGGAGTTTTAGACACCTGACCATCACTCAAGGAGAGAGACCAGAGCTGTGAGAGGGACAGAGCAGGCTCCACTCACTGTAGACTTAAGGAGGGGGTGGAGACAAGACCAGACCCCCTGCACAAAAGGAGAAAAAAGCAGCGGTGAGTGGTCCTTATTACGGGAGATCTCACACTGGATTACTGCACAGATCTGGAAGAAATACCGAGATTCAAGAAGAAGACACAACGAGTTGACCAATGGATTTAGACAATATTTGCTAATGCTGGGGCTTAGATTTAGGGACGGCTTGTTAAATAATAAAAAAAGTGGAGCTTTCAGGACTCGGTCACTGTACATTGTGACATGTCAGGAATGAATTCCTGCAGACGTGTGAAGTTACCAAGATCTCCACTTTACAGAGTCCTCATTCCACTAATAGCATATTACCGAGCCTCACCGCCGCCGTACATATAACTGATGACCACAGCAGGCCGCCAGCGCTGGCATACATTTCTATTTCCTTAGCAAAACTAAATTTGGAATATGCAGACCTCTGGATGAATCAGAGGTCACCTCCAAGGATCTTGAAAACCTAGATGAGCAGCCAACATTTGTGTCTTATATCCCGACATGAAGAGAGACTGAAGAAGAGCACATTAAAATACAACATGTCAACTTAAAAACTTCAACAAAAATGTATTGAAAAGAGAATACAATGTATCACCAGATCGATTTCATTTGTTTGTATTTAAATTAACCACCTGAAGACCGGGCCTTTTTCTGACACATTTTGTTTAGAAGTATAAAAATCTGTATTTTTTGCTAGAAAATTATGTGAACCCTCAAACATATGGGAATATTTGACCATTCTACCAGAAGCGCATTTGTGAGGTCAGGCGAGAAGCCCTGGCTTGCAGTCTCCACTTAAATTCATCCGAAAGGTGTTCTATCGGGTTGAGGTCAGGACTCTGTGCAGGCCGGTCACGTTCCTCCACCCCAAACTCGCTCATCCATGTCTTTATGGACCTTGCTTTGTGCACTGGTCTAAATCATTTGGTGGAAGGGGTATTATGGTGTGGGGGTTGTTTTTCAGGGGTTGGGCTTGGCCCCTTAGTTCCAGTGAAGGGAACTCTTAAGGCATCAGCATACCAAGACATTTTGGACAATTTCATGCTCCCAACTTTGTGGGAACAGTTTGGGGACGGCGCCTTCCTGTTCCAACACGGCTGAGCACCAGTGCACAAAGCAAGGTCCATAAACGTATGGATGAGCAAGTTTGGGGTGGAGGAACTTGACTGGAACAGAATGGGGTCATCCCTAAACAGTTCCCACAAAGTTGGGAGGATGAAAGTATCCAAAATGTCTTGGTATGCTGACGCTTAAAGATTTCCCTTTGCTGGAACTAAGGGGCCAAGCCGAACCCCTGAAAAACACCCCTACACCATAATCCCCGCTCGACCACATTCCTCCACCCCAAACTCGCCCATCCATGTCTTTATGGATGAGCAAGTTTGGGGTGGAGGAACGTGGTCGAGGGGGGATTATGGTGTGGAGGGCGGTTTTTCAGGGGTTGCGCTTGGCCCCCTTAGTTCCAGTGAAGGAAACTGTTAAGGCATCAGCATACCAAGACATTTTGAACATTTTCATGCTCTCAACTTTGAGGGAACAGTTGGGGGATTTCACACCAGTGCACAAAGCAAGGTCCATAAAGACATGGATGAGCAAGTTTGGGGTGGAGGAAGTTGACTGGAAGAGAATGGGGTCATCCCCAAATAGTTCCCTCAAAGTTGGGAGCATGAAAGTGTCCAAAATGTCTTGGTATGCGGACGCTTAAAGATTTCCCTTCGCCGGAAGTAAGGGGCCAAGCCGAACCCCTGAAAAACAACCCCACACCATAATCCCCCCTCGACCACGTTCCTCCACCCCAAACTCGCTCATCCATGTCTTCATGGACTTTGCTTGGTGCGCTGGTGTGCAGTCATGTTGGAACAGGAAGGGGTGATCCCCAAACTGTTCCCACAAAGTTGGGAGCATGAAATTGCCCTAAATGTCTTGGTATGCTGACGCCTTAAGAGTTCACTTCACTGGAACTAAGGGGCCAAGCCCAACCCCTGAAAAACAACCCCCACACCATAATCCCCCCTCCCCCCCCACACCATAATCCCCCTCCACCAAATGATTTGGACCAGTGCACAAAGCAAGGTCCATAAAGACATGGATGAGCGAGTTTTGGGGTGGAGGAACTTGACTGGCCTGCACCTCTACCCAATAGAACATCTTTGGGATGAACTAGAGTGGAGACTGCGAGCCAGGCTTTCTCTAACATCAGTTCCTGACCTCACAAATGTTCTTCTGGAAGAATGGTCAAACCTTCCCATAGACACCCTCCTAAACCTTGCGGACGGCCTTCCCAGAAGAGTTGAAGCTGTTATAGCTGCAAAGGGCGGAGCCAACTCAATATTGAACCCTACGGACTAAGACTGGGATGCCATTAAAGGTCATGTGTGTGTAAAGGAAGGCTACTTTTGGTAATATAGTGTTTGTTAATTACCTGTAAAAGCCTCCCTTGTGTAGACATCTAAAAAGCCCATAAGCTACTGCTGGGCAGCCTCCATCTTGGATGTCAGCAGTCTCAACAGACTGACGTATAATATTCCCTTTTCGCTCCTCCCTTAATAGCTACATAAAGTGTTATGTAGGGAGGTGAAGGGAGGGGCGAAGGAGCTGGGCTAGCACTGACAATAATTAGACACTCCCAGAAGAGGCGAGGGCTATGACTTGCACGGAGGGAGGGGGCGGGGCTAGGGAATTGACTCTTCCTGGAGTAGTCACATTTTCTTCAATTATTCTTTCTTTCAATTATCCTTGAAAATCTCTTCAAAGGTGCAATCGGCTTTGAATATTTCCCAAGGAATACAGAAGCTTCTTTCAACTATTCTGGATCTGGTCTTGTGCCAAAAAGTGGCCCCTTATTACCCCTATCCCCCCCCCCCCCCAAACCAGCCAGTGGGGGGGGGGGAGGCTGTAAATATCAGAAATGCTTTCTACATTATGAAGAGATCATTAAATAGCGAGGGTGGCGGTCCCATACAATGTATATATCTGTGTCCTTTGTAATGATGTTAACGGAGTGTTTGATTTATGAATTAATAAAATCATGTTTGTATATTCATACCGTGTTTTCTCTAATGAGCTCCGACTCTCCTCATCCTCCGAGGAATATGAGAAGCAGCCCATTCACATATCACAAGCTTGCAGAGGATTCTATACTATCAGTATACTGTTATACTATTAGAGCACTGCTGGTGGGAGTCCAGTATTGTTACACTAATAATATTATCTAGAAGATTGTTGGTATTAGAGTGCTCCTGCCCAGTGTCCACCCTCGTTTGTTCCAGCCTAGCCTATATGGCGGGAGCCCCTTGTAATGGGCACAGCAGGTGTACAGACCCGGGAACTCAGCACAGGGATGGTGAGAACCCCTCATAATGGGCACAGCGGGTGTACAGACCCAGGAAACTCAGCACAGGGATGGTGGGAGCCCCTCATAATGGGCACAGCAGGTGTACAGACCCGGGAACTCAGCACAGGGATGGTGAGAACCCCCCATAATGGGCACAGCGGGTGTACAGACCCGGGAACTCAGCACAGGGATGGTGGGAACTCCTCATAATGGGCACAGCAGGTGTACAGACCCGGGAACTCAGCACAGGGATGGTGGGAACCCCTCATAATGGGCACAGCGGGTGTACAGACCTGGGAACTGAGCACAGGGATGGTGGGAACTCCTCATAATGGGCACAGCAGCTGTACAGACCCAGGAACTCAGCACAGGGATGGTGGGAACTCCTAATAATGGGCACAGCGGGTGTACAGATCTGAGAACTCAGCGCAGGGATGGTGGAAACCCCTCATAATGGGGACAGCAAGTGTATAGACCTGGAAACTCAGCACAGGGATGGTGGGAACCCCTCAAAATGGGTAAAGCAGGTGTACAAACACAGGAACTTAGTTTAGGGATGGTGGGACCCCCTCATAATGGGCACAGTAGGTATACAGATCCGAGAACTCAGCACAGGGATGGTGGTAATCCTTCATAATGAGCACAGCAGGTTTGCAGAACCGGGAACTCAGCACAGGGATGGTGGGAACCACTCTTAATGGGCACAGAAGGTATGCACACCCAGAAACTCAGCACCTAGAGTGTGGGAAGCACTCATATTGGGCACAGTGGTGTATGAGGCTGGGAGCCCATTGCAGAGATGGTGGGGACCCCTCATAATAGGCATAGCTGATGTGCAGACCGAGGGAATTCAGTGCAGGAATGGAGAAAGCTCCTCATAATGGACACAGCAGGTGTGCAGTTCCAGGAACTCAGTTCAGGGATGGTGGAAACTCCTCATAATGGGCACAGTACGTGTACAGACCCAGAAACTCAGCACAGAGATGGTGTGATCCCCTCAAAACGGGCACAGTAGGTGCACAAGGCTGGGATCTTAGCAAAGGGATGGTGGTAATCCTTCATAATAGGCACAGCAGGTGTGCAGCCCCAGGGGCTCAGTTTAGGGATGGTGGGAACTCCTCATAATGGGCAAAGCATATTTACAGACCTGGGAAATTGGCACAGGGATGGTGGGAACACCTCATAATGGGCACAGTAGGTGTGCAAGGCTGGGATCTTAGCACAGGGAAGGTGATAATCCTTCATAATGGGCACAGTAGGTGTGCAGATCCGGGAACTCAAAGCAAGGATGGAGGAAGTTCCTCATAATGGGCACAGCTGGTGTGTAGGTCCAGGAACTCAACATAGGGATGTCAGGAGCCCATCATAATGGGTGTACAGACCTAGAAACCAGACGGTTTCGTTCTCCAGCAGCCACCAAAAACCTAAAGGCTAAGTACACCTTTTCCAGAAATAAGCCAGGGCAGACAACGGGCCTCAGTAGGTATTAAAAAACCTGCAGCTTTATAAATTGCTTGTTAATTTTATCATGGGCCATTTGGACCCCCTTGGACATCTGGCCAAAGAACGCCCAGTTAGCCACCCCCAATTCCATCCTGCCCCACATGCGTCTGTGAAGGTTATGCCTTACACTCCTGGTTATCACTGGATATTACTTACTCAATGGCTTCTCTCTCAGCTACAGAGAACAGGTCACTAACTGAATCGTCTAACAATAGAACTGTCCCAAAATTTATAGCATTATCCAAAACGATTCGATATCTTAGGCACTTTTCATTTACTGCCTGACTAAGTATGTACTTCTTCATGCTCAGCCCAAAAGATATTACTTGCAAAAAGTGGTTCCTTCATAATTTACGAGGGCGGTTAAGACAGTAACAGTCCCGTAGGTTCTGATATTGGCTTCTTATTAGAGCTCGGTACAATGTCACAGTACGTAATAATAAAAACAAATGGGCGCCGAGCGTTTTGCCACTAAAGAACCGGCGTCTTTATAGCAAGAGGTAGATAGAGTGTTATTGGGTTATAAATAACATAAACTTCAATAAAGGTACCTTCTCTATACGTAATAGTGGAATAACCCTTCCATGGCCCTCCTCTTTATCTTCGTTTGCCTGGCTGAGACACCTCTGACACTATAAAACCCAATCCCTCATTAAGACATAAAGGAGATCCTATCTTGTCTTCGGCAATGCTCAGTCTTTAACCCCTGGACGGCTCCTCTAACTTTATGGATATATAAATTTAGCCTCTTAACTTGAAGTTTGTTCAGGTTGCTTCACCTCCTCTGCGTTTAAGTCCCCGAGCAGTCCTATTTCAGCAATAAACTCATTTCCTAATGTTATTAGGATGAGCTCAGTGTTCTGTATTACAAAGAATTCTGGTGATTGGGACGAATTCAAAGGTTGGTGGTTTGGCCATTGTTGGTCAAGGGTCATAATTAGTGGTGGTCAACTGCCTTGATGTAGGAGGCTTCATGTTGTTGACCTTGACATCCCCAGTATGCCACACATAATGTTCTGTATTACAAATTTTTCTGGTGATTGGGCCAAATTCAAAGGTTTGTAGCTTTGCCATCTTTGGACAAGGGTCATAATTAGTGGTGGTCAACTGCCTTGATGTAGGAGGCCTCATGTTGGGGGCCTTGACATCCCCAGTGGGCCACAAATAATGTTCTGTATTACAAATCATTCTGGTGATTGGTCTAAATAAAACATTAGTGACCATCTTTGGACAAGGGTCAAAATTAGTGGTGGTGAACTGTTTTGATATAGAAGGGCTCATGTTGGGGGCCTTGACATCCCCAGTGGGCCACACATAATGTTCTGTATTACAAATATTTCTGGTGATTAAGTCAAATTCAAAGGTTGGTGGTTTGGCCATATTTGGACAAGGGTCAACATTACATAGTAGGTGAGGTCGAAAAAAGACACAAGTCCATCAAGTCCAACCTATGTGTGTGGTTACATAGTTACATAGTAGGTGAGGGAACATTAGTGGTGGTCAACTGCCTTGATGTAGGAGACCTCATGTTGGGAGACTTGACATCCCAAGTGGGACACACATAATGTCCTGTATTACAAAGATTGCTGGTGATTGGGACAAATTCAAAGGTTAGTGGTTTGGCCATCTTTGGACAAGGGTCAAAATTAGTGGTGGTCGACTGTCTTGATATAGGAGGCCTCATGTTGGGATTCTTGACATCCTCAGTGGGCCACACATAATATTCAGAGAATATAATGCTATAAAAAGCTATCAGACACTGTAAATATGCAAGAAGAAATGGCGAGAGCTATGGGCATGCTATAAGAGATGGTCAAAAGCAGCAGACATGCTATATGAGTTGTTGAAGAAAACTGGGAGCATGCTTCATGAAACAGTCATAGACTGAACAAACACTACATGAGACTGCTAGAGATCACTGCTATAACATTCCAACATGACACTTGCCCCAATGCCAAGGTCAGAAACTTATAGGTGGCAAGTGTTGCTTCAGCTCCCATTTCTCTAAGGCAGCCTTCTACCTTTTGAACCCAGCGAAACCATTAAAACTATTTTCAGGCCTTGAGGAATCCATGCTAAAACGAAATAATTGAAGGTCACTGGGAAAAATGCATCCCTTACATTGGCGGTCAGGTAGAAGAATGCCATGTGGCGGACAATGGGAAGAATGTCACCCTTACAGATATCTAAAAAGATAATTGGTGTAATACCGCAGACTCTGCAACTGCAGTTTATCCCTGGAACTATGCAGGCACCATCCAGAGGAAGGTCAATAAGCCACAACCTAAGGAACACTTAGAAACCTCTGGAGGAACTCTGCGGGGTCCAAGGAACATTGGATGAGATTGGCTACTCTAAGGCAAGTAGGCCTACTGGTACTTAAAGGTCCCCAGGTCTTTGTATACAATGCTTTATTTAGTTTTTGGCCTAATGGCACAAGGGACCAAGCACCGGTAATAGAAAAGAGTACCTGTCATCTTCAGGAGTATCTGTCATGGGCCTTAGCATGGCAGCAGAGTATCTGTACAAAAGTGCTAGTGGTGGTCAGGTCAGGAGGTAGATGGTTAGAGTTATCCAAAGACAATCAGAGGTCAGGGTAGGCAGTAGAGAAGCCTAATCCAGAAACAGTCTGAGGTCAGGGCAGGCAGCAGAGAAGTGTAATTTAGGCACAGTTCAAGGTCAAGGCAGGCAGCAGGGAAGCGTAATCCAGAAACAGTCCAAGGTCAGGGCAGGCAGTAGAGAAGTGTAACATAGGCAAAGTCTGAGGTCAGGGAAGGCAGCAGAGAAACGGAATATAGAAACAGTCTGAGATCAGGGCAGGCAGCAGAGAAGTGTAATCTAGGCACAAACCAAGGTCAAGGCAGGCAGCAGGAAAGCGTAATCCAGAAACAGTCCAAGGTCAGGGCAGGCAGTATAGAAGTGTGATCTAGGCACAGTCTGAGGTCAGGGAAGGCAGCAGAGAAACGTAATACAGAAACAGTCTGAGGTCAGGGCAGGCAGCAGAGAAATGTAATCTAGGCACAGTCCAAGGTCAAGGCAGGTGGCAGGGAAGCATAATCCAGAAACAGTCCAAGGTCAGGGCAGGCAGTAGAGAAGTGTAACCTAGATACAGTCTGAGGTCAGGGAAGGCAGCAGAGAAACGGAATATAGAAACAGTCTGAGATCAAGGCAGGCAGCAGAGAAGTGTAATCTAGGCACAAACCAAGGTCAAGGCAGGCAGCAGGAAAGCGTAATCCAGAAACAGTCCAAGGTCAGGGCAGGCAGTATAGAAGTGTAATCTAGGCACAGTCTGAGGTCAGGGAAGGCAGCAGAGAAAAGTAATACAGAAACAGTCTGAGGTCAGGGCAGGCAGCAGAGAAGTGTAATCTAGGCACAGTTCAAGGTCAAGGCAGGCGGCAGGGAAGGTAATCCAGAAACAGTCCAAGGTCAGGGCAGGCAGAACAGAAGTGTAATCCAGAAATAGTTCGATTTCAGGGCATGCAGCAGAGAAGTATAACCTAGGCACTGTCCGAGGTCAGAGCAGGCAGTATAGAAGTGTAATCTAGGCACAGTCTGAGGTCAGGGCAGGCAGCAGAGAAGTGTAATCTAGGCACAGTTTGAGGTTAGGGAAGGCAGCAGAGAAACATAATACAGAAACAATCTGAGGTCAGGGCAGGCAGAAGAGAAGTGTAATCCAGAAACAGTTCGAGTTCAGGGCAGGCAGCAGAGAAGTGTAATCTAGGCACTGTCCGAGGTGAGGGCAGGCAGGAGAAGTGTAATCCAGAAACAGTCTGAGGTCAAGGCAGGCAGAACAGAAGTGTAATCCAGAAACAGTGTGAGGTCAAGGCAGGCAGCAGAGAAGCATTATAATAGTCCAAGCTACACTAGGGTTTTGAACCCATGACCTTATTCTTACACAGTTGCCGTTTTACACACTCAGCAACAGACAAAATTGCTTGGTTCCTGCATCATCAATGCTCTGGGCCAGCTACCTAACAGTGACAACAGTGGACCATGCTTGTGCAAGGTGTGTCACCAGGGCCACTTTTAGTCACCACCGAAGGGTGTGACAGGGGGGACAACACAGGAGCACAATTGGACAATAGTGAAGTAGTGTTGTCACCATAAATCAGGAAGTGCCTGAACAAGAACCTTCTTGGCAGGATCACTGGGGCTTATTCTAGCTGCAGATTTAAAAAAAAAGGTTCCAAACACCTCTTGAAATAACAAAGACACGTTAAAACTTTTTTGTGATTTTAGTCACTGTTTTTTAGATTTTAAGTACTTGTCGACATAAAAAGCTTTGGCGCCTTGACCTACATAATGTGATTTAGTTAGTGAAGGACTAATGTGAAGAGTGTAATTGTGTTCATTTACCTTTTTAATTGTAATTATTGTAGGCTGTGATTGCTGTAAAAGCGGATTTGTACAAAGCAATTTACCGAAATTGATGATAGGCAGAGGCCGCGTTTCGAATCTGCCTGGACAGACTAGAAAGCCTCATCTGCTCCTCGAGTTTACGAAACGATGAGCAAACAAAAACTTTGATTTGCAGAACAGACAAACAACCTCCAGTCATCTTTCAGTGGTGGGTCTGCGCCTAATTGGCAAACAAGTGCATGAGTTTTCTGTGGAGGTCTAGCAGGTGTACAATATACCGATCTGACAGATGTGATGGGCTATGTGTAACTTTGCATTTGTAGGGTTCGCCGTGTGTGTTGAGATCCTCTACACGTCGGTTTATTTTCAGCGGAGGCGTGTGACAAACAGATCAGTCATCCGGAGTGTCAAACAGCTTCTTTGGCATGTTTGTGCATTCCCTGACACACAAGCCATGAGAGTGTGAGCCATATTGTGCTGTGCTAAGCCTTTGTAGACCAGATCCGGGAAAGTTTCATCATTCAGTTTATCAACATAACGCACAGCGCATAAACACACGGCGTTCCTTCTCCGAGCACAGCTGCATGTTTTTGGGTTTTTTTTTCTGGGTTATGCGTTTGTTTGCTCTATGCAAATCTGAGAATTTTCTGGTTCTAATAAAATGAAGTACCAGATGCTAAATGAACCTGTTACCCTACAGGGCCGAAAGTACGTGGATCATCACAGCCATATAAAATTGTTGGGCATCCCATTCTAAAATGATGGCCATTAATATGGAGTTGTCTCTCCACCTTGGCCCTTGATATGGAGTTGCCTCTCTACCATGACCAATAATATGGAGATGTCTCTCCACCTTGGCCCTTGATATTGAGTTACCTATGGAGTTTGTGGACACCTGACCATCACACCTACAGTATATGAGCTTGTTGGACATCCTATTCCAAAACCATGACCAATATTATGGAGTTGTCTCTCCACCTTGTCCCTTGATATGGAGTTACCCATGGAGTTTGTGGACACTTGATCATCAAACATGCAGTATATGAGCGTGTTGGACATCCTATTCCAAATCCATGACCAATAATATGGAGTTGTCTCTCCACCTTGGCCCTTTATATGGGGTTGCCTCTCTACCATGACCAATAATATGGAGTTGTCTCTCCACCTTGGCCCTTGATATGGAGTTACCTATGGAGTTTGTGGACACCTGATCATCACACTTACAGTATATGAGTGTGTTTGACATCCTATTCCAAATCCATGACCAATAATATGGAGTTGTCTCTCCACCTTGGCCCTTGGTATGGGGTTGCCTCTCTAGCATGACCATTAATATGGAGTTATCTCTCCACCTTGGCCCCTGATATGGAGTTACCTATGGAGTTTGTGGACACCTGAACATCACACCTACAGTATATAAGCTTGTTGGACATCCTATTCCAAAACCATGACCAATATTATGGAGTTGTCTCTCCACCTTGACCCTTGATATGGAGTTACCCATTGAGTTTGTGGACACCTGATCATCAAACTTACAATATATGAGCATGTTGGACATCCTATTCCAAATCCATGACCAATAATATGGAGTTGTCTCTCCACCTTGGCCCTTTATATGGGGTTGCCTCTCTACCATGACCAATAATATGGAGTTGTCTCTCCACCTTGGCCCTTGATATGGAGTTACCTATGGAGTTTGTGGACACCTGATCATCACACTTACAGTATATGAGTGTGTTTGACATCCTATTCCAAATCCATGACCAATAATATGGAGTTGTCTCTCCACCTTGGCCCTTGGTATGGGGTTGCCTCTCTAGCATGATCATTAATATGGAGTTGTCTCTCAACCTTGGCCCTTGATATGGGGTTGCCTCTCAACCATGACCATTAATATGGAGTTATCTTTCCACCTTGGCCCTTGATATGGAGTTACCTATGGAGTTTGTGGACACCTGAACATCACACCTACAGTATATAAGCTTGTTGGACATCCTGTTCCAAAACCATGACCAATATTATGGAGTTGTCTCTCCACCTTGTCCCTTGATATGGAGTTACCTATGGAGTTTGTGGATACCTGATCATCACACTTACAATATATGAGCGTGTTGGACATCCTTTTCCAAATCCATGACCAATGATATGGAGTTGTCTCTCCACCTTGGCCCTTGGTATGGGGTTGCCTCTCTACCATGACCATTAATATGGAGTTATCTCTCCACCTTGGCCCTTGATATGGAGTCACCTATGGAGTTTGTGGACACCTGATCATCAAACTTACAGTATATGAGCGTGTTGGACATCCTACTCCAAATCCATGACCAATAATATAGAGTTGTCTCTCCACCTTGGCCCTTTATATGGGGTTGCCTCTCTACCATGACCAATAATATGGAGTTGTTTCTCCACCTTGGCCCTTGATATGGAGTTACCCATGGAGTTTGTGGACACCTGATCATCAAACTTACAGTATATGAGCTCGTTGGACATTCTATTACAAAATCATGACCAATATTATGGAGTTGTCTCTCCACCTTGGCTCTTGATATGGAGTTACCTATGGAATTTGTGGACACCTGACCATCACACCTACAGTATATGAGCTTGTTGGACATCCTATTCCAGAACCATGACCAATATTATGGAGTTGTCTCTCCACCTTGGCCCTTGTTATGGAGTTACCTATGGAGTTTGTGAAAGTAATAAGGAGAGCCGGCAAAACTGTAATCCTTGAAGTGTCATTTATTGGTACAACAGAGTGACAAAAAAACAATAAAGCTGATGCGTTTCGGCAATAGCCTTAGTGGTATTGCCGAAACGCATCAGCTTTATTGTTTTATTGTCACTCTGTTGTACCAATAAACGACACTTCAAGGATTACAGTTTTGCCGGCTCTCCTTATTACTGTTGCATTGGAGTGTGTTGGGACACATCGAGCCTCGGCACCCGTGAGTGGAGCTGGTGTATGGATTGAGTTGTCCCTGCAGAGAGCACTGTTACCTTTCTTCTTTTCTATATGGAGTTTGTGAACACCTGACCATCACACCTACAGTATATGAGCTCGTTGGACATCCTATTCCAAAACCATGGCCATTAATATGGAGTTGTCTCTCCACCTTGGCTCTTGATATGGAGTTGCATCTCCACCATAATATGGAGATGCCCCATTTTGTGACCCCCAGTGGAGTTTGTGGACACCTGACACCTATAAGAGCCTGTTGGATATCCCATTCCAAAACCATGGCCATTTATATGGAGCTGCTCCCCCGTTACACCATAGCCATTTATATGGAGTTGCCCCTTTTGTTTTAACATCGTCCACTCTTCTGGGAAGGCTTTCCACAAGATTATGGAGGGTGTCTGTGGGAATTTGAGCCCATTTATGAGGTCAGAAACTGATGTTGGATGAGAAGACCTGGATCACACCCAGCATTCTAATTCGTTCCAAATGTTTCCAGTAGGGTTTGAGATCAGGACTGCTGGACACTCAAGTTCCTCCACCTATCACACCTATATGAGCTTAGAGGGCATCCCATTCCCAAAACCATGGCCGTTAATATGATGTTGGATGTGAAGACCTGGCTCACCATCAGTGTTCCAATTCATCACAAGATAATCCCTTGAGGTATGTGAACATATGACCAGTACACCTATATGTGCTTGTTGGATATCTTTTATATCAAAAGCCTGGCAATTAATAGTAAGTTGTCCCATTCATTCCTCCCTTTTCTAGGAAGACTTTCCACAAGATTTTGGAGGGTGTCTGTGTAGAATTTGTGCCCATTAGTGAGGTCAGGTACTGATTTTGAACAAAAAGGCTTGGTTCACTATTGGCATTCCAATATATCTCCAAGGTTATTTTTAGAAGTTTGTGGACATGTGACCATAACACCCATAGAAGCTTGATTGAAATCCAATTCTAAAACCATGGCCATTAATATGGAGTTGCACCCTTTGTGATTATAACGTCCTCCACTCTTCTGGGGGTATCCACAAAATTTTGGAGGGTGTCTGTGGGAATTTGTGGCCATTTGTGAGGTCAGGTACTGATGTTGGATGAGAAGATCTGGCTCACCATCAGTGTCCTAATTCATCTGAAAGGTGTTCGGTAGGATTGAGGTCAGGGCTCTGTGCAGAACACAGGAGTTCCTCCACCCTAAACTGGTCAAACCATGTCTTTTATGAGCTGGCCTTGTAAACAGGGACACAGTCATGCAGGAAAAGAAAAGGCTCTTCTCAAAACTCTTGCCACAAGGTTAGTCAGAGACTGGAACATCTCCTATAGCACGTCTCAAGCCTGTGACTATCTCTTGTAGCATGTCTCCAGTCTTTTACCACCTTTAAAATGTTTCTAGTCTCTGACCATCTTCTGTAGTATGCCTCCAGTCTTTGACCATCTTCTATATCATGTCTCAAGCCTGTAAAACTATCCTGTAGTATGTCTCCAGTCTCTGGTCATCTCCTGTAACATGCCTCCAGTCTCTGACCACCTTTAACATGTCTCTATTCTCTGACCATCTCCTGTAGTATGCCTCCAGTCTTTTACCATCTCCTATATCATTTCTCAATCCTGTGAACATCTCCTGTAGTATGTCTCCAGTCTCTGACCACTTTTAACATATCTCTAGTCTCTGACCATCTCCTGTAGTGATCCTCAAGTCTTTGACCATCTCCTATATCATGTCTCAAGCCTGTAAATGTCTCCTGTAGTATGTCTCAAGATTGTGAACGTCTCCTGTAGTATGTCTCTAGTCTCTGACCTTCTCCTGTAGCATGCCTCTAGTCTGTGACCATCTTGTGTGACATTTTTTGAGTGTATGTCCATCTCCAGTAGCATGTCTCCAGTCTCTGACCATCTCCTGTAGTATGTCTCCAGCCTCTGACCTTTCCCTGTAGCATGTTTCCAGGCTTTGACCATTCCTTGTAGCATGCCTCCACTCTTTGACCCTCTACTTTTACATGTCTGCAGTCTCTGACCATGTTTAACAAGTCCCTAGTCTCTGACCATCACCTGCATCATATCTCCCGTCTCTGACCATCACCTGCATCATATCTCTAGTCTCTGACCATCACCTGTATCATATCTCAGGTCTCTGACCATCACCTGTATCATATCTCCTGTCTCTGACCATCACCTGCATCATATCTCAGGTCTCTGACCATCACCTGCATCATATCTCAGGTCTCTGACCATCACCTGTATCATATCTCAGGTCTCTGACCATCACCTGTATCATATCTCCTGTCTCTGACCATCACCTGCATCATATCTCAGGTCTCTGACCATCACCTGTATCATATCTCAGGTCTCTGACTATCACCTGCATCATATCTCAGGTCTCTGACCATCACCTGTATCATATCTCAGGTCTCTGACCATCACCTGTATCATATCTCCCGTCTCTGACCATCACCTGCATCATATCTCAGGTCTCTGACCATCACCTGCATCATATCTCAGGTCTCTGACCATCACCTGCATCATGTCTCAGGTCTCTGACCATCACCTGCATCATATCTTAGGTCTCTGACCATCACCTGCATCATATCTCAGGTCTCTGACCATCACCTGCATCATATCTCAGGTCTCTGACCATCACCTGCATCATATCTCCCGTCTCTTACCATCACCTGTATCATATCTCAGGTCTCTGACATCACCTGCATCATATCTCAGGTCTCTTACCATCACCTGCATCATATCTCAGGTCTCTGACCATCACCTGCATCATATCTCAGGTCTCTGACCATCACCTGTATCATATCTCCCGTCTCTGACCATCACCTGCATCATATCTCAGGTCTCTTACCATCACCTGTATCATATCTCAGGTCTCTGACATCACCTGCATCATATCTCAGGTCTCTTACCATCACCTGCATCATATCTCAGGTCTCTGACCATCACCTGCATCATATCTCAGGTCTCTTACCATCACCTGTATCATATCTCAGGTCTCTGACCATCACCTGTATCATATCTCAGGTCTCTGACCATCACCTGTATCATATCTCCCGTATCTGACCATCACCTGCATCATATCTCAGGTCTCTTACCATCACCTGCATCATATCTCAGGTCTCTGACCATCACCTGCATCATATCTCAGGTCTCTGACCATCACCTGCATCATATCTCAGGTCTCTGACCATCACCTGCATCATATCTCAGGTCTCTGACCATCACCTGTATCATATCTCCCGTATCTGACCATCACCTGCATCATATCTCAGGTCTCTTACCATC